>OZ010786.1:432969166-433569166 GCA_963932465.1 Maratus speciosus | reverse complement strand
GTTAAAGCCGTAAATTGTAGTAATTGTAGTAAATTGTATTATGTCAATCGTTTTATAGCGCTGTTAAAAAAATACTGGGACGCAAAGACTCTGTTTTAATTAATTTTATTTTAGCTTTTTTTTCAAATGTTTTACTGATCTTCTTTAATCAAACACCAAAACAACCATTGGATGTCTTAACAGCAACTGATTCGGTGTTAAATTTTCGCAATTAAAGGGAATTGAATGGAAACCCGTTTACAGGAAGTTCGCTATAGTTTTTTTCATTATAATTCAGTCTTCTCTAATCTTTTTAAAACCGATCAAATTAGCGTGGTTTTAGATTCTGCAGTGTCTGAATGGGGTTTGCCGAGCGTAACTTGCAGGAGGCAGAGCCCCCTAGTATATATATATATATATATATATATATATAAAGAAAAAACTATCTAGTATTAAAAGAGAAAAAATTAAAAAAAAAAGTACGAAAAAAAGGGAAAAAATATTAATATGTTGTAAAAGTTAACGATGATTCCTATACATGTTAGGTATTTCGCATATTTAGAATAAAATAAAAATTAATATACAGGTTGTCCCAACAAGATCTATTAATATAAAATAATACAAAAATAAAATAAAACTTCAAAATTTTATATATATATATATATATATATATATATATATAAAGGAATAGGCCTACAGCAAAACTAGTTTCAACAATAGATAGAAAAACTCAAAAAGTTTTTCTTCTGTTGCCTTAATAAACCTCAACATAAGATCCTTTCGTAGCACGAAGAATATTAAGAAGATGTTCCAATTCAATCCACGAACATTTTAGCATTTTAAAATCAACAGTACCTACACATGTTTGGATACTTTGTTTCAATTCCATGAATTAATTTTGTAGGGCTCCTAGAAAATGTTTCACGTACTTGTTCCACAAATTCTTCACTAGCGCTGGGGCAAACATTTTGAATAACTGAATTATTTAATGAACGTTTGCGTACTATGCAGTGTCATCAACATTCTGTACAACCAGAAACATACTGTATAAAAAAAAACTTTTTCAGTTATTCTATCTAATGTTGTAACTAGTTTTGCTGTAGGCCTATTCGTTTTTTTTTTTTTTTTTTTTTTTTTTTTTTTTTTTTTTTTTTAAATAAAATTTTGAAGTTGTACGGATCTTTTGAGACACCCTGCATTTCTTTTCTATTTACATATCCTAGCACAGTCTATTCATTAAAGGTGAGTAATTTTATACATTTTCTCTAGGTAATTGTAATATACAAATAAAAAGTCAACCTGTAGATGACGGTAGTCAGCACAGCAATTCTTCAAATAAAACGTAAATATTACTTTGTATTCACGCTTGGATGTTGTTTTATGCCGATTACAGTCTCATTTATAAACTGAATTTATCGAAACCGTTTATGAACTTTACCTTATGAGAAACTTCTTAAAATCATACTTTTGTTGAGAAGTTTTAAAAACGTAAGGTGGGTGCCTAAAATTTCAGTTATGATTTAATCAAAAAGTGCTGCAATGAATTTTACATTTAATTACTTCCTTTAGCCCAAAACGTAGTTCACTCTATCCCAATTAAAACATACAGGAAATTATCATTTAAAAAATAGTTTTTGATTAGAGCATTAGGAACTTTGATGTTTTTGAACAATCGAATCGTATTCAATGGTGTAGTCGTAAAAAAAAGAGGGTATACGTTCTAAGCAGAGGGTATACGCTCAAAGCAGAGGGTATACCCTCGCGTATATATACTATAGCTTTCTTGAGAAACAGAGGGTATACGGTGTTCCTTAAAAAAATCCAGAGGGTATACGGCCTATACCCCCGTATACCCTCCACTACATCCCTGATGGTATTTAAATCAAAGCAAATCACATTGTTTATTTTAAACAGAAAGTAACCGATTTTCCAACTTATCTTTTCAACAATTTTATTTATTTTATAAAATATGGTTTAAATGGTGAACTCAGTGCATTTCAATGTTCAACTAAAAGTACATTTTGAAAAAAAAAGTTAACTGCATATTTAATTAAAATTTTAAAAAAGGTTAAAAAATTTTTAAATTTTTAAAACCCTACTACATTTTTAAATATTGATATTTTTGCCCAATTTTTTTTATAGTTTTTTAAATGTGTATTGCACAAGACTGAGCATGCATTTTTAGATATATCTAATATTACATTTAATATAATTTTTTTTTACTGATATATATAGTGTAAACGCTGAAATCTAACACATCTTCATATACTTTTATTTAAAAAATAAAATAAAATAAACCTGAAGCCTAATTCCATGCGCAGATTTATCACATGTATAATAAAGAATATGTATAAAAAAGTTTAAATCTTTATCCCAAATACAAAAAGGGCATTAGCATTTTTAAATCAGGAAAGTGAAGAAAATATGAACATGGAGAAAAAGCCATTTAAAGTTTAAATTTCTGTGGGTAATTACGCTGGCTGTATTAACAAAATTTACAATATCTTGCGATATAATTTCCGTTTGGGTAAAAATGAGGTGTCAAAATATTCACTATTAAACAGGCCTTCATTTAATATATATATATATATATATATATATATATATATATATATATAAAGAAATCCATTTTTTGATCAATTTTGAGAAAAACTGCCCCCTTAAGATCACAATAACGGAATCCTTTTCCCAAATTTCCCAAATTTTCTTTATTTTTATTTCTTTGGTTTTTATGTTAGAAAGATTATTGTAGATTATTGTTTTCATATTACAAAGATTTTATATTACAATTACAGACAAACGGGCAGAAAAACCCAATTCATAAACACTTTTCAACTATATTAGAAAATATTAGATAAGAATTGATGCAAAATATCAAAAATCGAACAAGCTAAAAGTTTACGAAAATTTACGGTTTAAATTTTTAAACGCCTTTAATAAAACGCCTTTTTCCTTTAAAAAAAAAATAAAAATAAAAAAATAAATAAAAGGCTTTGGTTTTCCTTAGGATTTTTTTTTGGGGGGGAGACTAAAAAAGTTTCTTTATTGTTTTTATTATTATTATTTAAAACATTTTGTTTATTTTCCGTAAAATATGTTGAATCATTATGTTGAATAAACCAATTTAACATGAAAAATTCATACGTTCAAATATATATATATATATATATATATATATATATATATATATATATATATATATATATATATATATATATATATATATATATATATTAAACTTTCTGTACAATAATACCATTGAAAGATAACGAAATATATATATTTATAATTTATATAATTCAAACTTTATTTTACTTTTATCGTTTAATTTAATCTATTTTTTAAACAGAATTCATCGACTAATTAAATAAAAAAACTAAATTTTAATTTAAAAGCATTGCCATTGTAAAATATAAATAAATAAACTTATAGAATTCTATTAAAATAGAATCATATAGCTTTAATTTTGAAATTGCATTAAATTTATTAAGTACAATTTCAAAAACTTATAGATATTTAAATTTATTTATGTTTTATTTTTGCATATATGTATTTCTTAAACAACTGATATCGAGTGACAGATTGACAGATAAAAATAAATACGATGAAATCATAATTCAAAGAGTAACAGATGACTCTTAATATTTACTTGAAATTCTCAAATTCCGATCACTTATCAGATTTCTGCATATATGTATTTATTAAACTAATATCATCTGATAGATAAATAAATGTGACGAAATCGTTGTTTAAAAACAACAAGAACACTTTGAAGATTTAAGAGAAAATTTCAACTTCTAATCTACACCAGTTTCTTAATCACATAATACAAAATATAGAAAATTTATAAAATCTAAATAAACCTTTAAATGAAATCTATACCATTGAAAATGTTCTTGATCCCCCCCCCCCCCCGCTTTCTTTTCCCCTAAAATTTATATAAAATGAGTCATTAAATAAATTTTATAAAGTCATGGGTAAAGGAGCTATAAAATCGTTAGCACTTTTAGACAAAATCATCACATTTCTTTTTACTTATTTTTTTTCTTAACCACATAATCACGAAATAAAAAATGAGGTAAAAAGAAAAGCAAACACTTCTTACCTTGCCAGTTCATTAAAGATCAGGCACTAATCCGCACTATTAAATAAATTCCCCTGTCAGCAGGCCGGCTTCGAACAAACTGGATTGCAGAACTCTCTTTCACTCACTTCAAGAACGCGGGGTTTCGGAATCTGAGCGCTGATCTTGAAAAACAGAGCCATCTGGTGAACACACTCTCGCTCTTCCGAATCAGGTGGAAGTCAAATAACAAGTGAAAATCCTTGAGAGTAAATGTTGAGTTGGTCCCCGGCAAGCCTCAATTTAAACTTGTTGGGGCCCAAGGTCCAAGCTGATTTCTGGAAGCCCCCTTCCCAATTCGTCCTCTTTGAATATGTATGTATATTGTACTTCAGAACAGGCTAAGATGCTGTGTTCTAAAAGTTGAAGAGAAAATATGAAACAGACTTGATTAAAAGAAGAGTTCCTTTAGAAAATATAATTCATAGAGACACAGGGGGGAAAACCCTCGCACAGGATGTCCCGTGACTACTAAAGTCACTCCTAGCGTATTTACTCGCATAATTCACGATCCCGCTCAGGGATCGATTTACAAATTTTGGGGCCCTGGGCATAGATACTTACTGGGCCTCCCTTGCACCGATGTTTAGAGGGGATTGAGAAAAAAAAATGAAAAAGGCACTTCTAAGATAATCACTATTGACTTTAATAATTACTTTTAAAATATCCATTAAAATTTTAAATTTGATAATCATTAATTTACTTTTAAATAATTATTTCATAATTATGAAATTTAAACGAGTAGACGTTTTAGAATAATTGTGTGGTTTTGATTATCTTTTCCTGTGCAAGTCTATATATCTAGAATGATAAAGGTTGCAACAACTAATAATAAATTTTCCGCACTATCAAGCTACAAATATTTAAACTATTAGGGGGCTCTGTCGCCTACCAGCTATTCTCACCAACTCCCAAATAATCTGACGAGAACGAGCACAGATTAAGTAAGAATTAAAAATGCAATATATTTTTAAAGCGATAAAGATAAAAGAAAATATTCACTATAATAAAGTAATTAAACATGGATGTTTAAAACATACGATGTTATAAAAATACAATATGAACACAATGAAGGGTAGAATGAAATGTAAATTCCATTAGATTTAAAAGATTACATCAGATTTTTCACAATAATTGAAAAACCTGCAACATCCTTTGGGGACCTCTTATTTTCAGGGCCCCTAGACACGTAATGCCCTGCCGTAAATCAGGCACTGATCCCACTAATGATGTAACTTAGCAGTCACCAGAACCAGACCATGAGACTGCAGATTGGGGAGGAGGACGCAGTGTCAAAAAGCTTGATAATGATATAATTTTGTAAAAATTTAAAAATTTCGTCTTTTATAATTAAATTTGTTTTTTAAAAATAAAGCGTCTTAAAAAAAAAGTATGTTAATTCATTCTCTAATAACTATAACGTTCTTCTTTTCCTTTTAGGTTTAACTAATTTGAAATAATAGTTGAAACTAGACTGTATTTTGAGCGAGGGAAATTTATTGTAAAACGTTACTGGAAGATCGAAAATACAGCTGAAAAGCAGAGAGAGTTTGAAAAAAGAGCCCCTCCCCCCAACACACACATATACCGGCTTCCTTATTTTTTGTGGTATTTCTCGCACAAAATGAGTTACTTATGATCAGGGATGTAGTGGAGGATATACGGGGGTATACGCCGTATACCCTCTGGATTTTTTTTAAAGAACACCGTATACCCTCTGTTTCTCAAGAAAGCTATAGTATATATACACTAGGGTATACCCTCTACCTTGAGCGTATACCCTCTGCTTAGAACGTATACCCTCTGTTTTTTTTTTACGACTACACCACTGCTTATGATTGCAATATTTTGATACGGGGATTTTTTGATGGTGTCACATTGATTTTGTTGATGTAACGGCGTGTCGTGATGCGCCATTTCATTCATTGATGGGAGGGGTGGGACACGTTGAGGTGTAAAAATCGGTAACTTCTCGATAATATTTTGCTATTTTATTTTATTTTTATTTATTTTTTTTTTTTACTTTATTTTATTTTATTTTATTTCATTTTATTTTTCAAAAATGAGTTTACAGTGTGAAGTTTATAATTTACGCAGAAGACAACGGAGTGCCTCTGAAACTGTGGATGAAATGATTGAAAGAAGATCCATTCATAATGAAGCTGAGCAGAACGTTCCGATCTACGGCAAAATAGACTTATCCAGCGAAGACGAAATTGCATGAATTCAGAATTTAAACTGAACATCCCGGAGCATAACTGTGGAAATAGGACTGAGGTGTGCGACTTTTAGTGCAGATGCTCTGAGCGGGATTACCTAATTTTTATTTTTAAACCCGATTTTCTTAAAACGCTCCCTTTTGACATGAGACCCCATAGCCATAACCTTGTGCAGAAATACCTCTCGGAGAGTGTTAGAGGAGGAGAGGGATATCAAACTCCAGAAGACTGTTTTACTTTCTGTTAATTAATTTTAGATATTCCTGTTACTATGATAATCTTTGATTTTAATAACATACTGGATAATTGATTTATACGGTAGACTAGGACCTTTGGAAATGGGGATCAGTTGGAACCACGCTGATAAAAAAATAAGTGCAGAAGAATGCATAAAAATGTGTACAGATCAATAGTTAAAACAACATTAATTTTGCTCTTGTTGTTATAAAAAAATCATATATTCAAACGACATTTTATTGAAATGAATTACTAATATATCTCCTTTTGATTTATGATGTTTTCTGTTGAGTTCATGTGCAATGACACACAAAAAAGAAAAATAAATTGAAATTATAACCGGATTTTCTGACACTTTTGTGGTCTTTTCGGACTGTCTAAATCTTTATTAGGTAGCTTTCTTTACAAAAAAGCTACCTATTGCAGCCGTTCGGAGGAAAGCGATTTCAAAAAATTTTGGTATATTTTCATCGATCATGACCCCCAGACTCCGAAACCACCCTCCGTTCAAAATTGATATATATATATATATATATATATATATCTGACCTATGTCACACTGTAACTCCCGTAATTATGAACCGATTTCGATGTAATTCGGTGTGTACATAGTACATACTAATGTCTCGACCGAGTTCGTTGGCCAGCTTCATCCGCCATTTTGTTTCAAAATGGCGGCCATTTAAAATTTTAAAAAAATTTAAAACTTGAAATGTGGTACCAAAAAATTAAAAATGGAAAAATATTTTTTTCTTATGTATTGGACCTTTATACAAAGATTCCGGAGCAGTTTTTGTTTCGTCTATATCTTAAAAAATGGCTGAGTTATAGCATTTTGAATTTCTAGCGTGGCTGACATTTTGAAACGTCCTGAATTTTGTCACGCGATAAAAGGCGTATTTATGAACCGATTTGGATGTAATTCGGTGTGTATATAGTACATACTAATCTCTCGACCGAGTTTGCTGGCCAGCTTCATCCGCCATTTTGTTTCAAAATGGCGGCCATTTAAAATTTTTTTAAAAATTTTAAATTTGAAATGTGGTACCAAAAAAGTGAAAATGGAAAAATATTCTTTTCTTATGTATTTGACCTTTATACAAAGATTTCGGAGCAGTTTTTTTTTCGTCTATATCTTAAAAAATGGCTGAGTTATAGCATTTTGAATTTCTAGCGTGGCTGACATTTTGAAACGTCCTGAATTTTGTCACGCGATGAAAGGCGTATTTATGAACCGATTTGGATGTAACTTCGTTTATACATAGTACATACCAATGTCTCGACCGGGTTCGTTGGCCAGCTTCACCAGCCATATTGTTTAAAAATGGCGGCCATTTAAATCTTTAAGAAAAATTTAAATTTGAAATGTGGTACCGAAAATTGAAAATTGAAAAAATATTTTCTTCTTATGTATTTGACCTTGATAAAAAGATTCGGGAGCAGTTTTTGTTTCGTCTATATCTTAAGAAATGGCTGAGTTATAGCATTTTGAATTTCTAGCGTGGCTGACATTTTGAAACGTCCTGATTTTTCTCACGTAATAACAGGCGTATTTATGAACCGACTTGGATGTACCTTGGTGTGTACATAGTACATACAAATATCTCGACCGAGTTCGTTGGCCAGCTTCATCCGCCATCTTGTTTCTAAATGGCGGCCATTTAAAGAAATTAAAAAATAAAAAAATTAAAATGAGATACCAAAAAATTGGAAAATGAAAAAGATTTTTTTTGTATGTGTTTGACCTTAATACAAAGATTCCGGAACAGTTTTTCTTTCGTCTATATCTAAAAAAAAAAATGGCTGAGTAATAGCATTTTGAATTTCTCTTGTGGCTGACATTTTACAACGACCTGATTTTTGTCACGCGATAACAGGCGTATTTATGAACCTATTTGGATGTAACTTGGTCTGTACATAGTGCATACCAATGTCTCGACCGAGTTCGTTGGCCAGCTTCATTCGCCATCTTGTTTCAAAAGGGTTGCCATTTAAAAAAATTAAATTTAAAATTCAAAATGAGGTATTAAAAAATTGGAAAATGAAAAAGATTTTTTTTATGTGTTTGGCCTTGATACAAAGATTCCGGAGCAGTTTTTGTTTCTGAAAATTTGTTCTTTTGTTGATATCTTAAAAAATGGTTGATTTATAGCACTTTGAATTTCTAGCATGGCTAACATTTTGAAACGATCTTGTATTTGTCACGCGATAACACACGTATTCGCCTATTTCGATGTAAGAAGGCATGTGGATAGTATACATCAACACCTCGACCAAGTTCGCTGGCCAGATTCATCAGCCATCTTGTTTCAAAATGGCGGCCATTAAATTAAAATATATATATATATATTTAAAGTGAGGTGCAAAAAAGTTAGAAATTGAAAAAGGTTTCTTTCTTAAGTATTTGATCTTGATATAAGGATTCAGGAGCATTTTTTGTTTGTCTTTACCTTAAAAAATGGCTCAGATATAGCAGTTTCAATTTCTATTGTGGGCGACATTTTGAAAAATCTGATTTTTTGCATGCGACAGCACTCCTATATATTAACCGATTCCGATGTGAGTGAGCATGTGCACAGCAATTACTAAGGTCTCGACCAAGTTCACTGCTTAGCCTCATCCACCATGTTGTCTTAAAATGACAGGCACTTTAAGAAATTGCCGAATTTGGCAGCCAAATATAAGTTACTTTAAAGAAAAGCAGCTTGGATAAAGCTGACTAATTTCGCAAAATTCTCATTCATTATATTGATAAAAATTAGTAGTTGAATCTCCTATATTCGGTTTCCACTAAATTGAGCTTCGTGTGTTTGCATGATATAAATTGGCTTTTTTAAAATAAGGATTATGAAAGCTACCTCTTCCTCCCGGCACTGGCCGGAAGGACTTTTTTAGGTAGCTTTCTTTACAAAAAAGCTACCTATTGCAGCCGTTCGGAGGAAAGCGATTTCAAAAAATTTTGGTATGTTTTCATCGATCATGACCCCCAGACCCCGAAACCACCCTCCGTTCAAAATTGATATATATATATATATATATATATATATCTGACCTATGTCACACTGTAACTCCCGTAATTATGAACCGATTTCGATGTAATTCGGTGTGTACATAGTACATACTAATGTCTCGACCGAGTTCGTTGGCCAGCTTCATCCGCCATTTTGTTTCAAAATGGCGGCCATTTAAAATTTTTAAAAAAATTTAAAACTTGAAATGTGGTACCAAAAAATTAAAAATGGAAAAATATTTTTTTCTTATGTATTTGACCTTTATACAAAGATTCCGGAGCAGTTTTTGTTTCGTCTATATCTTAAAAAATGGCTGAGTTATAGCATTTTGAATTTCTAGCGTGGCTGACATTTTAAAACGTCCTGAATTTTGTCACGCGATAAAAGGCGTATTTATGAACCGATTTGGATGTAATTCGGTGTGTATATAGTACATACCAATCTCTCGACCGAGTTTGCTGGCCAGCTTCATCCGCCATTTTGTTTCAAAATGGCGGCCATTTAAAATTTTTTTAAAAATTTTAAATTTGAAATGTGGTACCAAAAAATTGAAAATGGAAAAATATTCTTTTCTTATGTATTTGACCTTTATACAAAGATTTCGGAGCAGTTTTTTTTTCGTCTATATCTTAAAAAATGGCTGAGTTATAGCATTTTAGGTAGCTTTCATTACAAAAAGCTACCTATTGCAGCCGTTCGGAGGAAAGCGATTTCAAAAAATTTTGGTATATTTTCATCGATCATGACCCCCAGACCCCGAAACCACCTTCCGTTCAAAATTGATATATATATATATATATATATATATATATATATATATCCATATATATATATATATATATATATATATCTGACCTATGTCACACTGTAACTCTCGTATTTATGAACCGATTTGGATGTAATTCGGTGTGTACATAGTACATACCAATGTCTCGACCGAGTTCGTTGGCCAGCTTCATCCGCCATTTTGTTTCAAAATGGCGGCCATTTAAAATTTTTAAAAAAATTTAAAATTTGAAATGTGATACCAAAAAATTGAAAATGGAAACATATTTTTTTCTTATGTATTTGACCTTTATACAAAGACTCCGGAGCAGTTTTTGTTTCGTCTATATCTTAAAAAATGGCTGAGTTATAGCATTTTGAATTTCTAGCGTGGCTGACATTTTGAAACGTCCTGAATTTTGTCACGCGATAAAAGGCGTATTTATGAACCGATTTGGATGTAACTTCGTTTATACATAGTACATACCAATGTCTGGACCGAGTTCGTTGGCCAGCTTCAGCCGCCATCTTGTTTAAAAATGGCGGCCATTTAAATTTTTAAGAAAAATTTAAATTTGAAATGTGGTACCAAAAAATTGAAAATTGAAAAAATATTTTGTTCTTATGTGTTTGACCTTGATAAAAAGATTCGGAAGCAGTTTTTGTTTCGTCTATATCTTAAAAAATGGCTGAGTTATAGCATTTTGAATTTCTAGCGTGGCTGACATTTTGAAACGTCCCGATTTTTGTCACGTGATAACAGACGTATTTATGAACCGATTTGGATGTACCTTAGTGTGTACATACTACATACTAATATCTCGACCGAGTTTGTTGGCCAGCTTCATCCGCCATCTTGTTTCAAAATGGCGGCCATTTAAAATTTTTTTAAAAATTAAAATTTAAAATGAGATACCAAAAAATTGGAAAATGTAAAAGATTTTTTTTTGTATGTGTTTGACCTTAATACAAAGATTCCGAAACAGGTTTTGTTTCGTCTATATCTAAAAAAATGGCTGAGTTATAGCATTTTGAATTTCTATTGTGGCTGACATTTTAAAACGACCTGATTTTTGTCATGCGATAACAGGCGTATTTATAAACCGATTTGGATGTAACTTGGTCTGTACATAGTACATACCAATGTCTCGACCGAGTTCGTTGGCCAGCTTCATTCGCCATCGTGTTTCAAAAGGATTGCCATTTTTAAAAAAATGTAATTTAAAATTTAAAATGAAGTATTAAAAAATTGGAAAATGAAAAAGATTTTTTTATGTGTTTGGCCTTGATACAAAGATTCTGGAGAAGTTTTTGTTTCTGAAAATTTGTTCTTTTGTTTATATCTTAAAAAATGGTTGAATTATAGCACTTTGAATTTCTAGCATGGCTAACACTTTGAATCGATCTTGTATTTGTCACGCGATAACACACGTATTCGCCTATTTCGATGTAAGAAGGCATGTGGATAGTATACATCAATATCTCGGCCAAGTTCGCTGGCCAACTTCATCAGCCATCTTGTTTCAAAATGGCGGCCATTAAATTAAAAAAAAATATTTAAAGTGAGGTGCAAAAAAATTAGAAATTGAAAAAGGTTTCTTTCTTAAGTATTTGACCTTGATATAAGGATACAGGAGCATTTTTTGTTTGTCTTTATCTTAAAAAATGGCTCAGATATAGCAGTTTCAATTTCTAATGTGGGTGACATTTTGAAAAATCTGATATTTTGCCTGCGACAGCACTCGTATATATCAATCGATTCCGATGTGAGTGAACATGTGCACAGCAATTACTAAGGTCTCGACCAAGTTCACTGGTTAGCCTAATCCACCATGTTGTCTTAAAATGGCAGGCACTTTAAGAAATCGCGAATTTGGCAGCCAGATATAAGTTACTTTAAATAAAAGCAGCTTAGATAAAGCTGACTAATTTCGCGAAATTCTCATTCACTATGATTTAGTATTGATAAAAATTAGTATTGAATCTCCCATATTCGGTTTCCACTAAATTGAGCTTCGTGTGTTTGAATAATATAAGTTGGCTTTTTTAAAATAAGGAATATGAAAGCTGCCTCTTTCTCCCGGCACTGGCCGGAAGGACTTTTTGAATTTCTAGCCTGGCTGACATTTTGAAACGTCCTGAATTTTGTCACGCGATAAAAGGCGTATTTATGAACCGATTTGGATGTAACTTCGTTTATACATAGTACATACCAATGTCTCGACCGGGTTCGTTGGCCAGCTTCACCAGCCATATTGTTTAAAAATGGCGGCCATTTAAATCTTTAAGAAAAATTTAAATTTGAAATGTGGTACCAAAAATTGAAAATTGAAAAAATATTTTCTTCTTATGTATTTGACCTTGATAAAAAGATTCGGGAGCAGTTTTTGTTTCGTCTATATCTTAAGAAATGGCTGAGTTATAGCATTTTGAATTTCTATCGTGGCTGACATTTTGAAACGTCCTGATTTTTCTCACGTAATAACAGGCGTATTTATGAACCGACTTGGATGTACCTTGGTGTGTACATAGTACATACAAATATCTCGACCGAGTTCGTTGGCCAGCTTCATCCGCCATCTTGTTTCTAAATGGCGGCCATTTAAAGAAATTAAAAAATAAAAAAATTAAAATGAGATACCAAAAAATTGGAAAATGAAAAAGATTTTTTTTGTATGTGTTTGACCTTAATACAAAGATTCCGGAACAGTTTTTCTTTCGTCTATATCTAAAAAAAAAAATGGCTGAGTAATAGCATTTTGAATTTCTCTTGTGGCTGACATTTTACAACGACCTGATTTTTGTCACGCGATAACAGGCGTATTTATGAACCTATTTGGATGTAACTTGGTCTGTACATAGTGCATACCAATGTCTCGACCGAGTTCGTTGGCCAGCTTCATTCGCCATCTTGTTTCAAAAGGGTTGCCATTTAAAAAAAATTAAATTTAAAATTCAAAATGAGGTATTAAAAAATTGGAAAATGAAAAAGATTTTTTTTATGTGTTTGGCCTTGATACAAAGATTCCGGAGCAGTTTTTGTTTCTGAAAATTTGTTCTTTTGTTGATATCTTAAAAAATGGTTGATTTATAGCACTTTGAATTTCTAGCATGGCTAACATTTTGAAACGATCTTGTATTTGTCACGCGATAACACACGTATTCGCCTATTTCGATGTAAGAAGGCATGTGGATAGTATACATCAACACCTCGACCAAGTTCGCTGGCCAGATTCATCAGCCATCTTGTTTCAAAATGGCGGCCATTAAATTAAAATATATATATATATATTTAAAGTGAGGTGCAAAAAAATTAGAAATTGAAAAAGGTTTCTTTCTTAAGTATTTGATCTTGATATAAGGATTCAGGAGCATTTTTTGTTTGTCTTTACCTTAAAAAATGGCTCAGATATAGCAGTTTCAATTTCTATTGTGGGCGACATTTTGAAAAATCTGATTTTTTGCATGCGACAGCACTCCTATATATTAACCGATTCCGATGTGAGTGAGCATGTGCACAGCAATTACTAAGGTCTCGACCAAGTTCACTGCTTAGCCTCATCCACCATGTTGTCTTAAAATGACAGGCACTTTAAGAAATTGCCGAATTTGGCAGCCAAATATAAGTTACTTTAAAGAAAAGCAGCTTGGATAAAGCTGACTAATTTCGCAAAATTCTCATTCATTATATTGATAAAAATTAGTAGTTGAATCTCCTATATTCGGTTTCCACTAAATTGAGCTTCGTGTGTTTGCATGATATAAGTTGGCTTTTTTAAAATAAGGATTATGAAAGCTACCTCTTCCTCCCGGCACTGGCCGGAAGGACTTTTTTTGTTTACATTTTGGAATTCTTAAAACGAACACTTAATTATTTCCCCCTGTATTCGATTTTTTAATGTTTCGAATCTTCCTAAATATAAATTTCCGTTGCTCTTTTGAAAAATCTCTTTAAATTTCAGCTAAAATTCGTTCAGGACTGTATCAATGTTGAGAAAAGGATTTTGAAAACTGAATGAAAGTTCCGTTATACAGGTACATATTATATTTTATCGTGAATAAAGTGGCTAACTCGAAAATCTATAAATACACATTTGTTATTATAATATTTCTCATAACTGGAACTGCTGGGAAATTATTTTCAATTTTAATCTAACAAAGATATAAACCCAGGCTTCCCGGGTAGCAAAATGTGGGTGAAAATCATTTTTCTTTTAATTAATAACTCTAATAGATTTTTTACATTTAATATATATTTTTTTAATATCCAATAACAATACTAAAAATCTTATTTATTGGAAAAATAGCAATAATGCGTTCAAAAAATTTTGAAATTTATTAAAACCAATGCTATCGTATTGGCCTCATGCCAGATTGCAACAGCCTAATGAAACCGGTAAAGATTACTATTTACAATCAACATTTTTAATCTGTTCATTTCATCCGTTTAAGCGCGTAGTTTGATTTCATATCTTGAATTTGTATTTTATTTATATTTTATTGTTTTATTTATTAAATGATGAATGCTTTAATTGCGTTATGGGAGATAAACTGGAAACAAATGCTGAGCTATTTTTATTAATTTAAGTACAAATGGGGTTGTCTTTCGTAATCGTCTGCATATGATAGAGGTAGATTTATATTTAACAAAATTATGTTTGAAAATTACTTCAAAAGCAATAAAAATTGAGTAAATAGCGATACAGATTTCAAACAAAATGCATTGGAAGGTACATTTTTTCGCTATTCGGTGGTGTAAAATTTGAAAATGTGCGATATTTTGGAGTTTAAATATTTGCACTAAAAGTTAAATTTAATCGTCTGTTGTTGCCACCGTCAAAATGACGTGGGCGTTACGCACAGACACGTTTGTCCTTTATAATATAGATATAGAGACTTCTGACAGTTTGTCGAGGAGCCTGGGGCCTATTGCCCCACATCCCCAAGAGTAATATTATGAACTGATCATGGCAGCATTGGGGAGAAAACTTAAAATTACTGGAGGGGGGGGGGGACAAAAAACAAATTTCCTGAGTTCAAATGAAAATAAAATGCAATTTAACAAATTACAACGACCATTCGGAAAATGATTTTTTCAAAGACTAAAATTTTTGACATAAAAAATCGCACGGGGTTGATCATACATTACGTACGCCATTACATTTTTCGGTACTGTAAATTTTTAAACCTCTACGGAGCTGGTCATGCATTACTTACGCCACGGATTAAACATTAATATTCGTGGACCAATTTTAAATGAAATTTCATTCTTAAACTTCTAAACATGCCACCATATTACTTTTTACACCGTCGTATAGAGAAAAAAAATGTACTTTTAAATGCAATTTGTTTGAAAGCTGTATCTCAATTTGTTTCTGAGTTGTTAATTTTTTTGTAGTTTTTATTACTTTTTTGTCATAGTGGCAACAGAAGTATCCATCTCTGTTGAAAGTAAAGGGAAAATACAGATTACTGTATAGACTAATCAGAAAACGAATAAAATGCGGATTCAACCAATAAAACGCTTCAGAAATGTTTTTGATTTCCTACCCTGACAGAAGACAATAACCATTTTTCCAAATGGTTAAAAGTAAATAAAAAGAATTCATTATTTACTAATTAAACAGATTCTCAATGTTACTGATTTTGCATATTTGTTCAAAATTTGATATGAAGAAGTCAGAATAGAAATTTTTCTCTTTGCGTGTGTGAAGGGTTGTGGAAGGAGGGTTTCAACTAAGCTCAATATAATGCACACAAAAAAGGTGCATGTTTGCACTTATAAATTTTAATAATTTTATAAAGGATTAATATGAAAATCCTAAATAACTTTTCTTCATTGAACTCAGAGCCCACTTTTTTATAAGCATGAAAAAAAAGTATTGTAAAAAATACTCAAGCTCCAACTTGTCTAGCATGTTTTTTTATTCTTAATATTGAATTATGGCATTACCTTATATAAAAAAAGAAAGCCGAATAAGAGCTTGAGTAGTTGCCAAGAATATATTTTTTAATGCTTATTAAATACTGTATTCCAAGGTCATTATTGGAAACGAACTGTCATTACTTTAGATTTCAAATATTATTTCTAAAGAGAATATTCAAATGAAAAAAATCTTCCTTACATGAATATTTTTTTATTTGATTATTATTTTAAAAATAGATAATTCAAAATATAAATTTTATGCATGGTCTTTTACAGAAATATTATATAAAATATAGAATTTAAATTAAAAAAAAATCATTTTAACGTCTATTGCTGTAAAATTTAATTTTATATTTAACATTAATTGGTTTGTTTACAGTAATTTCCATTTAACTAATCACTGATTCAAAACTAGCAAAAGTTTTTTACATTCTAATTTTTTTTTTAATCTCTGCATTTAAATACTCAATAAAACTGTGGTGTTGGGCATTGAACGTTGATTTTTTTTTCTACAAAATAAACCACCTACGTTTACAAAGAGACTTTCACGAATTAAATCATACCCCCCATTCCTCCCCTACCTCCTGTATGACTAAGAATAAAAGCTTCCTGTGCAATTTTTTCCTTTCCATACATGTTTTTAAAAGCCTTTTTACAGGTAAACGTATTTTAAAGTGCTGTTTTGAGATTTGTTTGTACGTTTTGTTCCTATACCGTGTCCTTATAAAATATTATAGGAAGTAACAATATGTTTCTTTTTTATACCTTTTAACTGTCAGCGTGTCCCCTTTATATTCGCTATGGAAGTCCAGGTAACTTAGGCCCTTATATGTATCAATCTTGTCTAGTATTCGCTTCAAAAAGGCTCCGATCTTAACCTGATACTGCTTTGTATGACTGATCCAAAATCAGCACTCTCTACTTTCTAAATTATTCATAAGGTCATTTTCAATCGCAAATCCGTGAAATTTTCAAACATTCTTATTCATATTTGCCCCACCAGTGGCTGAGAGGTTCTGCTCTCGAAACTGGTAGACGGGAAGTGCTGGGTTCGATCCCAATCGCGCCCATCGGCCTAATCGTTCGGAGTTTTCGTGGTTTTCTTCGAGCCATGGATTTCCATGCGTTAATACGGGTTAGGTTCCCTTAGAAAGACCCCCCACGAAGGGCACTCCCCCTCGGGCCTATATCCCTTGTGTAGATAATCGGCCGTCACAAATCAACCAACCAACCATCTTATTCATATTTAGTAATACACTAAAAAAAAAAAAAGAAGAAGAAGAAGACATATTTCTTTATATATAAAACAGGGTGAATCATCTTGCCCTGATTATAATAATTCATTACAAATTAACCGTTTGTATAATAATTTAACTTGCTGTATCATTGGATAGGTCAGTTTTAATATTTTTTTTGTGCAATAGAACGAAACATTTCCGGATCGGTGGATTGGAAGGGATAAACCAACATCCCGGCCTCCGCGCTCTCCAGATATTAATCCTCTGGATTTTTTTCTTTTGGGACTATATGAAAGACCACACTTTTTGCCACACCAATTGCTGACGTCGAAAGACTGAAGACTGGGATACAAGTTGCTGTGTGTACTGTAACAGAATACATGTTAAAGAACACTTGGCGGGAACTAGAATACCTCTTAGACATTCTCCGAGCTACCAAGGGGGCACACGTTGAAATTTACTGAGGTACGGGGTCTTATAAAAAAAGTTATAACAGTACTTACAATGTGTCCAAACAAACTTATGTCTAAAAATAATAGTTTGAGACCAATAAATATTTATAATCGGGGCAAGACTGTTGGTTCACCCCATTTAACCACAAACGGAAATATACAATTACCTCCCCAGAGTTACCAACGATTCTGAAATGAGTTATTTATCTATAAAAAACCTCAAAAAAATATATTTTCAAGATTTAAAGAATCAATTTAACCCATTTATACCTATCGTCCTATTTTTGGGATGCTTCGGATTTTTATAAATTTATATAATTTTCTTCTTCTTTATAACATGAAAATTATATGAAATGATTTCCTATAAATCTCTATATCTATTACCGAACGATGGTAGCATAAGATGGATATTTATTTTCTTAAAATGAAGGCTTTTTTCGGAGTTTGCAGATTTTTCATTTTGAAGATGGCGAAATGTAAAAAATAAATTTATTTTTGTTTTTTCTACCAATTATCCAAATAAATAATTCATAATCGTCGCTTGTAGACATCTTTGAAATATGTATTTTTTTAAATTGTGAAATAATGTGTTCAAGCCTATTTTTGTCATGTACAAAATATAGGGCGCTAGGCACGAATGAGTACATATTTTTAGTAGCCATTTAGGGGACAGTTATTTATGTAAAGTCCTTTTCAAGATGATTATGAAACAAATAGTTTTTAAGCCTCAAATATAATTATTCTTAGTTTAGTATTACTAATACTTATGTTATCAGTCTCTGTAAAGAAATATCTAGAATTTTTTAGTAATTCATAAAAATACAAATTATTGTATATAATATACAATTTAAACGTTTATTTTATATAAATATAGACAAAACATATAATTATGCATATTATATTATTACAAATATTATGCATATTCCCATATTTAGTACCTTTACACTTTATCAAATAAATAGAAAAAAAATTACGTAACTTTTTTTAGTATTTTTACAGTTCATTTTGCAACATTTTAAAGGGATTTTACCAACAAATTTGAGAAAATAAAAATTTAGGCACAAATGGGTTAAAAAAAAGTTTCTTTTGATGCCACGGATTTCCTGAAACGTTTCCGAGAAGTCTGCACGGATCGAAATTTCCAGTCCCAGGCTCGGCCCGACTCATAGAAAAAAAATTTCGGCCCGGCCCGGTAAAAAACTTAAAAGTTAGGCCCGAGACCGGCCCGGTAAAAGTTAAAATCTCGGCCTGAGTGAATTTCTACAAGACATTGATTTTTATGTCGATTTGGTTAAAAATTTGTCTCGTACGAGGAGTTCTAATCAAAAATATTTACTTTAACTTTTTTTTTCATGTTTATAATCTTCATTTTTATAGAAGTCCCGCAGGCTGCGATATTTATTTTTTAATGAGTCTCTATTTCTTGTATGTAAATGTTTCAGTTATCATTAAGGTTGTTCTCAAATCCAAAAGGGTAACTTTATGACATAAGTTTTAATTTATTTTCGTTGGGAAATGGATGAAACTAGCAGTTGATGTTGTTCAGAAACTATGCAATCGAGTTGTTTTTTCCGCATTTTTGCAAACGCAATAGATCTTTCAGAAAGTTGTGTCAAAATAGGCGTTTTGAACCGAAATTCCGCGCGAAAGCAGAATAATCACTCAAGAAAGGGCGAAAAACGTGTTATTCACGGGATCATAATCAATTATAACTCAACAAACAATTTATTGATCAAAAAATGAAAAACACAGTTCAATTCCAAATCGCTTCCATGGCCAGGCTTTCCAATTTTATATCTTTCCGTTAAAAAATGAATTTGTAAATGTGTCAAAACGTTTTGCACTTGTTGAGCAGAGTAATTAAGAACAGCCTTAATATTGTTTTTCTATATTCCATGTATTGAAGTGATCTTAAAAATGCTACACAGTAAAATCTTCTAAGACGGAATTGCATAGAAAAAAAATGCTTTATAGACAAGTTCCCTTCTTAGCAAGTGCAAATGATAGCATAGATCATATGAATCATATGAATGCATAGATCAACTTTTTTTTCAGTTTAAAACAGGGTTCCGTCCTAGGTAGGTTCCGTCCTAGGTAGGTTCCTTTCACACGCTTTACTGTATTTTAATTTAGCTATATTTTAATAAGCGTAGAACTCTACTATTCTTTAAAAAGAATAAATTTTAATGTTTAAGTGTAGAATAATGGCGATTTAAAAATGTATGCATTTTTTGCAAAAATTTTTGTTCCAGGCCTAATTTAACTGACATTTGAATGGACCAGGCCACGCTGAAACAATGATTTTCATACGGGCTGGGTCAAGAACTGAAAATTTTGGGCCGTGAGACTAGGAATGAAACCAGTCCCGGCTCTGTACAGAAAAAATAAATTAGGCCCGCCCCGGCCTGGCCCGGCACGAAAAGAGTGGAGACCAGGCCTGGCCCGAGTGTCGTGAATGAAAATCGGGCTGGGCCGGCCCGTGCTGATCTCTAGTTCTCATAGTGTATTAATCAATTTTATCAAACCGGAATATCGGTTTCTAGGATGCTATCTCCATTCTCAAGTAAAAGTTTTCATGTTCAATAAACATGATAAATTAACAGCACTAACATTAATATTAAAATTAATATTATTTTGTTACTTTCGCATCGATAAATTCAATGAAGCAGCTGAAAATGTTTAATTGAGAATGGATTGCATCCTAGAAACCGAATTTCCGGTTTGAGAAAACTGATTAATAACACTATAAAAACTACTCGGAAACGTTTCAGGAAATCCGCGACAGCAAAAGAAACTGTTTTTACAAATATTTCTTTAAATCTCAAAATTACATTGGCTTCTGAGATTTCTAAAGATAAAGATAATTCGTATTTTTTTTTTATAGTTTACCTCGGTTAACTACTTAATGAATTTTCCGGCACACGAAGATTTTATTCCTATTTTTACGCCTCGGCTAATGAATACCTCGGTTAAAGAATTTTTCGGCGCACGAGGATTTTATTCGCAACTTTTATGTCTCGGCTAACGAATATCTCGGTTAATGAATTTTTTAGCTTACGAGGATTTTATTCGCTATTTTTATGTCTCGGCTAACGAATATCTCGGTTAATGAATTTTTCAGCTTACGAGGATTTTATTCGCTATTTTTACGTCTCGGCTAACGAATATCTCAATTAATGAATTTTTCGGTTTACGAGGATTTTATTCGCTATTTTTATGTCTCGGCTAACGAATATCTCAGTTAAAGAATTTTTCGGCTTACGAGGATTTTATTCGCTGTTTTTATATATCGGCTAACGAATACCTCGGATAACGAATTTTCCTGCTTTCTAAGATATTATTCGCTACTTTTTTTGACTTCCCTAACTAATACCTCGGTTAATAAATTTTTTGGCCTAGGAGGATTTTTTTGGCCGTTTTTACGCCCCGGCTAACGAATATGGATTTGGATAACGAATGTTTTATTAGATGCGTTTGCTATAGTAGATAAATAAGGAATCGCTTCCGGACAAAGCATTAAATGAATTTGTAGAAAACTAGTTGACAAACACACTAAAGATCTGAAAACAGAAAATCATGAAGTGTTAAAAAAGCAACTGAATCAGGGAAAATATAAGAAAGATCATCAGATGATGAGGAAAAAAAGGCAAAAAAAAAAAAAAAAAAAAAAAAGGATAAAATTCCGACAGGTGAAATTAAAATACTGTTGCATTACTGGTAAGAGTTCCGATCTTTCGCTATAGAGCGGCATCACAAGAAAGCTGAAATGTACAAACTTGTTTCCGGGTTGAAGAGGAGTGTCTAAATCCCTATAACCATTTATGCTCCAAATTATGAATCAAGAGATTGCTCCACCTCAGTAATTATCTTCCTTAATGTCTGAAGATACAGTAGAGAAACTATACAATAATAATTGGAAATTTAGATAAGTGTTTTCATTAAAATTAATTTAATAAACCTGTAGTTAGAGATCGTTTTATAAAATACTTACAGGAATAATTATATTAATTAACAAAAAATTCTGTTATGGCAATCTTGCAATTCTTACAAAAACAATATATATAAATGCATTCCGTTTTTCAAACTGATTTTTTTTTTTTTTTTTTTTTTTTTTTTTTTTAGTTGCAGTTTCTTATGTAAAATTTTTTAACAAGTAAAAAGCTACACCTATATCCATGGTTGACAAATTAACCAAAGTATGATTTGGAAAGCATTACTAATTTTTGAAAAATATTTAGCTTCGACTATTTCGCTGGGTTTCTAAATGTTATCGAGCAAAGTATTAGGAGTACCGGAAAATTCTGTCGCATAATGTTCTTCCACGCCTACTTTTTTAAAATTCTGATTTCTTCATTGGCACCACTTTTTTGAAATGGTAAAATTCTCACAATTTTCACATTTCACATTAAGTTGAAAACAGAGGGAATTTTACCATTTCAAAAAAGTGGTGTCAATGAAAAAATCAGAATTTTAAAAAAATAGGCGTGAAAGAACATTATGGGACAGAATTTTCCAGTGCATCTAATACTTTGTATGAAAAAGTAAAATGTACTTTTATTAATAAAAGAATTAGATAAATTATGTATTACATTTTCTTTAATGGTACTTAAAAGTAACGTCAGGGAATAAAGGGTTAAGTAAAATCTACAGGGCTCTCTAAAAATATTTTGAGGGGGGGAAAAAGAAATTTCATGAACCCTGGACAGTAGTATTAATATTAAAGTAAAACAAAGCAGCGCAGAACAGTTACTTAAAAAACGCTGAAAATTTGGAAGACGAATTGTATAAATTATTCTTCACTATTAAATAAAGACGATCCTTTTTAGGCGTGTTCGTAATTATATAAATCCGTGGCACCTATAGTCGTCGTTCGGTCCGTCTGTCTGTCTGTCCGCATATAACAGAGCAAAAACTACCCAACCGAATGGTCTGAAATTTTAAATATATAGTTGTTGCAAAATTTTGTCGTGTCATTTCAAATTTTATGAAAATCGGATGCATAGTTTAATTACAGGGACAGTCAAAAGTTACATCACGACCAATGGGAAAAAAGTATTTCAAGTGCATTTTAATGATGTTACAGCCTTTCGAACAGAATGAAATTGGTATGCACTTATGAAGTGCACTAAAATATACATTTAGTACAATATACGGTGCAAAACATATTTATAAAACTAATTATAATGTGAACGTACCCCATTTGCCAAGTTTGATGTGCAATTTGCAACTTGCTTCATTCTACTTTCCATTCTGTTCATGCGACTGAAAAGCTGCTTGTCTGAAACTTTGGTGAGTTTTTGCCCTTTTAAGTATGCTTGTTACTATTTTGTAAAACTTTCATTTAAATTCTGGGTAGCAGCCAGAGCAAATTAAACATATGTAGAAATTTATGAGAAATCCCGTTTCGGTTAACAAAGATTTCGCCTGACGAATGTGATTCTAGAACGAATTAATTTGCTATAGGGGTTCGTTAGCGGAGGTACCACTCTACCATGAAATCAAACAAAAATTTAACTTTTTTTCCCCCCATAAAAGTAACAAATCTTTCAGAAAATGCGGACAAAGAGAGCATTTCGTACGGATTTTGAGGATATTGTACTGACGAGAAGGTGGTCGTTCGAAAGCAGCCAGCTGCAACTCATAATAAATACATAAATACAGGAAGACATTAATAACACGAGCCTGCAATGGTTGCGCTTTTTAACTTTTGATAATTGATGCTTATGTATTTTTTAGCGCTAAATTGGAAAATGACCTTAATATTTTACAATCACGTCAGGATTTTTCGCAAATCGTAAATTTCAAAAATTTTATAAAGTCGAAATATTGCAAAAATTTGATACTATAAAAAAATGCAACTCTTTTTCTTTTCATGACTAGGGGGGCTCTGACCCTACGGGCTATGCTCGCCAACCCCCGTTCAGACACCGCAGACTCTAAAAACATGCTAATTTGATCGGCTTTAAAAAAATTACAGAAGATTGAATTATAATTGAAAAAACAGTGGCGATCTCCCCGTAAACGGATTTCCACTCATTTCCCTTTGATTGGGGAATTTTAATGCCGAATCAGCTGCTGTTAAGAAATCCAATGGTGCTTTCCGCCTTTCATTATATAAGATCAGTTAAACATTTGAAAATAAGATAATGTAAAAGGAAAAGTAGCAGATGCGCAAACTCTCCTATTTTGGTAGGAGAGATTGCGCGGCCTTTTTTTTTAAAATACGACCACTTCTAAAATGAAGTTCTGGTGTTCGCATACTTAGTCCAGGTTAGAAGTTTATAAGAAATTGTTTAAGTTCAAAATATTTTGTATTATTGATGCTCTATAAGAATTCTGACGAACAGTTATGAAAATTCAAGCACTTACTTTGGAAAAAAAAAAAATAGCACTGCTTTATCCAAGACGCTTGGAACAATCAATATGCACATTCGTGTAGACACTGCACTAATGCTGCTGTACAACTACCTGGAGTCGCTGGGCGCGCACTCTACTCCTTCCCGTCGAATCTCTTTGTGCGCAATCTCTCCTACCGCGCAAACTCTCCTCGCTTTATTATATATCTTACGCGTAGAATTTCTCATAACTGATTTAGATATGAGTAGAGATATGATAGTATGTGTTTAAAATTATTTACACTGGAAAAAAATATAATAATTAGTTCTTGAGAAGAAAAAAACTCAAAATTATGATTAAGAAAAATAGTCATAATTTCTAAATTTCTCACTTAAGAGGACACAGTACCTTTTAAACAATTTTTTCAATTTTGAATAATAGTGTAATATTTGTGGTGGCATTAAATTTAATAATTAAAAGCAAATATATATATATTATATATTAATCTTGTAGAATAGGGTAATCAACTAAAATTTATTTATTTTTTATTTAACTTTTTAAAAATCCCTACTACTTTTTTAAATATGTATATTTCTGCTTAAAAATTTCTCCCACATTCCTTAGAATATACTACATAAAACTGGGCATGATTTTTTAGATGTGCGGAATAATTTTTTTCTCGCGTGTGCAGCAAAAAATCAAGGAAATTCAACAAACTCATAATTTAAATATAAAAAAATAACTATAAATCTTAACGTTAAATCCATTCACAGAAATATTAAATACACCATAGAAAATAAGTAAAAAAAAATCAAATCTCAATCTGAATTAGGAAAAAAGCCTTAGCATTTATTGAACAAGCAAGTTGTGAAAATATGAATAATGGAGAAAAATCAGTTGAAGTTTTCATTTGCAAAAATAACATGCTTTAACCTCTAACTTGTGTGAAGTTTATGCACAATTTTATCAAACACATAAATTGAAGTATATTTAAACACTTCCATATAAATTAGTTGCATATAATACTGAAGGAACATTTTCAAATCATTAATCACCGAAAAATTACGAATGAAAAAATTGTCTCATTTGTCGTTATTTGTATCCAGTATTACTTATTAATAATATATATATCATGCGAGAACCTGAATAAGTTTCATATACATATAGTATAAAATTTTTAAAACAACTAAGCTTATAGGTAAGACCCTCATTTTTTGTTTTTGAGGCATCTCTGGGTCTGAAAGCAAGACTAATTTTTTTCCCGTGCTAATTCATAAACTGTATTTGTTTTCCTCCTTCTTTGGTACATGCGTCTGTAGTCTTTTGACATGACCAAATTAACTCGAACTGTTACTGTTAAATCTTACTCTGACTTTTCACCATGGAGGAAATAAAATAATTCGCTATGTCTTTGGGTTTGTTCACTAGTGATCTAAATTAACCAGGATTGCTGAGTGGGCGTGATCTCCCTTTAACCCCTTCGGGACGGGAGCCTTTTACGAAATTTTTTATCTTTTGTCACCGTTTTTTAATAACAGAAATTTGTGTCTTCTTGAATCGAGAAAATGCGCTGATTAAAGAAGGCAAATTTTACGGTAAAATTTTACTGGTGAGGAAAAACAAGGATTCTGAGCGCTTCATGCGGCACGTATACGTGTCGCTTGTCCCCAAGGGGTTAAATTCTGTCATCGCGCATAAAATCTTTAATAATTTTTTTATTATTAAAGATACGCCTTTGAAATGTCACCAGTGTATTTTTAAAAGATGCAGTTATACTTTAATGCAATAATTAAAAGAAAAAAATCAATATTTTAACATTGTATAGTTAATTTTTAAAAAAATCTATATTTTTCAAGGTACTGTGTTCCCTTAATGAATATAATAATAAATCATTTTGTTTATCTATAAGGTGAATACCACCAGTCCTTAGAAATAATACGCGCAGTAACCGAAATCACTGTTATGAGAAAATTGACTTTAAAAATAAAATTACCCCTTGATCATATAAAAAGAGCTCAAATTGTTTTGAACATATTGGGTTTCTTTTAAACTGTTCCTAAAGAATCAAATTTTAATATAAACTATTAAAAGGAAAATCATTTTTCGAAGCATTAAAAAACATGTATGTGCGTTATGTTTGTACTTTTATAAACTGTCTTATAAAATCAAAAATTAATAAAATACATAAATTATTGTTAAAATTATGTATAAATAATGAAAGTTTCTCTTTGACAATGATTTTATTTATTATTTATTTATTTATTATTATTATTTATTATTTATTTATTTATTATTATTATTTATTATTTATTTATTTTTTATTATTATTTCTTTATTATTTTTTTTTTCATTTCACTAATGTAGGATTCAAAATTTATGTAAATTTTTATTTTTACGTTTTTTGACCTGGGAAATAAAAATATGCAACAAATGCTGGTATTGCTATTGAACTTTTAAAAGTAAGGTTTAGTTTTAACACACACACACACACACACACACATATATATATATATATATATATATATATATATATAACCCAATGGTGTTGATAAAGTTTGTTGTTAAAAGAAAAGAAGTTTGCAACGATTTTTCGGAAACCCACTGCATGCCGTGAAAGATTGAGATTTAGGAATGGGTCCATAAAATAACAAAAGTTTCATACTCATATAACAATCTTATCCTTACCGTAAAATTTTTTTATTAATATACCATAGCTTCTATTGGTATAGATGGTACACAAAATACGACAGTTAGAGAGGAGGCCTCTTTATAAATGTTTACAATAAGCTAGCTAGCAGAAGAGAGTCTGTAAAGTTACAAACTTTCTCAGCACACGAGTGAAGGGTTGACGAAATTACATAATACCAAAATTAGCCAACAACGTATTATATGGCGAGAAAGAGATGGTCTTTTCCGTTAAAGTTAAATCAATAAAAGATGAAAAGCGGCAATTACGAATTTCAGTGCCAGTAAGATTAAAACGGAATAATTTCAATCCAGATGGCTTTCGAGACAAACCGACATAAAGGTTCATCCTTTATGACAAAATAAACCACATACGATTGTAAAAGAGATTTATACGGATTTAAATGTTACTTTTTTTTCTTACACTAGGGGGCTCGGCTCCCTACGAGCTACGCTCGCCAACCCCCGTCCAGACACCGCAGATTCTAAATGCACGCTAATTTGATCGGCTTTAAAAAGATTTCGAAAGATTGAATTATAATTTAAAAAACAGTGGCGATCTCCCTATAAACGGATTTCTATTCATTTCTCTTTGATTGGGGAATTTTAACGCCAAATCCGCTGCGGTACTACTTGATTATCCAGTCGACCAATTTCGCCAAATTATACAAATTGACATAATTTTTATTTTAAATAACGAAAGAACAAATAAATTAGTACAACATTAATAAAAATACAAATAGAACGTCGAAATCAAAATAACTTGATGACCTAGACACGTGTAACAACATTTCAAAATAAGCTAATATAAAAGGAATTAAGTAACCAGGATCTTTGTCTCCTGGTATTTTTTAACAATGCGAAAAGAAAGTTCTTTTAAATGAGACATTTTAAATTAATCGTTTTTAATCTGACGTAATTTTGACCAAGCTATTCTTTCTCTTTTAAATATTCACGTGAAAATACTTTTATTAGAAATGAAATATTATTTGCACTTTCCTAACAAAAATAGTTGAAAAGATCCTCTCAAAATATCAAATAAATGTCTAGCACAATTTCTAAATTTAAATTGTTTTGCAATATTATTTTGTGTTCATTTTATGTATTAACTGTAATGTGACGTAAATATGACGTAATTTCTCCTATTTAAGACTTCTAACGCATGTTAATGAATTTATTATCTCTATAATAATAGCCTAAGTCATGTGACTGTCATCAATAGTTCCGGGTTGACCGCTTCGCTTCTTATATGCCAGGCGGCGAATTTGGTAATTTAATGTTAGCCGGGTGCAGGTGATAAATCGCCAAATACTGTTCCAACGCCATGTATCAGTATTATAATAGTCCATTTCATGCGACTAACATTTTTTCACATGGTAAATTAAAACAAAGCTTTGATGTTAAAATTAAATATCATGGTTTATGGTATTATTTATTACTTTTTTCTTTCTAAAGAAATGATTGAGAATCATAAAATTTAAAGTTTTCAGTTTTAAATTAAATTTATGTTTTTCAAATAAAATGTATGAAAGCATTACATTTTAAATGAAATACAAAAAAATTCGACGGGAACAATGTTTGGCGATTTATCACCTGCGCCCGGCTAACATAAAAAGACAGAGTTCATCATTTCTGTATCAGAATCTTCCGATTTGGCGAAGGATTTACCAAAAAAAAAAAAATTAAATTATGAATAAAAGTAAAGTTATGCAATGCTTAGCATATATTTAGAGGAGACCAAACTGGTCGCCAAGGGTGGCTAGTTTTACAACATCCTTTCTCTTTTAAAATTCACATGTATACTTTTTATAAAGTAATTTTCAATAAGTTCCTGCTTTTTATAATCGCAATTATTTAATTTTAATTTGAAAGTATGTTTTTAGGTGCGTTCGTAATTATATAAATACGTAGCACCTATAGTCGTCGTTCAGTCCGTCTGTCTGTCCGTCCGTCTGTCCGTCTGTCCGTCCGTCTGTCTGTCCGTCCGCATATAACAGAGCAAAAACTACCCGACCGAATGATCTGAAATTTTTAATATATAATTGCTGCAAAATTTTGTCGAGCCATTTCCAATTTTATGAAAATCGGATGTATAGTTTAATTACAGGGACAGTCAAAAGTTTTTCTTTACATTACGGCCAATGGGAAAAATTATTGCAAGTGAATTTTAATGATGTTACAGACTTCCGAATAGTCTGAAATTTTTAATATACAATTGCTGCAAAATTTTGTCGAGCCATTTCCAATTTTATGAAAATCGGATGTATAGTTTAATTACAGGGACACCCAAAAGTTTTCCGTTACATTACGGCCAATGGGAAAAAATTATAGCAAATGCATTTTAATGATTTTACAGCCTTCCGAATGGTCTGAAATTTTTAATATATAATTGCTGCAAAATTTTGTCGAGCCATTTCAAATTTTATGAAAATCGAATGTATAGTTTAATTACAGGGACAGTCAAAAGTTTTCCGTTACATTACGGGGAATGGGGAAAAAATTATTGTAAGTGCATTTTAATGATGTTACAGACTATGCACTTATGAAGCGCAAAAAATATACATTCAGTACAATATGGGGTGCAAAAAATAATTATAAAACTAGTTATAGAACGAACGCACCTCATTTGCCACGTTTGACGAGCAATTTCCAACTTGTTTCTATGTATAATAGTCACGTGTAAATAAATTTTTAATTTGAAGCAAACATTATTGTTTCCGTTGTTTATACAGATGGCAACAGATTAAATTAGTACAATTTTCTAAAATAAGTAAAAAATATCTCTCGAAATGCTGAAAATTTGAATTTAAAATAGAAATAAAACCTCGAAAAATGAGTCAAATTAAAAAAATAAATGAATTCTGCACTCCGGGAAATTATAACGTATAAAATGATCTAAAAATTATTAAATTCCGATGTATAGTTTTTGCTCCTATAAAACTTTTTTAGTGGAACGATTTTGTCCAACTTTAGCATTAAATATCTCTTAAAATAATTCTTCGATTTGAAAACTGTCTGCATCAGCGTGTTTATCAAACATTTCTGTATAATACTACCGATTTTCATATTTTTGTATGCATTATTTTTCTTAATATTAACGAAGAAAGACCTCCGGTCACAAAAAATTCAAAACCGGCGGCGGCAGTGGCGGTGACAGCGGTAGTTACTTTTTTTTAGAATAGAGAGATAAATTATAACTGAAGTTATTGCGATCATTGGAGTTTTTTATGCATTGTACTTTTACACTATTGTCTAACTTGTTTAAGATGCACCTGCTCAGTCTAGTGGTAGCTTGCTGGGCATCCACAAACTGTGTAATAAAAAATATCCGAACATCATTCTCTATAAAAGCTTAGTATTATTTAAGTGTATCTTCCAACATAAGGACTTGGTGTCAGCTCTTGTGAATGAAAAATACACCTCCTCCTCCCCACTTATTTCTCTGAAAGATTATCTCGATATTTAAAATTATCACATGATTTTTACTGTTCTCTAATGTTAGTTTATTCAACATGTTTTAAAAAGCTGTAAAGTCCACATTTGTATTTTTTCCCGTACTGTACGTCTTATTTCAATGTTATTTCTTTTGATTTTTATTTTTACTTTCTTCTATCTTGACAAGAAGAAAGTATTGGTTTCATGAAAATTTTCGAATTCCAGTTTTCGACGGATTTATACGTTTTATGGGTCAGAGATTCCAAAAAACATGTTTTTACAAAATGTCTGTCTGTGAGTCTGTCTGTCTGTCTGTCTGTCTGTCTGTCCGTCCGTCTGTCTGTCTGTATGTGACACAAATTTTGTGGGCGCTCTATCTCAAGAACTAATGCACGGAATTTAATAAAAATTTATATTCAGGTAGTCCCTGATATAGATTAGTGCTAATTAGTTTTTGGTGTAAATCGCCCTGCAGGTGGCGCTGCTATGTAGCATTTTTCAGGATTTCCGCAAAAGCTCTATCTCAAGAACTAATGCACGTCTTTTTATAAAACTTCAGATTCCGTTAATCCTTGATATGAATTGGTGCTGGTAACGTTTTGGTGCAAATCGCCCAACAGATGGCGCTGCTATGCTGCATTTTGTAGAATTTACACGATTTTCGTAATAGCTCAATCTCAAGAAATAATGCACGGATTTTCATCAAACTTCAGATTCAGTTAGTGCTTGACATGAATTGACGTTTTGCCTCTTGTGATGTAAATCGCTCAACAGGTGGCGCTGCTATGCTGCATTTTTTGAGATTTCCGCATTAGCTCTATCTCAAGAACTAATACTTGGGTTTTCAACAAACTTCAGAATCAGGTATACCTGGATATGAATTAGTGCTGTTTATGTTTTGGTGTAAATCGCTCAACAGGTGGCGCTGCTATGCAGCATTTTTCACGATTTCCACAATAGCTCAATGTCCAGAACTAATGCACGGATTTTCATCAAACTTCAGATTCACTTAGCCCTTGACATGAAATGATGTTTTGTACCTTTTCGTGTAAATCGCTCAACAGGTGGTGCTGCTGTGCTTCATTTTTGTGATTTCCACAATAGCTCTACCTCCAGAAATAATGCACCGATTTTCATCAAACTTCAGATTCCGGTATACCTTTATATGAATTAGTGCTGTTTGTGTTTTGGTGCAAATCGCTCAACAGGTGGCGCTGCTATGCTGAATTTCTCAGAATTTCCCCTACAGCTCTATCTCAATAACTAATGCACGAATTTTCATCAAACTTCGAATTCAGGTATACTTTGATACGAATTGGTTCTAAATTGATGTAATTTCTTATACTATTTAAATGATTTAATTGATGTGATTTATATAGAAGAAAGTTTTGTGATGGCCACAACATACTAGTTTCATTTGGAGAGAAACAATTTTATTTTATTTGATCTGTATCTTTGAATTTTTTAACCATTTGTTTAACCTATTGGAAAATTTTGATTTACAGAGTTTGTTACATTTACTACATGAAAAACTACTTAATTATAAATATTTCTTGCTGCAAAGGTAGCAATCAACCAAACCAAAAAAAAAAAAAAAAGTTTAAATTAATTTTCAATTCATTCCTCAAATCAAATAAAACTGTATCCGAACAATTTTTTTTTTTTTTTTTTTGTTTACACGCAAAGAGCAGTGCACCCTATATATAGATATAAAGAGCTTATAGTGAACAAACTGTTATTTTATGAAGTCTATTATATAAAAGAAAGGATAGCAAATTATAATCAATATCAGGTACGTTTTTCGTTGAAATTTCGTGATCTTTCAATGACTTATAAAATTACATTTAATAAAGCAAGATTTGTTAATTTACTTGCTAAAAGTCACGGAAGCTCAGTAATTTATTATGGTTTTCTCTGTTTAAATTCAGACAGTTAAACTTGAGAGGACAACCATTTATCACTTTAACGTGGCTTTATTAATAACTACAAATTTAAACATTGCGTTAATAAAATAATACGCTATTTCAGTAACTCAAATCGTGATTCTTCTTGATGATATGCTTTGAACACGTTTCTTTCTCTCTCTCTCTTTTTTTTTTTTAATTCTTTCTTTTTCCTTTTAGCCATCGCAGTTGCAATTGTTAAGCTGTTTTGACCGCGAATGGTTTTCTACATTATTTCCGGATTTCCCTTGTTTACTGCATCACTTTCTAGAGAGTCTGTTTTTTTTATGTCTTCTAAAGAACTCTGTTTTCCTTTTCTTTATTTTTTTCTTATTTGTAGCATTTCTTTTTTTCAATTTACCTTTTTATGTTAATGCTTTTCAGAAATTGTTGAAAAGAGTAGATCATTTTGATTAGTTGTTTACCTGCCTGCTTGACCGAACTTGAGCTTTTATAAAAGCATGAAGGTGGTTCTTAATAAAATATTTTTAACATCTTCAGCAACACGGAACTTTCTGACATATTCATGGAGTCATTTTTATGGATAACAGCATAAAATGGGCAGTGATTACTATTGAAGAGATTTCTAATCGAATAGATAGTTTCATTTTTTGGTAAATTTATTGCGTGTTACGTTATAATTTATTCATATCTCATGATGAACTTTACAGGCTGTCGCATTCAAAAAATCAGCTCAAAAACGCCAACATTGACAAAATTTTCTCAAAGATCTTTTGCCTTTATCGAGAAATGAAAAACTTTCTTCGATTTTTTTTCTACTAAGAACACGTAACAATAGTCACGCAGAGAATCTCGGACGCTAATGTTAATAATATGGGAGCATTCCTTACAGATTTCTCGCTCGCCTTTTAATATTCCTGAATGATTTTGTTTTGCATAAGGAACCTGAGGTCGATATCCATTGTTGTCGTTTGCACTTTTTTTTACTTTTTATTTAAAAAAAAATTATATGACGATAGTTTCACTTTCGGATCCAGTTCAAACTGGTTCCTAAAATGAAAGTCCCTTTATATTAACAAAAAATTGTAACCAAAATCGAGTAAGTACAAACACGCAACAATCAATATACACTGGTAGACAAAACTTAAGGACCACTGTTATTTTCAACGATTACAGTTAGAAACAGATCCGCAGCAGCATGTGTAAATTTGCATGAATACGGGATGCACTCTGCTTTGTGAAACTTATATAAATTTTGTAGATCACGTGACAGCACAGATGGGAGATTTTAGGCAATCGGCGGGTGCTGTGAGTTGTCATTAGATGTAAAAATTGAAGGAGATGGAGTGAAGCTTGAACATTGAAATTTTGAACATGTCTTCGAGGCATCATTTAGATGATATTACTCGTAGTAGAATAATCGGAAATTTGGAAGAATGACACAAAATGAGAGATGTTGCCCGTGAGTTTAACATCGCACACAGCATTGTTTCTAGGCTATGGGTGGCATTCTAAAAGAAGGGAATATGTACTAGGTGCACGGGAGGAGGTAATTCTAGCAGTACGACGTCCCAAGAAGATCGCTATATTATTATTTCGGCAAAAATGAATCGACGCTGCACAACTGGTCAATTAGCAAATAAAATTTGTGCTGCCACGGGAACTAAAATATCACGTAAATCTGTTGCAAGACGTTAGAAAAAGCGTGAACTATACGCCCGAAGACCTGTTGTGTGTGTCCCACTATCGAGACGCCAACGTAACGCCCGTTTACAGTGGTGCTGTATGCATCGCAAATGGACTGATGACGATTGAGTACTGTGCTCTTCTCATATGAGATTGGATTCAATCTATCGTATGATTGTAGACGTAAACTGATATGGCGCGAGGTTGGTAGTGCTTACTGTCGCGAAAATATTCTAGAAAGAGATCGATATGCGACTTCATGTATCATGGTGTGGGTAGGCATCATGTTCAATGGCCGCACGGATCTCTATGTGCTTAACCAAGGATCCATGACCCGTAGACGGTACATTGAAGACGTCCTGCTTCCACATGTTCGACTTTTTCGAGATGCTGTCGGCGAAAAGTTTCGTTTTATGGACGATAACGCACCTTGTCACCGCACACAGTCTGTACAAGATTGTCTTGAGGCCGAAGATGTCCATCGCATAGACTGGCCAGCACGTTCCCCTGACCTGAATCCCATTGAAAATGTATGGGATGCCTTTGTAGACGTATTGCTTCTCGAAAATTTCTTCCCACGAACAAGGAAATCCTCATCCATGCAGTAAAGGGGGAATGGCGCAATTTGCCTCAACAGCTATTGAATCATGTTGTTCTGAGTATGCCATGCCGTGTTGAAAGTTGTCTCGCATTACACGGTGGCCACATTCCTTATTTATATGGTACTGTCGATTGTTAATTGTGAATATTTTGCTTTCTTTGTACACTCATGTTATCGGACAATATTCATGTTTCATAAAAAGAACCTCTGGTAATACCCTGTATACATCCTTTCAATAAAATTTTTATATTAAATCTTGTGTAACATTCTGTTAATACTATTGTTTGCTTCTTAACCCACAATTTCACATAGATTCTCATTTACGTGTACATTTCTTCTTGGTCCTTAAGTTTTGTCCATCAGTGTAGATCCCAAGTATACTATACGAAAAAAAAAAAAAATAAATAAATAAAATAAAATAAAATAAAATAAAATTTTAGCAAGAAATCTGTTAAGAACTGCACCATAAGGATTAACATTAGCTTGGGCCTTTCTTCCCGTGACTAGTGTAGGCTCTTGAAGGGCACCAAGTGCCCTTCAAACTCTTTTTTTTTTTTATTGAACTTTAAATATTATTCAAGAGCACACTACGTTAATTATGGCATATACTTATCACATAAGAAATTTTTTAAAAAATGATAAAAGGTAAGGAATTTTCTTAGGAAAAAAAGTCTTCATAACCATTAAAATATTCAGGAAAATTCCTTATTTTCTCCAAAACATTTTTTTTATTAATTTCTTGCGTGATAAATATATTGCATAATTCATATAGTGTGCCTTGAATAGTACTTAAAGTATAATTTAAAAAAATGTATATATAAATGAGTTTGAAGGTCCCTTGTCCACTTAAGAATAAAACTGACCACGGTAATGTGCCAGAAAATCGTCCATTTGGATTTGAGAACAGCCTGAAGAGGCTACTTCAGTCAAATGAAAAGACGTATTCGCTAATGCTAATCCCATGGAAGAAATGTTTAAATATATCTCGGTCGCATTTCAATATTTTTAAATTATTTCTTTTGCATTGAATAGTTGAGATCGATCTGTATGCAGGTCGTATTTTGCTTTTTCGATTTTGATTGCAGATATTTTTTATGAGGATGCTTTTACTTTCGAAACCGGTTCCGAAAATGAAAGTGTCCTCATAAGAAATACCTGTAAACAAAATCGAAAAAGTAAACAACGCCCTTTGCACAGATCGATCTCAACTATTCAATGCAAAAGAAATCATTTTAAAATATTGAAATACGACCAAGATATCTTTAAAAATTTCTTCCATAGGATTAGCATTGGCGAACGGGTGTTTTCATTTGACTGAAGTAGCCTCTTAACTGATAACGATAAATAATTAGGTTTCTTTGTTAGAGAAGTGAAATATGTTTTGTTTCCTTAAAAGGAAAAAAAATCTGGAATTAAAAGCATTTTAAAATAGTTTATTCTTTTTATAATTAGTTTGAAGAATACTATGAAATATATTATTCAATGAACGCTTAATAAATTAGCAAAGTTATATAACAGTTAAACAATATTAATGGATTTATCTCAAAACCATTTATTTGTTTCATCAGTCAAAATAAAATAGAAAAAATTATACATTTTTAAATTTTCCACATTTTATTGTTTCTCATAGAATTAGCACGTAGCTAGATGCAAGTCTTTTTAGATTATTCAACATAAGCATATCTTTATTTTTACTTAACGTATTTCAGCTATCTTAAAAATTTCTAATTAAAGGGTTTTAGTATGAAAATAAGGGGGAATTGCTATTTATGCTTTTGCTTGCATTCTAATTATTTAAATACTAAATTTACTAAGACCAGTGCCCAAAGCAACATTTTTAACTATACTCTTCTGCGCTCATCATTTTTGTACTCTTTGCTAATATGCGCGTTTTTTTTTTTTTTTTTTTTTTTTACATGGATTGTTTTATTTTAAAAAACATAATTAGCTAACACGGCATTGCTCTAAGTTCTTTTTCTTTCTACTTTTTTACTAATAAACTTTTGCGCATTTCCATCCGATGCTGCATCTTATAAATGAAGTGCAGAAATGTACTATAAATAATGCATAAAACACGTTAAAGCTGGCAGCAATCTTTAATATTTCTGTATGGGCTTATTAATATTATTCAAAGTATAAAATGGTTAAATGTGCTCTGGTCACAAAGGTTTAATATTAAAAAACAAAAGCATTCTATCGATATTCTTAAATCATTTTTTTTAAGCAATTGGTTAATGGTATAGCAATATAAAGCTCTATCGCGAAATTTCAGAAAATATCGTACGTTATTCGTACATTACGAACCCTTGCACAGTGGGACGTTTTGACGATCTAGGTGGACAAAATTATTTCGTTGAAGTTTAATTAGTTTTTGCTGTTTTTTTTTAATGCATCACTAATAAAATACTCAAACAGTGATAAATATTTGGTTATTTAACAACAATGTCTTAAAATAAAAATACAGGGTGCCCACTAAAGTCCGTTCCCACCCTCTTAACTGTCGAACGACTACATCTACATCCATAAACGTGGTGTCTAGGTATAGTAAAGAGGGTATGCGCTACTAGATGAGATCGCTTACAGCCCCACCTGGTGCAAAATGGCGACATCAACGTTCCTATCACGAAAAAGGTTCGAAATATGGGATAAAAGTGAATGAAAAATTTGTAGAGCATCATCGATTTAGTTCGAAAGGACGCCTTGTGAACATGAATGCTAAATGAATCTCTTTCTGAGCATGAATCCGTTTTCGAGATAGGAACACTAACTCAGCTGTTTTGCACCAGGTGATGGTGTAAGCGGTGTCATCTGGTAGAGCATAGCCACTTTACTGTACCTAGACACCACTTAACTGCAACCGTTCGGCAAATAAGAGCGATAGAAGGACTTTAGTGGGCACCCTGTATAATGCATTACAAATAATGCGTTAAACATAACTTATTTTACAATAAAGTAAAAAACAATTTAATGCACACGTATAAGTTAACATTCATTTCTTTTTTGTATTTTTGTCTATTCAGAATTTCTCGAGAAATTTGTGTAGTCATCCTGAAAAATAAAATTTTTAAACTAAAATTATATTTAAAAAAACTTTAATGTTTTGTGATATCCTGTATAACGTATAAATGGTACCAAAATTATTTTCGGTAGAAAAAAATGCTGTTGTGTTAATAAATAACCTATATAGATTTTATTCAATTTGAAATAAAATGCAAATTTCTGCATATAGACGGTAATGCATTCGAATTTTTTTATGTGTCCCTGTAAAAGAAATACAACTGCTACGCACTTTGTTTTCAATTTTAAAAAATGCTATTATGTATCTCAAAACAACCTATAGTAATTTTGCAGAAATTTAATTAAAATTTCTGCTTTTGAGCAACAATCTTTCCGCGATTTTTTTTGTGCGGCCCTGTAAAAAATGCATAATTTCTACGTTTGTCAAATTATAATTTAATAGAACTGCCATCGGAAAAACACATGAAGGCAAAGTTTCAGCTCAATCAGATAATTGAAAGTGGTTTTAAATTGTCTTGCAAGATTTGAACTCATCTTTTATATGGCCCTCTAAAAAAAGCGTAATTGCTACCAGTGGCGTGGCGTGAAAATTTTCGGTGGTCATCGCAATTATTTAAGTTTGTGGTAAAAAATTATTAACTCTAAAATTCAATGGTTGAATGTTCAAAAAAGAAACTTTAAATCTTACCTTCACTTATACATGAACTCCAAATGTTCTGCTAAAACTGGATCGTAGAGTTTTAAAAGCTTATTAAGAGTTTTAAAATATTGCTTGGTCATCGCCGCATCCAGCGATGAACGGACGCCACGCCACTGATTGCTACGTTCCATAAATTATAATAATATTGCATTGTCATCAGAATTACATATCCTGAGCAAAGTTTCAGCTCAATCAGATTATTGAAATTGGTTTAAAATTAGCTTTCAAATTTTAATCTAAATTTTTGTGAAGCCCTGTAGAAACAGTATTCTAAACAAACTTCTACGTTCTTTAAATCGTAATAATATTGTATTGTCATTCAAATTACACATATATTCATTGTTTCGGCTCAATAGGATAATTAAAAGTGATTTAAATTTCACATGAAAGATTTGAACTAAATATTATATACATACATGCATTGGAAGTTAATATGATGCATGTTTATTAATAAAAACTTACTGATCTGCAGCTATCTGCAGGAGTTTGTTTAATTTTTCAATACTTTAGGAATGGCATTTTGATTAAAAAAAAAAAACTTATTGTTAAATAATGCTGAATAATTTGTTAAAAGTCAAGATGCAATTTGTAAACAACATCAAGGATCATCCAGAATTTCAGCCTTTGAAAAAAGCAAAAAAGCGAGTTTAATATCGCTTATTTTCAAACAAAAATGGGTTAAATCTGACCTTGACAAAGCTGTGACAGTAGATCAGCAAACTCGTGCTTTCAAATAAAACAGAATAGTCGCGACGTGCTTAACTTAGAGGAAGCTAGTGAAACTTTTGAAACTCCCTCAAACCAACTGCGCAAATGGCTACTTTACAGTCACAATTAACCACACCTCTGATTTTTTACTCCAAAACTAGTACGGATCTTGAAAATACAGACATTCAGCTACCAGTACACGCTGTTTTGTCAAATTCCGAGATAATCGGAAAAATGGATTTTGTCCATCTAGATCATCAGAACGTCCCACTGTGCCTCGTGTAGAACGTGCTCATTGATTTTTAAAACCTCATTTAGGTAAACGTTTCTGATGAGAAATAGAAGAAAAACTTTTCAAGAAGATTTCATTATAAAAAAAGCCTTTAACTAACAGTTGATGTAAACTTTGTAGAGTAATATATGTTAAATGGTTTCGTAATTTTAAATACAAAATTTCCGTCCAACGATTTTATACAGGAACCAATGATGATATACACACAGGTCAATCCAAATACTCATGAATCACATGCACCTCGAATTTTGACCCTTTATGTCCCAAATTATGAATTTCATCTTGTAAAGCATTTTTCGTGAATTTTTGAATCTACATTAGAAGTTTTAGACAAACATTTAATAAATTTCAGAAAAAATTTGCCAATTAAAATTAATTAAATTTGAATGTAAAGGAATTTTGTGCAATATTTATAACTCTACTCAAATCTTTTATTTAAAATACTTTTTTTATTTTTTGTTTTATAGAATTAGGAAACGTACAAATAAAATGCTCTCACAATAGAAACATTTTCGAACTGAAACTTTTCTACCAGAATCTTTCAACGCAAATGATGAAATGAAAAAGAAATAATCCGTGTAAAAATATTTTTGTTTTGTGTAACCAATAATGCTTTCGGAACAAGGTAAAGTAAAGTATATTTTTTTCTGATTCTAAATTGTATTACTACTAATCGATGTGGTATTTTAAATGACCGTCGGGGCATAAAGGGTTAAAGTAAAGGTTGCGGGAAGAAACCGAGCAACATAACGAAGTAATACGGCACTTCCTTGCCCCTATGTTATTATTGCCGGGATATAAGATGTACAGTATGGAAAAGGGAAAATGCCAAGTCTTCCTAGTACTCCCATGAGGCACTGTGCTCAATTCTCTTTTGAATACCTGTTGTTGGAGCGACGCGGTGAAATCAAATTTTATTCTGAATTTTGACAGTTTTTTGCAGATAAATTTTATATATTCATATTAATTATAAAATGTCATTGTCAGAGAAATTAATTTTAAAGTAAATTTTGAGGGGAGAACCCGAGCAACATAACGAAAAAATACGGTACTTCCCTGCCCCTATATTACTATTGCCGAGAAAGTAGATGTACAGTACGGAAAAGGGAAAAAACCGTAGGATTGTGTTGCATCATAAAAAATACAATGCATCATTTCCCATTCAAATTAATTTAAATAATATGATTTATTTCTCCCTTACAACTTAAATTAGCATTTTTAAACACCTGATTTCAAATCCCAAGTCATAACGTTATAAGTAAAATTTAAGTAATAAATAATTCAATATTTTCTGTTTTTCTAATCTAAACATTATCTTTGATTAAGATTCATTAAATGCAACGAAGATAATATTCTGTTTCACTAATTTAACTTTCAGATTTTCATTCTAAACACATCACGAACTTTGTAAACATGTTATTTTCTAAGTCTAAAATATTAAAAATCGAAACTATTGAATTAAGTATATAGGTCAATATATTTTCACATTATCAAACATAAATTAAACCTGTAGGATGTGCAAAACTAAATTAATGATTCATGAAGTTCAAATAAAAATTTTTCGATCGCGAATTGTTCTAATTTTATAATATTGAAGACAACATGTATAATAATCACTTATAAACAGATTAAATTAAATAATGCTATAAAAAGGGATAAAATATCTTTATTTAGATTGACGATCGTTTCATCGCACAAATGGCGACATTTTCAAAATGATTCACGATAGAAAATATTTTCACATAATTTAAAAACAATAACATAATAAACAATGTCACGAGACACGATGCATAATGAAAAATATTGCAAACATAAAATGAAATCAAAATTAAATTAACTATTTGGGAGCGTGGATTAATTTTCACATAATTAACCCTAGAACTACCGGAAATTTTACTCAAGTTTTATAAAAACATTCTACACCAGAATTTTTACTTAAAACTATTTAATTTGTTTATTTAACTTATTATTGTCTGATTTATACATTTAGTTTGTTTTGAAGAAATTTCTGGTTTGAATAAATATTTTGAATGTACATGTCGGGTCCAATGGACCCGTCTGGTAGACGGAAGGTTAAAAAAAATAATAACATGATAAACAATGTCGCGAGATATCACGGATAATGAAAAACATTGCAAAACATGAAATAAAAATAAAATTAACTTGGCTATTTGTGAGCATGGATTAATTTTTACTATTGTTACTAAAATTATATAGCATCTCTTTCCAAATTTTAGGTAAATCAAGGGACACTGAATCATTGCAAGTATTGTCGTTGCGTAAAAATATCTCTATTGTTTCCCGGATTATGGATGGTAAATAAAATCTTGATGGATAAATTAATTTTCTATTTTTAAAATCGATCTGCAAAGATTCTTCGCTGCATAATCTGGTCAAAGCTCATTCAAAGTCCGCATTCCGTTTACAGCCCTTTATTCTACTCTTATTCCGACTCTTCAGGTTCGTAGGTCTCGAGTATAAGAGATTCTAGCAAAAGCCAGGTTGAAAAAAAAAATCAAAAATTGAAACCGGACAAATTTAAAAGGGAAATTACACAAATTAAAGATACCGAAAAGCGGGAAGGAAAGGCTCGGGGCGCTGAAGCTACGGAACGACCCCTGCTGCGTCTAGCTTATTATTAGTTCATTCAAAGTTCATTCAATATTTGAATAACATTAATTTACCTCAGAATTATTTAATAGCCAGCCTAGATGTAGTCTCTTTATACCCATTTATTGATACCCAAAAGGCTGTTACAAATATAAATAACTGAATTGACCGCATGGAGAGTATTAATGAAAATATGAAAACTACACTGAAGAGTGCTCTTAATCTTATAGTTAATAAAAATTACTTCACTTTCGACGATAAAATATACAAACAAAATAACGGAGCTCCAATGGATTCTCCTATATCAGAATTATTAGCTGAATTCATATTACGACCTCTTGAAATGGATATAAACAAATTGGATTATACCCCTCATGCATGGATCAGATACGTAGACGATATTTTCAACATATGGCAACAAGGTGCCATCATATGGCAGCTACCTTGCTCAATCACTTTTTAAACCAGATTAATAGCCTTGATTCTATAATTAAATTTACAATGGAAATAGAAAAATATAGTACACTACCTTATTTAGATGTATATTAATCAAGGCGCGCCAAGGAATAAAACGCACTGTTTACAGAAAACCCATAGCCAGTCAATCCATTATCCCTCATAATGCTCAAGCACCTTTTTCATACAAAGTTTCTGCATTTAGACATTCTATTCATGGAGTTTTCACAGTTTGTACCCCCGAGTAGTTAAATAACGAAATAAATAAAATATATGACAGTGCACGAAACAATGGATACAAAGAAAGCACAATAGGAAAATTAATTAAAAATTTGAAGAATAAAAAGAAAAGAAATTTCAATCCACAAAATTCCATGTTATCCACTTTACAATATTTTCCTGGTTTCTTCGAACGTTTGAAATATAAACTCAATAAATCCAATATCTCCCTAGTCGCAAAACCTTCCATAAAAGTAAAAAAATATAGTATGCAAGAAAATAGATCCAATTGAGTCAAATCAGTTATCAGGAGTATACGAAATACCTTTCACCAAAGAAGATATAACAAAGCAGTTTTATATAAGTATGACAAGCAGAAAACTTAAAACTAGAATCAAATAATATATAGCAGACATCAAATACAACAGCAGAACCACAGCTTTGACCAGATTATGCAGCAAAGCACCTTTTCAGATCGATTTTAAAAATAGCAAGTTAATTTATCCATCAAGATTTTATTTACCATCCATAATCCGGGAATCAATAGAGATATTTTTACGCAACGCAATATTTGCAATGATTCAGTGTCCCTTGATTTACCTAAAATTTGGAAAGAGATGGTATGTAATTTTGCAGTTTTTTGCAGATAAATTTTATAAAATTTATATTAATTATAAAATCGCATTGTCAGTTATATTAATATTAAAGTCAAATTTGTGGGGAGAAACGGAGCAACATAACGAAAAAATACGGTACTTCCATGCCCCTGTGATATTATTGCCGGGAAAGCAGATGTACAGTACGGAAAAGGGAAAAACCCTTCGAACGTCTTGAGGGCTTTCCTGCATTTTCATTAAAACACTTATAAAAATAATCTTAATTAAAATTTTCTTTCCCTGTTCGTTTCTAAAATACACTTCATGCCCCTTTATTTAATATACATCTTGAAATACAATTCTGTTTGAAATATTTTTTTCTACAACAGATTAAAGTTGTTTTGAGATACGAAAAAATGCGGGCAAACCACTCAGAGGGTTAATGCGTAAATCTCAATACAACTTCCTTGTACTCTTATGAGGCACTCTGCTCAATTCTGTTTGGATACCTATTGTTGGAGCGACACGGTGAAATAATATTGTATTCCCAATTTTTGCAGTTTTTTGCAAATAAATTTTATAAATTCATATTAATTATAAAAATTTCATTGTCGGTGATATCAATTTTAAAGTACCTCAAGTTTGTGGGGAGAAACGGAGCAACATAACGAAAAAATACGGTATTTCCCTGCGCCTATGTTATTACTGCCAGGAAAGTATAGATGTGCAGTACGAAAAAGGGAAAAAACCAAGACTTACTAGTACTCCCTTGAGGCTCTTTACTGTGTTGTGCTGTGCTGAACTCTGCTTTGATACTTGTTGTTGGAGCGACACAGTGAGATAAAATTTTATTCTCAATTTTTGTAGTTTTTTGCATATAAATTTTATAAATTCATATTAACTATAAAATCTCATTGTCCGTGATATAAATTTTAAAGTTTGAGGGGGAAAACCGAGCAACGTAAGGAAAAAAATACGGCACTTCCCAGCCCCTATGTTACTATTTCCGGGAAAGTTGATGTACAGTAAGGAAAAGGAAAAAATCCGTAGTATTAATTAATGCATAAATCTGCATACGACTTCCTAGTACCCCCATGAGGAACTGTGCTCAATTCTGTTTGGGTACCTGTTGTTGGAGCGACACGGTGAATAGAATTTTATTCTCAATTTTTGCAATTTTTTGCAGATAAATTTTATAAATTCATATTAATTATAAAATTTCATTGTCAGTTATATTAATTTTAAAGTAAAGTTTGAGGGGAGAAACCGAGCACCATAACAAAAAAATATGGTACTTCCCTGTATTCTATGTTAGTATTGCGGAATAATATGTACAGGCCCGAAAAGGAAAAAATCCGTAGGAAATATAATTCCGTTTCCAAAGACCGCAGGTAAAAGCTATTTGCGCTAAAGTTCCTTGTTTATTATTGTTTATTCGTGGTAATTTTATCGTTTCAGAAAAAAAAATTATGCATATGTATGCACATACAAACTTCAATAAAAATTCTATATATAGTACACCGGTAATTAAAATTAAAGGATAATGACAGAAATAAAACGTAACTGATATTTAATGAAAAGTTATTAATAGAAATTTGTACAAAAGCATTAGTTAACATAAATTACAATGTTTGGCAGTTGATTATTCTCAAAATATTGAAGTTAAAACCAAATTTATGGAAATTGGGAAATGATGAAAAATATGTCACCTGTTGTGGAAATTCTTTTTCTTTAATATAGTGTATGGTCACATCGGACAGATATGTATACCTGACATCTTGATTTCATAGACTTTACCAAAATGTTGATAAAGTCTTGTGGAAGTACGCGCCACTCTTCTAAAAGTGCACTTTTCAGCTCCTGGAGGGTCTGGGGAGGAATTTGGCGCACTGAAAGTTGGCGCCCCAAGGCATTCCACACATGCTCGATCGGGTTCAAGTCGGGTGAGTAGGGTGGCCAATCCAATCAAGTGATATCTTCTGTATGTATTCTGACACCACATATGCTCGATATAGCCGAGCATTATCATCCATTAGAAAAAATTCTGGTCCAACAGCGTCCCTAAATAGTCTAGCTTGGTTTTCTTATGCTTAAAACCCCTCCACATATCTCCGAGCGGTTTCAGAATCGCCTTGAAAGATATGCAGCTCGGTGAGGCCATTTGTCATGATTCTTTCGAAAACCATTATATGTGGTCCCGGAAATGGGATATTTCACGGACAAGGGAAGGAAAATTGCATGTTTCTCCAGATCAAAACACGTCTAGAATCAGCGTTCAGACTGGATCGTTCAGTATCTGGATTCAGTAAGCAATACTCGAGCCCACTTTACTCCTTTGAACATGACGATGGCACCAGTTTAAACGGGCCCATTTGGAAGCTGGAGTGAGTGGGACACAAACTATTGGTTTTCTCTTTTCTCGCATACAGTCCACGGTCGTTAAGCCTTCGTGCAGAAGTAGATAACATAAGGAGTAGCTTACATAAGGAAATGTGTCTTCTTTCTATAAGGTACGTATTAGATTTCATTAAAAAAAATTATTTAATAAAATATCTAGTTGAAAACGTGTTTGTGTGGTATCAGACACCAGAATAATTATGAGATTTTGGTTCTATGCTATATGTCTTCGGAAAATAAAAATGCATGAGAAGAAATACAAAAAAATGTATGTTTGCTCATACGAAGTATCCTATAAAACAGAAAATAATGAAGTGCATAAATTTTTCTTTAATTTATCTCTAAATGACCGATATTTCTCTTTAACATTGATTGATTAAGCTTTTATTAATTCATATCTCACTAACTAATAATAGAAAGATTATTTAAAAATGTATTTGTATGTTTATTTGGCATGTTTAATTTAAATATGTTACAAAATTATAATATTAGAATAGAGCTTTTAACTAAACCCGACTTTTGAATTAAAAGTTGGGTGCAGTTATAATATGTAGATAACCACTTATTACAAAAAAAAAAAAAAAAAAAAAAAAAAAAAACACATAGGGTAAATCTAAGATAGTTGATCATAGACGAGAGATGGCTAGTCTAAATATTTCTAAAACTTGATCATAGATTACAGCATAAACTTTGCTCGTAGGGAATAGTTCAACGAGTTCATTCATTGCAACTGGCGGCTGTATATTTCGAGTATAAAAAAAAGTGTAATTTCAATGTTTATTTAATTTAGTGGTTGAATATTTTAGTTGCTTTTGGTATCTGAATTTTTTGTAGTACGAATGTTATATCTTTCTTTTACTATGCGTATTTTTAAGGCAAGTATATATTTCAATATCTGCTTCTAAGCCAAAAACAAAGACGTACAATAGCGGAGTGACGATTTAAATTGGGCGACCATCAGTCCTTTAATTTCAGGAGAGATGGCCACATCAAATCGGGGAGAGATGATCACCTTTAATCGATATTTCAAAATTATACGGAGTAAGGATTTTAACTAAATATAATTAAACTTCAAATAATTATTTAACATTTGTATTTATAATTATACTAATTGGATATAACTGTTTAAATTTTAACTCATATAAATATCTCAATATTAATAATATTATAGGGCCTAACGATGTATTTTTTTATCAGAAAATATTTAAAAAACGTCGGAAACTTTCTTCTCAGAAACAGGTAAGGCTTATAAATAAACTTAAAACCGCGAAAAAGGCCTAAAATAAATGCGAGAAAAAGCTTGTTCTAGCAACGAAGAAGATGAAATCCATTTAAAATTGTCATATTCTACTGATTCCGAGGGAATAGATTTGGATGAGGATCAATCTGTTGGTTGTGGAGAACCATATAATACCACAACCAAGCAGGATGCCTGGATACAATGCATAAGGTGCCTGAAGGGGTTTCATGTGTACTAACTATCAAGACCTTTGCCAAAAATGTGGTAAGACTTTACGAAAAGTGAAGTATTGAAATTATACTTGACATTTTGTTTTGTTTTTTTCGAGTTTTATTCGCTCATTTTCCGTGATAAATATGATCTTTACAAACTGCTATGCGTTTTTCATGATTAACTATATAAAATGTGCTATTTGTTTGCAATTTGAACTTCGTTTTTTATTTCTTGTATTGGATGACCATCTCTCTTCGGCTTGAAGGAGACTCCTTGACCTTGAAAATGGCCATCTGCCATTTTAATTTCAATTTTGTTTAACAAATTTTATTCTCAATATTTAATAATTTTTTCACTAAAATATGATGAGTATATGTATCAGAATTTTAAATATGCATAAATATTTCTTGTATTTGCATTCTAAAAATTTTATTTCAATTTTTTAAAACTATATGGCCATCTATCCTAGAGTTATAAATATTTTCTAAGAACAAAAACGATAAGTTTCTTTTTTCTTGCATCAATTTTAATTTGTACCATTGTTTTTCATTTATAATTCAAGGAAAGGAAAATTTATAAATTGAATTTCAAAACATAAATATCTTTTTACGATTCAGTTCCAATTTTTTGTTTTATCAGAAATAACGTTTTTTTGTTTGTTTGTTTTGTTTCTGGTTTTTAATTCGGTTTCAGTTCGATACCCTGCTTTCATCTCATTTGATATTCCTAATTACAAGTCAAAAATTCAGTTTCTGTGAATGTTTCTATATATTAATTTTACTTTAATAGACAAGAAAATGTTATTAAACAATTAGTGTAGCCGACTTCAACCAAGCATTAACGGTTGATGCAAGTTAAAAAGTTTATTAAATACCATTGAACTCTAAAGTTATTCATTTGTGAACATACATATGCATTTCGAATCCCATCATGTATGATAAAAGTATCCATTTATGTTTCATTGTTGCATATCACCCACCATATATTAAACAGTTTCCCGGTGCAGCATCAGATGTTAAATAAACTGTATTAATTAAGCAAATAAACTTTATTTAACCGTAAGTAAGACCCTAAAGGAAAACAATCACTCTTAAATTTTAATTAAAACAATCGATCATTATTAACAAATAGTTTCATCCGAGCAGGAAATTGATGTTAGATCAGGAAGCAAGATTTAGCGGTTGCATTTGCTTTCCTTGATTGTTAACAGAACATAGTTTCTTTAGAAGTATTTGAAATTGAAACAACCTAAGTGCTAAAAGAGTTTCCGTTATGCTTCATTCTTTTCAGTTTTAATTTACTGTTACTGTTACTGTTGCCATCATTAACTTTTCTGGGCGTGACTGGGAAATCAAGATCTTAATTGGTATGACTGGGCATATAAGATCCGTGCATTTTTAGGTAGCTTTCATTACAAAAAGCTACCTATTGCAGCCGTTCGGAGGAAAACGATTTCAAAAAATTTTGGTATATTTTCATCGATCATGATCCCCAGACCCCGAAACCACCCTCCGTTCAACATTGACATATATGTGTATATATATATATATATATATATATATTGCAAATCTTGCATTTTCCAAATAATTTTTTATATGGCAGTTCTTAGTAAACATCTCGATCCTGGCAAGATACACATAGCATCTATGCAGTGTAGTGCCCGGTACAGGAACAATAATGGGGTTGTTCCTGGATCGTCATCCAGTGACCATTTATACTCTCCCCCTCGACGTTTATTTTTTCGTAAGTGTTTAGATGCTCGGTGCAAGACATGTCCATACGCTTCTCAGACACAAATTGTCTCAGATCCTAATTATTCAAATTTTTGTAAAGCATTTAATGTTATTTATTGCATAAAGTGCAACTTATGTAACATGAAATATATAGGTGAAACATCAGGTCCAATTCATAAACGTATCAATCAACATCGTTCAGACTCTAATAAAAACAAAGCAGAAAATCTACAGTCTACAGCTGAAATTGCACATTATCAGAAACATCAATTTAAAAATACGATAATTGAAATCCATCAAATTCTAAAAAATAAATCAGAACGGCTTTATATGGAGTCATCATACATGAAATAATACAACACAATATATCCTTATGGAGTAACACTGAAATATTTAATCGACCTGTCAAAGTCTTCACATCTATAAATAACACTATTGATTATTCTCCAAATTATCTTACTCTTAATCATAATTTAAATTGTAAAACAACACGAAACAAACGTGGAAAGGGTTCATCTTCAGGTGTAGTTTCTAAAAAATATATCACTAAACAAATTAATGATCTTCAAAGTAAATATTTAAAGCATTATAATTGGTTATCAATTCGAAAATACATATTTGCTATTAAAAAAAAAACAGATTATACAACATTTAAATGTATTTCTAAGTAAAACTTTCTCTAAACATTTTTCTGATATTTATTTTGATCTCATTATGACTATAGTTGGGGCACGTTTAACTTGTCAATGTGTACTATGCTACGCCAGCCTTTTTACTAACTTTGGCGTTGTAGGATCGCCGGATTTGGCTGTTTATCGTTGTTTGGGGGAATAAATTTGAGCGAATTCATCTTACCAATTCTTTTGTTTTTTCAAGTTCCACGCAGATTGTTCCGTATTCCTAAAAGAATTTCGATTCCATTGTTTTAGCCTAATGCACTAAATTTTATCATCTGTTATTTCTGAATTTTTAGCGATTCTTATGCGATTTAATGTTTCTTTTTTGTTTTTGTTTTTCGCGGCGAGCTTCTACATTATTAAAAATACATCCAATTGTTAACTTTTAGTCCAATACAATAAATTTTATCCTTTTTTTCAAAGAAATTTATTTGGAATTCGCGCACAGCAATTTTTGTCGTTTTTTGGGGTTTGCGCGACGATTTCTTAACATTCGCAAATTGAATCTAGGGGTCGATCCAGGCAAAATTTGGGGCCAATTTAGGGCCCTTTCACAAAAATCTATTTAATAAAATGGGCCTCTTCACAAAAATAAATTTAATAAAATGGGCCCCTTCACAAAACTAAATTTAATAAACTGGGCCTCTTCACAAAAATGAATTTAATAAAATGGGCCTCTTCCCAAAAATGAACTTAATAAAACAGGCCTCTTCACAAAAATGAATTTAATAAAACAGGCCCCTTCACAAAATTCCTTTTAATAAAATAGGCCAGTCCCCTTTCGTAATAATCTTTTTCATAAAAACTGTTTTCAAATATGTAATTTGTAAATAAAACCAGATCACGAAAAGCAAAAACTTTTTAGCAAGGGGATTTAAAGAAGTTTTTGTTAATAAATTCTTTGTTCGAATTTGAGTAACTGGATTTCAACTTTCATTACAAAATGGTATTTTTCACAAAAATATTATAAAATTCACAAAAATAACTTTTACTTTTCACAAAATGGGCCTCAAGAATAAAAACTTGCATCGACCCCAGGAATCCTATTTTTTTCCAATATAGAATTTTTTTTATCCTGCAATTTTTGAAGTTTTAGTCATTTATAATGCTATTTTCAGCGTTTTTTCGCGAAGATATAAAATTAACGATGATTTAATGTACAAAAATATTCAGAAAGAACTAATTTATAACAGAAAAATTGTGTTTTAGTTCAGACACCCTCCCACCCAACCAGAAAAAAAAAGGACAGGAAATTTTATTTTAAAAGTGCGCGAACAAAAATCATATCATATAAAATAAGCTAGCAAGAAGCTATATCATATTAAATTAAACAGTTTTTTTTAATACATTCAATATAAAATTTATTGTAAATCACATGAAATGTGTATAAAATAAAAATTGTTTTCCCCCTTATTTTTATAATAAAAATAAATGGTCTTCGCTGATTTGTTTGTAATAGAAGTCTTCTTCGGAAAATCATAAAAGAAAACAGGAATTAATATTTTTAGATTTTCTTTTCTAAATCAATTATTATTTAGTCCCAGATTTGAAAGCTTTCATTACAATAATAACAATAAATAAATCTACCTGTGTAATAAACTCATAGTAATGAATGCTAAAATTCAAAAGCTGTGCAGTGTTTTATTATGAAGCCGAATAAAAATGTTATTGATATATATGTTAACATTTTAAATAAAGATAAAATTCTTATTATTTAGCATTCAATTTTTATGTTTAAAACAAAAGAAACAAGTTGGAAATTGCTCGTCAAACGTGGCAAATGAGGTGCGTTCGTACTATAACTAGTTTTATAATTATTTTTTGCACCCCATATTGTACTGAATGTATACTTTTTTGCACTTCATAAAGCGCATAGTCTGATACATCATTAAAATGCACTTCCAATAATTTTTTCCCATTCCCCGTAATGTAACGGAACACTTTTGACTGTCCCTGTAATTAAACTATACATCCGATTTTCCTAAAATTTGAAATAGCTCAACAAAACTTTGCAACAATTATATCTTTAAAATTTCAGATCATTCGGAAGGCTCTTATATCATTAAAATGCACTTGCAATAATTTTTCCCATTGGCCGTAATGTAAAGAAAAACTTTTGAATGTCCCTGTAATTAAACTATACATCCGATTTTCCTAAAATTTGAAATGGCTCGACTAAATTTTGCAACAGTTATATCTTTAAAATTTCAGATCATTCGGAAGGCTGTAATATCATTAAAATGCACTTGCAATAATTTTTCCCATTGGCCGTAATGTAAAGAAAAACTTTTGACTGTCCCTGTAATTAAACTATACATCCGATTTTCCTAAAATTTGAAATGGCTCGACAAAATTTTGCAACAGTTATATCTTTAAAATTTCAGATCATTCGGAAGGCTCTAATATCATTAAAATGCACTTGCAATAATTTTTCCCATTGGCCGTAATGTAAAGAAAAACTTTTGACTGTCCCTGTAATTAAACTATACATCCGATTTTCATAAAATTTGAAATGGCTCGACAAAATTTTGCAACAATCATATATTTGAAATTTCAGACCATTCGGTTGGGTAGTTTTTGCTCTGTTACATGCGGACAGACGGACGGACGGACTGAACGACGACTATAGGTGCTACGTATTTATATAATTACGAACGCACCTAAAAATTGAAAATAATCTAATTATATCCTTACAAATTTTATTCCAATTTCGTATTCAATATAAATTTCATCCTAAAAATTATTATAATATCACTTTTTTCAAACTTATCTATTAAAATAGAAGGAAACACACATACACACCCTCTCACAATGTTCGTACAACACTTTACTCAAAATTTTTTTTCTCACAATGTTTACAAACAAACGCACATTTTTAGTAGCATTAAAGAAATTGTTTTAAACTAATCCAATATATTTAGATATTTTGCAATTTCGTTTCCAGTTAATTGATTTATGTCAAATTAAATTATAATTTAACTTATCGAATCAAATTAACTTACATTTATGTATAAAAATATAGTATGCATTATGGTGAATATAGTATACTGGTGAATTTTTTCTTGTTTTTGTATCTAAAATACTGTTAAAATATTGAATTTATATCATTGTTTAAAAGACAAATTAATTTAACTTCTGATCAATTCTTTCTAAGTAAAATAAGAATAGTTTAAACTTCTGTATGCGGAGGGATGGAAATTAAATTATATCGTGAATGTACTTAAGAAAAGCCACATTAAAAAAAAAAAAAAGAGGTTTGTTTTAATTCACACAAAAGGAAAATTCTTGTTATTTTACATATTCTTTCCATATGCTTCACATTTATTTGAGGTGAAATTGTCTAATCCACCAAAATTTTCTATCCAACGCGATTGTCCAGTAAATTAGATAAATAAATAAAAATCCATTCTTAGACAACAATTGCTTGTAATTAATTTACCGGAAACTAAGAATAACTGTTCGATTTCAAATCCCTTCAAATATCATGCTTGCAAGTATCCTGTTTTTACATTTAAAAAAGAGCCTTAAAATATAAAGTTTCCGGTTCTTGAGCGGGGAAAGATAATTTTTTTGAGAACAGCCTTACAATAAAGAGCTCCTTTTATTCGTTTTAATTTGCAAAAGAAAATTTTCTTTCTTATTTTAAATGTTTCATCCATATGTTGGGTATGTACTTGGGGTGAAATTTTCCGAAAAATTCGAATCCACCGAAAATTTTTCTCTATGTGTAATAGCTTAAAAAAAGAAACTTTTGATTGGACATCAAAAATCTACAATCTCTGATAATAAGAAGAGGCAATATGTATTGACCATCACCCCGCACAGCTCTGTTGGGGGTCTAAGGTTGCTAGTTATTTGCGAGCACCACGCCAAGTACTCGCCAAAATCCTTCCTTGCGAATAAATACATTTCCTTGATTAGTATTAGATATTTATCATAAAAATGAATATATGCTAAACTCAATCGATTTCGATTAATGAGTCAATCATTTTTCCTGTGAAAATGAAGAAAAAAAAGAGATTTAATATGCCATTTCTTTCATATTCAGTACAGAACTATTTATTGTCGCGGACTTACACTCCTCTCTAGTATAATCACCATTGACAACTTAGGTCTTCCTTAGGTATAGGGTTAATCTTTTAAATATTAATTTACAAAAAAAGCAACATAAAATTCAAAATACGAATACTCAAATGATAATAACTTTTTCAAATCATATATTTAATAAAATTAATATAAATTCTATAATTAACAATAAAAACTGTTATTTTCCTATTAATAATCTTCATATATCAAAAACCTTTCAATATCCGAATACAATTGGTAGAAAGATTTTTAACTACAATACATTTTTAAAAAATACATCTGCTGCAAGTAATATTCCGTGTAATTGCAATGACCCCAATCTAAAAAAATATATAAACTATGATCATGGACATATAATCACTGGAAATCTTAATATTCTTAATGATTTTAAATTGAAAAAACTAATGGGTTTTGGTACTAAATATAGACTTCCATCTAAATTTACTGTTAAATCTATTATCAAACAGTTTACATATGGTATAGATATTTTTATATATAAAATTTCAATCTATTACAATAAACCTATTGGATATTTTGACCAATGGAAAATATTAGTAATTGAAAAATTAACTATGGCTTTAAAAAATAATATTTCTGGTTTGGTTTCTATTAACACAAAGCATTTTTTCCAACAAATAACTCAATTACAAAAAAACTACGTTATTACATATGTAGGCAAATCTCCTAATAATTATGCAATCATATGTAAATCTTATTATCACCAACTTCTTACATCCTATATTTCTTCTAATAAATCTTTTCAAAAACTAATGAAAATGTAATTGTAAATAATCGTAATACTCAAAGTAAATATAAACTATTAAATATTCTATCTACAAACTTTAATTATCCTTATTTAGTTCTTATTCCCAAATTTCATAAAAATCCAATTAAATTTAGGACTGTAACTATTGGTTGCAATACATATAATAATAAAGCCAATAAACTTCTATTAAAAATTCTTAATCAATTATATATACTTACTACAAACAATGATAATACACATTGAACAAAAAATAGCTATCAACTGGTCAATATTTTAAAAAATCTTAACTGTGTATATAATATAACGACATACGACTTCAAAGATCTTTTTAATAATATAGACTTATTAGATTTACATAATATTAAAAATGCATTATTTAAAAAGTATTATAAAAAACTGGAATTACCATCTAATATTGATATCGCTTATTTTAAATCATTAACAAACTTCATTATCTATAATAATTATATATTGCAAGATAACACATTATATTTACAGCATGTCGGTATACCACAAGGGGGTTGTACATCCAGTTTATTATCAGACTTATACTTATATCACTATGAACGTACTTTTACTAATAATAATCTCCATTTATATCGTTATATTGATGGCATAATTTTAATTGCCACTGATCAATCTAAAATTTCTCAATTTCCAGTTGATTATCCCACTAATTTGGAATTAACGGAAAACCTCTTATCTAACAATACAATTAACTTCTTAGATCTTAAAATTACAATAAAAGACAACAAAACAGTAACTGATTTATATAATAAACGTAAAGAATTTAAATTCAAAGTTAATACATTTACAAATTTTAAATCTTGTCTTCATCATTCTGTATATCGAAATATACTACTTAATCATTTATAAAGAATAAAATGTTTATGTTCTTCTCATCTAATTAACAATAATATTAAAAAACTAATTTATGATGCATTAAATCATAGTTTTCCAAAAAAATTCATATATTCATTAATATACAATTAGTACTCACATGATCTATTAAAAAAAATAATAATAATAACACATGCGTAAACAAAATTACCAAAAAAAATTTATAAAATAAAAAAAATATTTATAAAAAATTAAAAATTGTAAAATAATAATAAACAATTACTATAGGATGGTTGGGTGGGTAGATGTTAGAGTACGGAGGTGGATGGTGTTGTCTGGATAATACGCAATGGTTAATTTATATATATATATATATAAAAATGGGGCTTTTGTATTATAACTATATTTCTATTACGTATTTTATATGGATGTTGATTTGATGTTTTATTTGTAATTGGTGACTTTTCCTCTTTTTTTATTTCATATTAAATTTAACTTATTTAATCAAATTTAATATTAACTTATTTTTAATTTAGTTTACTCAGGACTATATCATATTAATTAATAATAGTATACCATCTTTTTAATGATTATTATGCATATAAGTTTATTTGATATAACTAATGTTATACTGTATGCATTAAAATTGGGTAAATAGTTTATATTATTATTCTTCTATACTATTTAATATTGTTTTATTTTCAACTTTGTATTCCATGATTAATTATCGGTTTATATGTTTGATTGTCACAATCATATTTTTTTTAGCTTTTTTATGGCTAATATAGGATAATTCACACACTATATTTGTGTTCTTTAGGCTATTGGGAATTTTAGAATCTGACAATCTTATATAAACATCCATTTTTTATTTATTTATTTTATAATTAATTAATTTATTTTTTTTTCTTTCCTGTTCATTTTTTATATGTAATGGTAAATATTAAGTCTTTTATATATTTTTATAATATATAATTTATTTTATTTTATAGCATATAGCTATATTCAATATATTATCAAGTTTAATTTTTTTTTTATTTCTCAGTGTAGATTTAATGGTATGGTAATAGAATATATTGTAAGCATTTTATTAACACTTAATTTATTAATTTTTTTTTCAATAATGATTACAGTATGGTATTGTTTATATTAGGATGTGTGTAGGAATGCAGTTGATATATTTTAATTTCATTAGCATGTATTAGGTTCTTCTTTTAGTGACATTTGTATAATAATAATTGTTTTTAAAATAAAATAATAGATGGCAGCACCATATATTTTTTTATATTTAAAGCTTCTAATAAAGTAATAATTTTAATTTTTTACACCAGATGGTAATTAACGCTGAATACTATCAATGTTGTAAAATTGTTATTAAGCAATTTAAAATTGTTTTTAGGTATTATAAATAATGTAATTATTTTTTTACTTATATTGTATTAATTATATTTATCGCGGTGTTTCAACATTGATTAACTGACTCCATGGGTTTTAATTTATGTGTTAACTTAACTGTTTTATTCACCTTAATCTTATCATGCTTTTTGGATTCCATGTGCGGGAATATATTTTGAAAATCTACTGGGAATAATTCGGTATGTTTTGTAAGATTTCTATCGCTATAGACTGATGTATTTAATGGGTTGTAGTTTTTTTTTCATTTCATGTCATTTGATTATGTTCTGTTTTCATCTTGGGGCTATTCCTTTGGTTATATTGGTTGTTTGAGTACAGGGGAAAAAATTTTTCAGCTTATAGCTTTTTTCTCACAGAAAACAACCGATTTGCTTATATCATTGAATTCTGTACTCTTGAAAACGTAATTCAATATATAAGTTTTTCAATTTTTTTCTGAATCCATATTCTTTTTTTTTTCTTTCTTCCATGTTAATTCTTGTAATTAGGTATAAGGTACTTTATTTTATACATACAGTTCTATATTGTTGGTTTGTGGCACTTTGTTGTCAATCATTCACAATATTGCGGTTTTTGATGATGGTCGGTAATGTTTAATTAATATATATATATTAATATATATATATTAATTAATATATATATTATAATAAATATATAATTAATATATATATATATATATATATCTGACATTTGTCACACTGTAACTCTCGTATTTATGAACCTATTTGAATGTAATTCGGTGTGTACATAGTACATACCAATGTCTCGACTGAGTTCGTTGGCCAGCTTCATCCGCCATTTTGTTTCAAAATGGCAGCCATTTAAAATTTTTTTAAAAATTTAAAATTTGAAATGTGGTACCAAAAAATTGAAAATGGAAAAATATTTTTTCTTATGTATTTGACCTTTATACAAAGAGTCTGGAGCAGTTTTTGTTTCGTCTATATCTTAAAAAATGGCTGAGTTATAGCATTTTGAATTTCTAGCGTGGCTGACATTTTGAAACGTCTTGAATTTTGTCACGCGATAAAAGGCGTATTTATGAACCGATTTGGATGTAACTTCGTTTATACATAGTACATACCAATGTCTCGACTGAGTTCGTTGGCCAGCTTCCTCCGCCATCTTGTTTAAAAATGGCGGTCATTTAAATTTTTAAGAAAAATTTAAATTTGAAATGTGATACCAAAAAATTGAAAATTGAAAAAATCTTTTTTTCTTATGTGTTTGACCTTGATAAAAAGATTCGGGAGCAGTTTTTGTTTCGTCTATATCTTAAAAAGTGGCTGAGTTATAGCATTTTGAATTTCCAGCGTGGCTGACATTTTGAAACGTCCTGATTTTTGTCACGTGATAACGGGCGTATTTATGACCGATTTGGATGTACCTTGGTGTGTACATAGTACATACAAATATCTCGACCGAGTTCGTTGTCCAGCTTCATTCGCCATCTTGTTTCAAAATGGCGGCCATTTAAAAAATTTAAAAATTATTTTAATTTAAAATGAGGTACCAAAAAATTGGACAATGAAAAAGATTTTTCTCTTATGTGTTTGACCTTAATACAAAGATTCCGGAACAGTTTTTGTTTCGTCTGTATCTAAAAAAATGGCTGAGTTATAGCATTTTGAATTTCTATTGTGGCTGGCATTTTAAAACGACCTGATTTTTGCCACGCGATAACAGGCGTATTTATGAACCGATTTGGATGTAACTTGGTCTGTACATAGTACATACCAATGTCTCACCGAGTTCGTTTGCCAGCTTCATTCGCCATCTTGTTTCAAAAGCGTTGCCATTTAAAAAAAATAAATTTAAAATGAGGTATTAAAAAATTGGAAAATGAAAAAGATTTTTTTTATGTGTTTGGCCTTGATACAAAGATTCCGGAGCAGTTTTTGTTTCTGAAAATTTGTTCTTTTGTATATATCTTAAAAAATGGTTGAATTATAGCACTTTGAATTTCTAGCATGGCTACCATTTTGAAACGATCTTGTATTTGTCACGCGATAACACACATATTCGCCTATTTCGATGTAAGAAGGCACGTGGATAGTATGCATCAATATCTCGACCAAGTTCGCTGGCCAGCTTCATCAGCCATCTTGTTTCAAAATGGCGGCCATTAAATTAAAAAAAAAATTATATTTAAAGTGAGGTGCAAAAAAATTAGAAATTGAAAAAGGTTTCTTTCTTAAATATTTGACCTTGATATAAGGATTCAGGAGCATTTTTGTTTGTCTTTATTTTAAAAAATGGCTCAGATATAGCAATTTCAATATCTAATGTGGGTGACATTTTGAAAAATCTGATTTTTTGCCTGCGACAGCACTCGTATATATCAATCGATTCCGATGTGAGTGAGCATGTGCACAGCAATTACTAAGGTCTCGACCAAGTTTACTGGTTAGCCTCATCCACCATGTTGTCTTAAAATGACAGGCACTTTAAGAAATCGCCGAATTTGGCAGCCAAATATAAGTTAATTTAAATAAAAGCAGCTTGGATAAAGCTGACTAATTTCGCGAAATTCTCATTCATAATGATTTAGTATTGATAAAAATTAGTACTGAATCTCGTATATTCGGTTTCCACTAAATTGAGCTTCGTGTGTTTGAATAATATAAGTTGGCTTTTTTAAAATAAGGAATATGAAAGCTACCTCTTCCTCCCGGCACTGGCCGGAAGGACTTTTTATGCTTGGTTCTTCTTCTTTGCGTCCAAATTTTCAAAAACATTTATGCTGCATTTTTTTCAAACCACAGGTGTCTAATTTTCTGCCTCAAAGCAGTTTCATGATATTTCAATTCCTTACAGTGTTTTTTGCTCATTGAATATAACGCCGCTCATTAAAGGTACCGCTATTGTAATTATAAACTTGTTTTTCTCGAAACTCTGTTTTTCAAAATGAGCAACCATTTTTCTCGAGAACTATTTGATCAAATCAACTATTGGGAAATTAAAAGCTTGGCTGGTATGACTGGGCACATAAAATTTGCGCATTTTTGATGCTTGGTTCTTCTTCTTTGCGTCCAAATTTTCAAAAACATTTGTGCTGCATTTTTTTCAAACCTCAAGTGTCTAATTTTCTGCCTCAAAGCAGTTTCATGATATTTCAATTCCTTACAGTATTTTTTGCTCATTGAATATAACGCCGCTCATTAAAGGTACCACTATTGTAATTATAAACTTGTTTTTCTCGAAACTCTGTTTTTCAAAATGAGCAACCATTTTTCTCGAGAACTATTTGATCAGATCAACTATTGGGAAATCAAAAGCTTGACTGGTATGACTGGGCACATAAGATTCGCGCCAGGGGCGTGCCGAAGGCTGTTTTAGTGGGGGGGTGTGAACTGAATTTTGCCGACTGCAAGATCGGGGGAGGGGGGTGAGAAAGGCTTTGTGATAGCCCCCCCCCCCCCTCAGTGACGGAGTCAACTGTTCTACAATACTGTGAATTTATAAAAATCACTAAATGTCTTAAGTGTTCACCTGCATTCTCCTTAACCACAGTCGAAATTAAATGCTGTTATTCAGTATGTGTAATATTTTTTAAATTATTTTATTATATAAGTAGAGTTGAGAATCCTGTTATTAATTAGGATTCTGCTTACGATTTAAAAGGAAATGTGTACGGATGTACCGTACATTAACCAGTTCTCAAAAGTAATAATTTAAGAATGTTGAAGTACTTCGAAATTTATGTTTCTATAAATAAAACCTCATGCTGTTGTGAAATGTAAGTGTATAAATTTTAAAATACATAAAAAAGACAAATCTTGCTTGCTAAAAATAAGATATATATTAGTATAAGAGACTAAAAATTATCCTTCTGCATTTTTAAATTATCTCCCACCTATCCTTCATATTATCCCATTTTCCAGCTACACTGTCTAAATCCAACATGTCAGTTATGTCTGTTTCACAGGTTAATAGCATTAGTTCGTCCAGTCGCTCTTCCGACATGGTGATACGCAAGTAATTTTTTACTAACTTTAACCTGCTGAAACTTCTTTCATTACATGCCAATGTTACTGGAATAATAAAGGCCAACTTGTAGGCCAAAAAAAGGTTAGGATACAAATGAGCCTTCCCCACAAGTTTTTGCGCTGCTGCGCCAATTGTATCCGATTCAGAACTAGCTATTTCTGAGGACATGAGATCAATTTCACATTCCAAGTTATCTATATCTTTGAGATCATCAGGGAATAATTGACATAATTTAGAAATGTCCTCGGTAGAGCTATACTTGATCCTTGATGGAAGGAGACAGGCCAGTGGTTTAACTTTCTCAAATACCGACTTAGGAATGTCTCCAAATGCAGTTGTAAGCCAATCTACCACCTTTAAAATTTCTGCTTTAAAATAATTCTGTCGTGCAGTTTCAGGATTTTCGTCGATCTTCGATGGAGGCCTCCGTCACCTGTGCCGCAAATTGAACTCATAATCTTGATTTATTCCATGTGTCTCACAGATGTTATCAGCTTCCTTAATGATGTTCATTATTGCCGCCGCGTCATCATTCCGGAGTTTCTGAATGCTTTCGCAAGTTTTCTGCATTATGACTGTTCTCTCTAAAATGTTCAGGTCTTCACGTTGCAATTGCTCTATTGCTAACTTTGTCTTAAACATAATTGTTTTCACTGCAAGTAAAGAAACAATGAAATCGTATGACATCATTTTGCTTCTTGACCCTGCCACCTTAGCTCGAGCATCCTTGTCAACCTTCATGTCTTCAGAAATAATTTGCAGAGTATGGATGGGGGCATCATAGGACGATAAAATATCTCTGACTGAATCCGCTCACATAGTCCATCTTGTCTTCGACAAAGATTTCAAGGTAAGACTCTTCTGAAGAACTTCAATTTTCTCTCTCAGTATGCCGAATCGTCTTGTACTCAGTGAAAAGAAATTATAGAGATCCTGAATACTGTCGTAGAAATATTTTATTATATTGCTTTCTTCACACGCCAGTTCAACACATAAATTCACTTTATGCGCGAGGCAGGGTATGTATAAGATAGATCTACAAGCTATTTCTGAAGTGTTTTGATTGCCAGTCTAAAATGCGGCCGGACATTGATGACGTGGTGTCGTAAGACTGTGCATGAGCTTGGGAAAGCGATATTCCAACTGACTGTAGACGGGGGGTGAGGGGAGAGGGGCTATACAGGAGCCTTTTCAAAAGATAATTTTACATCTGGATGATCTGTTTGAATATGACTATGCAGGCCTCTAATAGCAATGTAGAAATATCTACATATTGTACATTGAATCCGTTTCCCTTTCCGGAGGTCGATGTTTTCATTCGGATGAAATTTTCTTATATGGCGATATAAATTTATTTTTTTCTGTGAAATGTGTGTGTACGCGATCACAGTGTGTGCATAAAATTTTCACTGAATTACCCGCCATCATGCGACAAAAACAAACTTTTGCAAATCGCTCTTCTTCTATGTCCGTGACTTCATCTTTTAAATGCAGCAACCTCAAATAACTAGCGCCAAATCCAGAGCCAAGAGGTCACCAAATTCTAAGAATCAGTCCATAGCATAAGGGAACAATTAAAGATGCTACATGAGAAAACTTACAATAGAGATTGCAACAACCACCCCCTCCCCATTCCTTTCACGAAAGTCTCAAATTCTCAGAAACGCGATTCTCTCTCTATATCTATCACCTCCACTATCTGGCAACCCCTCCCTCCTACACAGAATCATACACAATCTTCCTTGAAAAGTTCTTTCTTTTCCCCTTTAAAGACGGACAACAGAGAATTGAAATGATACTGACGACGGGAGAGGGTACTTTTTGCAAGGTGTGTTCTTAACCTTCTCACTACCGCAAACTGATATATCCGTTCACTAAGCTGCAGGTTTCACAGCAATGGAAGCATTATTTAAATTAATATAATTATACAGACATAATCCAGTTTAAAAAAATAAGGTTATGAGTAATACCTTCAAGGCTTATATACCTATACTTAATAAAAAAATTATATCATGTTGGAAAAAACATCTTTTTTTTATCATTAAAAACATAATTAAAGAGAAAACAGCATTACAATTTTGCCCTTTTACTCCGCAGTCAGGGGTTAACTTTCCGACTATTCTAAATTTTACCAACTCTTCCAAATAAGTGGGGGGGGTGTTACACCCCCAACACCCCCCCCGCTAGGCACGCCCCTGATTCGCGCATTTTTGATGCTTGGTTCTTCTTCTTTGCGTCCAAATTTTCAAAAACATTTATGCTGCATTTTTTTCAAACCTGAAGTATCTAATTTGCGGTCTCCAAGCAGTTTTATGATATTTCAATTCCTTGCAGTATTTTTTTCTTATTGAACGTAACGCTGCTTTTTGAACGTAACGCTATTATAAAATTTTAAATGTGTTTTTCCCGAAAGCCTGTTTTTTAAATTGGGAGACCATTTTTCTCAAGAACTATTGAACCTATTTCCTTCATTTTTTAGGTAATTGTTTGTTTTTTTTTTTTTTTTTTTTTTTTTTTTTGGAGCTTATAATACCGAAAAGTACGAATTTTATGGATTAGATAATTTTTTGAGTTTTCAAAAGGTAAACAAACGAAAATGTGGCCTTTTTTACTCAAATGTCCGCCTTTTTGTCAAAAATCAACTTTTGAAGCTAACTATTGGCTTCAGAAAATTTAAAGCTCTTTCATAATATGGCAACCAAATTTGTTTGACTTGCTTGTGACCGGAGAAAAACGGTCGCCCAATTGGAAATCCTTGGAGTGCATATGCAGTCGCACAAGAATAATATTCATTTTTCTTTTTTCACAAAAAATTAAAAATATAATTACAATGTCAATAAATGCAATGTAAAAGTCCGAATGTGGTATCTCTTTTCTTTGTAATTGAAAAACAAATCTTAAACATCACGTAAGTTTTAGTTCAAGGAAATAGTTCCCCTAGTAAGGTTCCCCTTAACCCTTAAAATCTGGAATTACTTTTCTGTTTAAAGTGGAACTATTTCATTTGACACCACTTTTTCAAAATAGAAATTTTTGTCTTATTTTATCGCCAGTCAGTCATCAAAGAAAATGAATATTTATCTTCTCAATTACTTGTGTGCAAACAACAAACGTGTTGGTAGACATGCTGTTACCCTAAGGCAACGCTAGGCTTTAATGGGTTAATATCTTCTTGAAAGCGATATTTTTTATCGTTTCTTTTATGAGGTATAGGCAATTCCTGAATTTAATTATAATCGTAATAAATTTTGTATTCAAGCATTTTTGCATAAGAGTGCAACAGCTATTGCACCAAGATCTGAATATTTATACAACTAATTATAGCAGGAACGCACCTCATTTGCCACGTTTGACATACAATTTCCGACTTGTTTAATATTCTCGTGAGAGCATTCTCTTAAATGTATTTTTTTTATCCCTGAAACTCTTAACTCAAGGAGTTTTTACAGACAAAATATTTTACAGTAAGGTATCCGTTTGATACGCAAAGACATATGCAGTTTCATTAAATTCAAAATGCAAAATAGTGTACCTTATTAAGGGGTCTCAGCACTCTTAAAGATTCAAAATTTTCGAAATTTAACTTTTTTATATGTGTTAAACTCCTATCTTTTCTGAACAATTTGACATAATCGTTTCCATGAAATTCCTATTAGAACAGAAGTTATGGCTTTTATAATTATATACCCGCTCAATAGCTGAAGCAGCTGAATAGCTTGAAGTCATTTTTCTCCAAATGACGTTTTGGGGCATAACGCGCAGGATATCTCAAAAACTTTTGAATATTTTTTCATTAAATTTTCAAAACATATATTTCATATTATACTCTGTATAAACGGAACATAAAATTTCATTTTTATTGTTCAAAAAAATATTTTTATAGGTGATTATAGTACTGTTGAAATTTTCGAAATTCTGTATTAGCTAAATAGAACTTTGTGTTAAAATTATAAAAAAATGCTTTAAATACAAATTTATTTAGGTTCAGGGTAATTACTACAGTATGAAGTATAGTTAGGTACGAAAAATTTCATTCTAGTTGCAAAATTTATTTTGAAATCCTGTGCGTAAGCTGTTGTACCAATTTTCTGCTCGACAACATGACTGACAGTTTGGAGCGCCCTATAAATACTAATTCTACATTTTGCAATTTTTAAAATACATGGAATGGAAAAACATATCTTTCATCCCAATTAAAATTGTATATTTAAATCATATACACTTTAAGATATTAAAATGTATGATGTTAAAAATGGTCTTTTTTTTCAATTTTTTCCAATTTTAAAAGTCTTGAGACCCCTTAAAAATTTTAAGAATTTTGAAAAATTTATGAAATCTTGATATTTTAAGACAAAACTTTTGAAATTTTAGGCAAAAATGGATCTTTTTAGAAAAATGTTATAACTTTTTAGAATTAATTACAATTTAAAAACATTAAGTCAGCTTTGAAGAGACTTGATTGAATGTTAAATTAAAAAGATGGCTTTAAAATATTAGTAAAGTAAAATAACTGTCTGTTTTTTTTTCTTTTTGTTATTATAACTTTCTGAATGGAAGTTATTGAAATGCATTTTATACGATTTTGCACTATTTCTAGTTATCCTTAATATGCAAGACAAAGCGTCGTATTAATCATCATTATTTTTAATCCTTATTAATTAGTAATATTAATTATACATTTGTAAATATTATATTTCATAATACAATTATTATGCTAATTTCTTGTACAAAAATGTGTAGATTAAAGTAATAAGATTGCAGTAGAAAACAAGTAGATAAAACAGACAATACAGATCAAATTATAAATTTACGTTCACATTTAGAGATTGCGGTTTCCCATTGGATGAAGGATATACAGTAGGGGTGCACAACCTTTTTAAGAGAAGGGCCACTTACAAAAATACCTGAGTTGTCGAGGGCCACATTAATAACACAGAGATAATTCTATTTCGGGGAGGTGGGGGAGATCTGTGGCCTTTAAAAAACATGGTTTCAGAGGAGTGGCAGTTTTACTCCTTTAGGTTCCCCTACCCAGTCCTCAACATACCATACCCAATTCAGTTGGCAAGGATATAGCAACAGTTTATATTTGTGTGTATAACAGAGATATAGCAAAGATTATTTTCAAGGAGTGAAAATATTCCTTGACTTTATTCGGGGGGATTAAATTTTGCTTTATTAAAAGAGCTAAAAAAACAAACATATGCATGAAAGTGGCTAGTGCCGAAAAAAAAGTGAACTTTATGAATGGAATTAAATTGACAAAACTCTCAATTTTTCTGCAGCCGATCACAAAATTTCAGATTTTCCTGCGTCCCATCAACGAAATTTGCGATTGTTAACTGACTGACAAAATTTTCATTTTTTTTCCTGTGGCGAATTGTCGAAATTCACAACTTTTCCTCGCGATAAATTGCTAAAACTCACGGTTTTACCGTAGCCGATCGACGAAATTGGCAATTTTTTTGCACTTAATCGACAAAATTCACAATTTTCCACTGCCCGATCAACGAAATTTGCAATTTTTTTCGTGCCCGATCGACAAATTTTGCAAGTTTTCTGCACTCGATAGACAAAATTCACAATTTTTCCGTGCCCGATCGACAGAACTCGCGTTTTTTACGTGCCCGATCGACAGAACTCGCAATTTTTTTGTGCCCGGTCGACGACATTCGCGTTTCTTAACCAACTGAAACCCTTGGCAAATTGGCAAAATTCGCTACTTTTTCTCGCGATAAACTGACGAAACTCATAATTTTTCCGCAGTCAATCATCTAAATTCTCGATTTTCCCGTTCCCGATCAACGAGATTCGCAATTTTTCCATGCCTGATCGACAAAACTCGCGATTCCTCCGCACCCGAACGGCGACAGATCGGTGAACTTCGCATATCTTATGTATGTGACTGACGAAATTTTTAATTTTTTCGCGGTAAATTAATGAAATTCACAACCTTCTCCTGCGATAAACTGACGGAATCTGCGATATTTCCGTGCACGGTTGACGAAACACTCGACTTTTCCATGCCCGATCGATGAAACTCAATATTTTTTCGTGCCTGATCGACGAAACTCCAGATTGTACCACACCCGATCGATGAAACTCGCGATTTTTTCGCACCCGATCGACGGAACTTGATTTTTCCGAGCTCAGTCAACAAAATTCACAATTCTTAATTGACCGATAAAATTTGCAATTTTTCTGCGGCAAATTGGTGAAATTTGCGATTTGTTCTCGTGATAAACGGACGAAACTAGCGATTTTCCCGTGCTCTATCAACAAAATTTGCAACTTTTTCGCGCGCGATCGCCGAAACACGTGAATTTTCCGCGCCCAATCGATGAAATTCGAGGTATTTTTTGACTAGCGACTGACGGAATTAGTAACTCAGGAATTTCTTATATTGATACAAATGGTATCGGCTGGGCGATTAATGAAATTCGCGATTTTTAACTGACTGGCGAAATTTGGAATTGTTTTCCGCAGCAAATTGACGAAATACATGATATTTTCCTGCAACCTTTGGTCAAAAATGGCATTTTTTGCCAATTATAAATTGAAGAAATTCGCGGGCCACTTGTTAATCCATCGCGGGCCACTTTTGGCCCGCGGGCTACAGGTTGTGCATCCCTAATATACAGGGTGTCCGGTCTCAACGGTGCCCAATGGCTAATTCGTAAACCGTTAGTCATAGACATATATTTCCAATTACAAAAATGTTTTAAATCAGGTAAAGAAATATTTTAAAAGCGATTTGGGTTAATAAAAAGATTTCTTAAAAAATTACAAAATTTAAATTTTTATACGGGTTAAAGTTATATTTAGGTTATATAACTATATATAAGTTATATTTAGTAAAATTTTCCTTTTACACTGACAAGTAATACAAAAAAATTTCCGTTATTCTACGATTAAAATCGACCGAATAATAGCTGTTTAAAGTTGGAGCATATTATTTGCTGCAAATTGGGGGTCATTCACAAATTTAGTCGAAATATAATTTCGTCAGATATATTAAAAAATGGTTGAGAATAAAATTAGCATTGCAATATAAATTTGAAATGTTTAATCATTCTGACATATTAATACAAAATATACAATTTGTAATAAACATTTAAAAAGAAAGAAAAAACTGAATTTTTGTTAAATAAAATGATGCTAAATTAACAGCCTCAATTCTTTACAAAACTAGGGGGCTCGGCCCCCTACGATCTGCGCTCGCCAACCCCCGTCCAGACACCGCAGACTCTAAAATTACGCTAATTTGATCGGCTTTAAAAAGATTCCGGAAGGTTGAATTATAATTTAAAAAACAGAGGCGATCTCCCTATAAACGGATTTCTATTCATTTCTCTTTGAATGGGGAATTTTAAGGGCAAATCCGCTGCAGTACTACTTGATTAACCCGTCGACCAATTTCGCCAAATTACATAAATCGCCAAAGCACTCGCCAAATTATACAAATTGACATCATCTTTATTTTAAATAACGAAAGAACAAATAAATTAGTGCAACATTAATAAAAATACAAATAAAACGTCGAAATAAAAATAACTTGAGGACGTAGACACGTGTAACTTGCTTAAAGTCAAATTAATGTGACATTTACGATCAACCATTATTGGCATTTATTCTTATAGTTTGCCAAATGATAGATTTTTGGTCGACGGGATAACTAAGTAGTACCAAAAATACATATGTCAATCGCTGTTTTCGTCTTTGATTAACTAAAATAAGTTAAACATTTCAAAATAAGCTAATATAAAAGGAATTAAGTAAACAGAATCTTTGTCTCCCGGTATTTTTTAACAAAGCCCAAAGAAAGTTCTTTTAAATAAGACATTTTAAATTAATCGTTTTTAATCTGACGTAATTTTGACCAAACTATTCTTTCTCTTTTTAATATTCACGTGAAAATACTTGTATTAGAAATGAAATATTATTTACGCTTTCCTAACAAAAATAGTTGAAAAGTATCCTCTCAAAATATCAAATAAATGTCTAGCGCAATTTCTAAATTTAAACCGTTTTGCAATATTATTTTGTGTTCATTTTATGTAATAACTGTAATGTGGCGTAAATATGACGTAATTTCTCCTATTTAAGACTTCTAACGCATGTTAATAAATTTATTATTTTACAAATTCCTTTCTCTCTTAAAATTCACGTGTAACTATAGTTTTTATGACGTAATTTTTAATAAGTTCCTGCTTTTTGTACATAATTATTTAATTCTAATCCCAAATGTTTTTTTCTGTTTATAATAATCACGTATAAATAAATTTTTAATTTATTTACACGTATAAATATTTTTTTGAAGCAAAAATTATTGTTTCCGCTGTTTATACAAGTTTAAATTAATATCACTTTCTGAAATCTGTAAAAACTATGTCTAGAAATGCTGAAAATATGAATTTTAAATAGAAATAAAACCTCATAAAATTAGTCAAATTAAAAAAAGAAATACAATCTGCACACCGGAAACTTCAAACGTATAAAATGATCTAAAAATGATTAAATTCCCATAAATAGTTTTTGCTCCTATAAAACTTTTTTAGTGGAACGATTTTGTCCAACTTTAGCATTAAATATCTCTTAAAATAATTCTTCGATTTGAAAACTGTCTGCATCAGCGTGTTTATCAAGTATTTCTGTATAATACTACCGATTTTCATGTTTTTGTATGCATTATTTTTCTTAATATTAACGAAGAAAGACCTCCGGTCACAAAAAATTCAAAACCGGCGGCGGTGACAGCGGTAGTTACTTTTTTTTTAGAATAGAGAGATGATACGTATTTTAAAATATTATTAGATTGCCCTAGCTTGCAAAAGTTGGGTTATGTCATGTTTTTTAGCTTTTGATAATTGATTCTTATGTATTCTGTGCCGCTGAATCTGAAATTGACCTTCATTTTTAACCATCACATCAGGATTTTTTCGTAAATTGCAAATTTCAAATTTCAAAGTTCAAAGTTAAAATTGAATCTCCTACCCCATCTCATCGGACCACCCAGCTGTTTAGCTGTAAGAATTCCATGATAAGCAAAAATATCGAATAAATTATTGAATAAAATAAAAAAAAAAAGTTTTACATATGTTTTATTGTATAAGATTTTTGCTATATTTTAACTTACTCATTTGCAAAAAAAATCTAACGTGATAGTTAAAAATGAAGGTCATTTTCAGATTCAGTGCTAAAAAGTACGTAAAAAACAATTATCAAAAGTTAAAAAACGCAACCATCTCCTCTACTTTATAGTATCCGATTTTTGTTTTTCTTTAAATTTGATAATTTAAGATTTGCGAAATATCCTGACATGATGGTTAAAAATTAAGGTAATTTTCGGATTCAGTGCTAAAAAATACGTAAAAGTTAAAAAACCCAACAATCGCAGTCTTTTATTATCTAATCTAAAACTTTTTCTTAAACTTCTTGGCGGTAATCTATAAGAAATTTTTTGTGTTATCCTGTAAAATAAGTATAAATGGTAACCACCGAAAATCATAATAATATTAGATTGTTATCGGATTTGCGCCAGTATGTAAAATGTGATCTCGATCGGATATTTGAAAGTGAGTTAAAATTCGTATACAAATTTTGAACTGGAAAAACATACATACGATCGTTGAAGTAACATAAAAACTTATAAAAATAACATAATTTTTGTTAAAAGAAATCATAAAAGAAACAGTCTCAAATCCTGACAAAATAAAACATATGTTATTTTAGCCAATCTGAAACTTAATGAATGTTAACTTAATCGTAATACTTGTACGATTTTTTTTCAAAGCGCAGATACACATGAAATAAGATCTCCGAATACTTTAAGCACTTGGTATGTGACCCATCAAAGCCAAGCTGAACTCATTTCTTTTCAGAGAAGAAAAGTGGCATAAGTCATGCATTTTTAGAGTTTCATAACTCTCTCAATTTTAGTGTTATATGAATGGGACTTTTTTTGTTTTACTTGTCAGTGTAATAGAAAAATTTTACTAAATATAACTTATTGAACCTGGGGGCCGTGCAAAAATTTAAATTTCGTAATTTTTTAAGAAATGTTTTTATTGACCCAAATCGCTTTTAAAATATTTCTCAACATGATTTAAAACATTTTTGTAATTGGAACTATATGTCTATGACTAACGGTTTAGGAATTAGCCATTGGACACCGTTGAGACCGGACACGCTGTATATGGCATTCCGAGGAGATCTATATGGTAGGAAATTGAGGAAATGTGAAGCTGCTTGGATTGTTCTTGGGCCCAAAGAGGCTGCAGCAGGGTACAACCATAGCCCACACTTTTTAAATTTTCTTTTTAACCCCCGGGATGCTATTTCTTTCTCCCAGCAAATAAAATGTTGTCTCCAAAAAATAACGTTCCGTTGTATAATCCATCCGTAAAACAAAGCAGATGTATCGTTGTACTGTTAAATACTCTATTGTAAATTTTAACTTCTAAGCATCGCACATTTTCAATTTTTATACCGTCGTATTGCGAAAAAAAGGTACTTTTTAATGCAATTTGTTTGAAAACTGCATCTCCATTTATTTTTGTGATTTTTTTTTTTTTTTTTTTTTTTTTGCAGTCTTTAGCGTCATTTCTAATTTTGGCAACTCAAGTACTCCATTTCTGTAGAAAGTAAAGGAAAAATAGTTGGAAAAAAGCAATTATATCTTTTTGTTGCCATTTGCCCACAAAAACGGGAAAAAAAAAACGCATTTAAAATACGTGCTATTTTGAAAAAATATAAATGAGTGATTTCTGATAAAACATGGAGCTATTATAAACTAAATTTAATTTTAAGTATATTAATATCTTAATATAGTTAATAGTTTATCTTAACATTACAAACAAATGAAAGCTTATGAATCTTTAGATAGCCGATCTTTTTTTGTCGAGTTTCTTGAATGTCGATATCTCTTATTTTGGATTTGTCTATTATTCAGCTCGAGGCTAACGAAAACGACAGGCTACCGCGGTGTATCCCACGTGTCTTTTTTTACAGACCGCTAGAGTGAAGTGATGCTTTTTTCGCACAACCTCATTGGTACATTCGAGCATCACGTGACTCCAGCGGTCTATAACAAAAGATACGTGGAATGCACCACGGTAGCCTATCTTTTTCGTTAGCCTCGTATTCAGCGATAGTGACGTCATATGCGTGTAGATCGAGGCTAACGAGAATGACAGGCTAACGCGGTGGGTCCGATTCTTCTTTTTTTACGGACCGCTGGAGTCACGTGATGCTCTTTTCGCACACCTTCATTGGTGCATTCGAGCATCACGTGACTCCAGCGGTCTGTAAAAAAAGAAGAATCGGACCCACCGCGGTAGCCTGTATTTTTCGTTAGCCTCGGTGTAGATATTGTTTAATACTGGATCGCAAATGAGGAATTCGTCAGCGGATGCGGATGATGTCATTTTATATAAAATAAAAACGTGTGTTTTAAGTCTTGTGTTTTAAACTGAAATATGTTTTACTGAAATATACTGAAATATATATACATATATATTTTGTTTTCATCTGGGCGACACTAAATCCTGAAAAAGCAGAATTCCTGTTTTCTAGTTAAACTGTTCATTTTATCTAATGATTTTCAGAAAGAAAAAAAGTAGCAAAATTTATTCTTTCCAAGTAACTTAATTAAATACTAAGAGGAAACTAGAAAAGTGTCCTCGGGGAGCGGGAATTTTTTCACTCCCGAACCTCACGCAGAAGACAATTTTTTGTTCTGTTTTTTTTTTTTTTTTTTTTTTTTTCTTTTAACATTCGTGTGTTTAAAAAAACTTTTAAATACGTGTGTTAAAAAAAGTTATTTCACGAATTGAGAGGGGCAGAAGCCCGACGACGAAAGAAGACAACAAACTGTTTCAGTACTCCAAGTGCAATAAGCCAGTAAATGTTTACTTTTGAATTCTTAATGTTTCCTATTTGTATTTTTCTTTATTGGCTTTCATGAATGCTTAAAATTGTCGTGCAAAAAAGGTTCAGGCAAAAGCTCCTAGTTTAGCTTATTTCATCTTTAATTTATAATTAGAAAGATACCCGCAGTCTAAGTTGCGAACCACAGGCACATCTTGCTTCTCCCTAGATTTTGTTCTTTCGACGCCTTTGGGCTTGGATTGCCTTGCGCTCAAAAGAGAATCTCATAACATGTTGTCTTTTACGGCAGGTTCCATAGACTCTTAACCATCTCAGAGTAAAAAATGTAAATAAACAAGCACTAAATAATATTATTTTCAAACCATCAATATTTGAAAATATCATCACGGTATTGAAAGAAAAATTAAGAACGTACTTTCGATTTTTAAAACATTTTTTATATTATTTTTCCCTCTTTATCAGAATTTTTTAGGTTATCTGTTTATTTTTAACATTTCTATTTTACATATCATTATAAGGTTCCCGTAAATAACCGCAGAATATTTGTAACTTTCTAAAAATACTGAGACTTTATTTATAGCATTTTCCTAAAAGAAGAAAGATAAAACATATGTCATTTATTACAATTCCTTGTTACGACATTCTTGTACTATATGATAATTAAAATATCGTGATTGTTCTTCAGACAGAGGAAATATGTTTCTGTGGAATACAGACTGAATCTATGAATGGAGGTGATTTTTTACGGTCTAGTGAATTGAATTTATAACTGTAGGAATCCATATTCAAAAGCATTATAAAATTTTAAATGTGACTCTGATTTTTATGAAAACTACATAAAGATAGGCGATCATATCTGTCATTGTTGTTACTGACACACTGAATTAATGACGTCTTTTTAAATTACTCACTCATGTAAAGAAAAAAAAGTAAGAAATATAGTTATATATAGTTCTAAGTATTGATATACATAACATCTAAATATGGTACTTGTTTTTAAGAATATTCATTAACGCAAACTTTGCACCCATATCGACACATTTTAGTAGCTTGAATTGTTGTGTGTATACATCAATACTTTTTCTTTTAAATATTAAAGGGTTCTGCTGCCAATCCTTGTTCAGACACCATAGACTCTAAAATCACGCTATTTTTATGTTTTTTAAATATCACGAAAATTGAATTATAACCAAACGACCAGTGGCGATCTTCTGTAATCGGGTTTCCATTCATTTCCCTTTGACTGGGGGATTTTAAGTCCAAAACAACTGCTGTCACGACAGCTAACGGCAGTTTTCTCGATTGATTAAATAAGATCAATGAAATACTTTAAAATCAGATTGTACAAAATGGCTAAGGGGCCTTTCAAGTATTATGTAAACATATTTTTAGTCATTTTGTACTCTTCCGCCTTCCTTTGTAAGGAAAAATAAAGAAATGCTAGACCGCCCCCCGCCCCTTTTCCCAAGTAAGATTATATGGCATTCTAACATCAACACTGTTTCTCATAAAAAATTACAATTAGCGATAAATTATATTATTAATCCAGCAAATTTACATAAATAGACATACAGGGGTTCTGGTATCGAAGGAAAACAAAATCGGTTTAGTATATTGTTACTTATTGCATTAAACAATTCATAATTTACAATTTTAGAAGATCATAGAAGCAACTTTTGTGAAAGTCTCAAAATCATAGCTTGAAAATTCTGAAAATTATTGTCGATAGGTTAAGCTCAAAATCCGTTGTTCCCAAAAAGAAGCAAAAAGATGAGGGGTTGTATCAAATATCTGTTGATTAGTGCCAAGATAGCGTACACAATATTGCACGTACTACTATATTTGGATACAACTCCTCATCTTTTAGCTTCCTTTCGGAACAACGGACTTCAAGTTTATTCTATCGACGATAATTTTCAGAATTTTCAAGCTATGATTTTGAGACTTTCACAAAAGTTGCTCCATATACTTAGCTAATACATTATGCACATTATATTTTGATTGCGTTCGCGCATGCGCAGTGAAACATTTTGTAGTAAACCTGCTCATTTTTCATCTAATTTTTATTATTTTTTAATTCTGATTAGAAAATATTATGTACAATATTGTTTGTCATATTTTGTGAAAAGAACTTTTTTTTATATTAAAAACTCTGCAAATTATAAGCAAAAAACCTGACGAAATTTGGGACTGCTTTTATAAAAACCTTAATTTCTCCACGAGTATACGTGCTATCATCATAAAAATGAACACAATATATTACAATAAGCCATTTATTAATAATTTCGAGTTTGAACGCTTTTGCTACATTAGTTTTTACAAGGTTATCCAAAAGATATTCGTTCTTTTTCAATTTGTTGGCGGTCCCCTATGGGATTTCGGGAAAAAATCTTCGCGGAAATGTATGACATATATTTTGTACTGTTTACACACCTGCAGTTTCAGGTTAATTCCTAATGTATTTTTCTAGATATTTAACAAAACGTCTAAAATCGCAGGTGACCGGTCACCTTTGGCCATGTACTGTATAAGCACACTAACACACAGCAGTCGCAAACTCCATCAAAGGAAAGAAAAGAAAACAGCTGTTTTAAGGAAAACAGATTCAAATTACAACTTATGTAGCATAAAAGTTAACTAAATTGTCATATCATGCTTATCTAAAGATACTATCTTAAACATCTTTCAACTATTTTTCAAAAAATCCTATTTTAAGCAGTCATATGTGGTAATATAAAAATACATTATTTCTTTTCTAAAGGGACATATATCTTGCAGTGGCAAATTCTTCCTAGTTGGGGTGAAAATGATAACTATTTTGCTATTCACTATTTTAGCCTTTTTAAATCAGTTGTTTAATAAAATATATTCGAACTACAAATTATATAGCATAAAAGTTAATTAAATTGTCATATGATGCATATCTGAAGATACTATATTAAACATCTTTCATCTATTTTTCAAAAAATCCTATTTTAACCAATCAAATGCGGTAATGTAAAACTACGTTGTTTCTTTTCTAAAGTGACATTTCTCTTGCAGTGACAAATTCTTCCTTGTTGTGGTGAAAATCACAGCTATTTTGTTATTCACTATTTTAGCCTTTTAAAACCAGTTGTTTAATAAAATATATTCGAACTATAAATTATATAGCATAAAAGTTAATTAAATTGTCATATGATGCATATCTGAAGATACTATATTAAACATCTTTCATCTATTTTTCAAAAAATCCTATTTTAACCAGTCAAATGTGGTAATGTAAAACTACGTTGTTTCTTTTCTAAAATGACATTTCTCTTGCAGTGACAAATTTTTCCTCGCGGTGGTGAAAATGACAGCTATTTTGTTATTCATTATTTTAGCCTTTTTAAACCAGCTGTTTTAATAAAATATATTCGAACTATAATTTATATAGCATAAAAGTTAACTAAATTGGCATATCATGCATATCTGAAGATACTACCTTAAACATCTTTCATCTATTTTTCAAAAAATCCTATTTTAACCAGTCAAATGTGGTAATATAAAAATACGCTGTTTCTTTTCTAAAGTGACATTTCGCTTGCAGTGACAAATTCTTCCTCGTTGTGGTGAAAATGACAGCTATTTTGTTATTCACTATTTTAGACTCTTTAGTTTTAGCTTGCTCTGCATCTTATAGGCTTTATGATAAAAAGATACACATTACCATATTCGTCAGACTTATACAAGCATACTAACCGAGAGCACTTGTGAATTTAGATAAAAAAAACCAGAAAGATGAAACGGTTGGTTTAAGAAAAATAAATGCAAACTATAATTTATACAGCATAAAAACTGCTTAAGTTGCCAAATCGTGCACATCTGAAGGTACTATCTTAAAAAGCTATTTTAACTATCTTTCAAAAAATATTTTAACTAGTTAAGTATGGTAATAACAAATTCTTTATTTTTTTCTAGCATGACATCTCTCTTGCTCTGACAAATTCTCTCCCACTGTGGTGAAAATGGCATCTATTGTCTATTCATAACTTTTTATTAGATCGAAAAAGTGAGGCATGAAAAAAAAACTGAAAATAAATCATGCCTGACTGCAGAATGCTATGATTTCTTTGACAAAAACAGAAAGAAAACGTCAAGAGCAGAACATTGAAAGAGTTAAAGAAAAAAAACTGTTCTAACCTCGCTTACCCGAAGAGAAGAGCTGTTAAATATGGAGTTCCGATGAGGTCAAATTGTCATTTGAAAAAAGTTCAGCAGTGGAACGCCTTTGTGTCGATTGTAGATTAAGTACCCGATTGCATAAATGTAGAGGAGAAAAAAAATGTGTATGCCTCTAGTTTGGTTATTTTGGAAGTCAAGATGAAGTGAATTCGGGCGAAAATTCTTCTTGTCAAGAAAATACATTTTCAACTATTAACCTTCTTTCACATTTTTGTTATCTTGATTTATTTGTTCTCCTTATTTACATTTTGTGTGAATATTCTTGTTTTGACTTCAATATTGTGGTAAAATTGAGGGGAAAATATACATAACAATACTAAAATATTGCCTTGAATCGTTTTGTTTTTAAGTAATGTTATTTGTTTGCTTCTTTGCGTGTGTGCGTGTATGCATGTTGCGCGCACAATGAAATATATTACACAAAACGGTGCATGGATTTTTAGGTATCTCAAGTAATATGTTAAATACTATCCGGCCTTGATTTAATTTTTTTCATTTTGTAACTGTTGTAAGCTTAAGCTTTATTGTGTATATGTGTATATACGTTCATTAAACTATTATATAAAAAATTCTACGTGGATTTTTATACATTCCAAGTAATATGTTAAATATTACTTAGTATTTTTTTTTTGTTCTGTAAGTAATGCAGATTTTTATGTGTGTATGCACACTCTTTGAACTTTACACAAAACTGTACATAGATTTCTAGATATCTCAAATGTTAAATAGTGGAAAATGGGGTAAAATCGGGTATAATAACTTTGTTGTTGAATAATTCCAACATACCACTCAAAATTCAGCAAATAAACCTATGGCTGTATTCTTAAACATCAAATCTATTAAAAATTTTTACATATTAGATAAAATAAATTTAATGGTCCCTGTTCACAAACTTGAGGTAAGTCTAAAAAACCAAAAGTGTCACTTTTCAGGTAGGGGAGGGTAAAACCGGGTACCTAGAAAAAAATCACAAAACATACTCAGACACTATTAAATAATAAAACTTTCCATGAATAACCATAAAACAAAAGAAAAAACAAGACGCGTTTCGGATCGGAAATTTTAACAGACCGGCATCAGCTAATGTAAACACGTATCCGTAAGGGGACCAGGCCACAAATAAACAGTACTTGACCTGAACCTTGTCCTCTTACAGACACTTGTTTACATTGGCTGATGACGGGTTGTTAAAATTTCCTTCCCGAAACGCGTCTTGTGTTTTCTTTTGTTTTATGGTGATTCATACAAATTTTTATTGTGATTTATTGACAGTTTTTTCGATGCTGTTTCATCTACCTAAACACCATTTTTTTATTTATTATTCAGCCAATTTTCAAACTTAATCAATCAAAGTAAATTGTTAAACTTTGAAACCATGTTGTTTTGTTTTTGTTTGGTTGGTTAGACTGTTTCAGAAGTTGCAAACAAAATCATCACCATCAGGGTTAAATCTGTTACAGGTATATCATGAACAAACTCCTTGCAAATTGCCTAAATTGACCATCTATCTCTACTTGGCGCATCGTACACAAGTTCGTTGCAATGCATACATGAATCACCACCGTCCTCATTATCTTTGGTCAAAAGCAGCCAGTCATCCTCCTCCTCCTCAGAAGACGAGACCCCCGTCCTTTTCCTGTCCTTCTTTCCTTGTGATATTCCTCTTGATTTTCCCTTTTCTTTAGGTTCTCTTTTCTTCTGACTTGGTTTTCTCTCTTTGATAGACAGCCCCACCAGTGTCTGAGAGGTTCTGCTCTCGAAGCTGGTAGACGGGAGGTGCTGGGTTCGAACCCAATCGCACCTGTCGGCCTGTTCGTTCGGAGTTTTCAGGTTTTCTTCGAGCAATGGATTTCCATGCGTAAATACGGGTTAGGTTCCCTTAGAAAGACCCCTACGAAGGGCTGTCCCCCCCTGAGCCTATATCGCTCGTGCAGATAATTGGCCGTTAAATCAACCAACCAACCAACTCTTTGATAGACTTGTTAATTTCATTAAGCAATTTGGATTTGTTGGGGGATGAAGTTAAAATGTCTGTAGCACCTCTGTTTCGGCTGATTTTCTTCTTCTGTTTTCTTTTTCTTTTAGAGGAGGCCTGATATATACTGCGAAGAATTGTAAGAACGATTCTCTGCTGCTAGGTATGGAAGTGCAACCACCCGGCTTTGCACCTAGGTTGGGTTCCCAGTTTTTTCCACAGAATTTGTCTGACTCAACATGGCCTCAACTCAAACGCGAGCAACTTATAGACGCCGCAAAAGCAATAAAACCTAGTAGATTAACCTCATCAATAATTTTATGACCTTGAAAATACAACAAAGCAGAAACTACATATTGGGTGTATCCGAGTGTCCTTATAAAGAGTCAAATTTATCACTTTTACAAAAAATAAGTTTACACTGTTAGAAAGTGTTATTTTAGAAGGGTAACCAACATCGCACTGCTTGACATACTTGTTCCTATTTCATGTCTCAAGTTGCACGTGGTAGCGCCTACTCTAGAAGAAATAAGGCTACCGGGTTTTGTCCGACTACCGGTTTTACCCCACTTTCCGCTATTGTCCTCGGTTTGCAATTTTTTTTCATTTTGTAACTATTTTTTAAAAAATTGTGTATATGTGTATGTATGATAATTAAACTGTAATAAACTAAAGTGCGCATGGATTTTTGGATACTCCAGGTAATAGGTTAAATATCACCTGGTATTGGCTTTATTATTTCTTTTTCATTTTATAAGTACTGAATGTTTTTTGTGTGTATGCGCTCGTTAACTTATATATCTCTAGGTACTCCACGTTAATATGCTAAATGCAGAAAGCTTAACGGTAACAAATATAGCAATTGAACAAACGTAAAATCTTAATATTATTGACGTTGCATATTTTTTATTATTTACAATCTAATTTCATGCAAATTTTAAAGCAGATACTTTTCAATTCCTTAAACAGGGTAGCCTATATTTTGTTTACAAAAAATGATATATCATTTTGAAATTGATAAGTCATGAAATATTCTTTATCCTGAGGTAAATTAAATTGAAGATGTACATAAAAATTGTCACACTATGTACAGCGAAGAATAAAAACTTTCAATTTTAACTTTATACGTAAAACATGCAAAATAGTATTTAATTTTGCACAAAAAATTGCTTGAGACCCCCCCCCCCCAACCTCCTCTTTTCCTTAACATGCTTAAGTGCCAAAAATAAAAATCTAAAAATCGTGCTAAGAAATATTCTATCATGAAAACTTTAAAAGTTATAATTCTTATTTCATTTTTTAATTGACAGAGAGAGACAGAACGAGAGAAAAAGCATAATTTGGTTTTGGATAATGTACAGCATGGGCATCAGAAATAACTTTTATGCATCTTAACCCATTCGCTTCCTGTGATTTCTTTACACAACACTTGCCGAGCGATGCTTAAAGAGATTAGAATGTCGCGTAATCTGACTTGTATTTGCCCCTTATAAAGAGTAATAAAAAATATCATTATACGAAAACCAATATACAGGGTTATCGAAAAATTTTTAACACATTTAAAAAAATCATAACTCCAAAAATAATGGAGGAAGTGCAATAGTTTTCTTTGCAAAGTACTCGGCGATTCTCCAAGAGTTGTTAAATTCAGCGTGCCTCTATATGAGAGGGGCAACATACGATGCTCAAATTGTGCTTAGACAGGTGTGTTTTTCCAAACTACGGTAAACCTAAGCATTGTCTATTTAAGAACTTGGCGATACTCGCCTGGGCGAGTTCGATTAGACGAGTGTAACAAGTTAACAAGCATTAGCTTGGCGTTAATGGCAGGCTGACCAAGATGCTTGGTGATTCGCTTTTGTCCAGAACAATCAACTATCAACCATTTAAATGTTGTACCCCGTATGTCGCCACTTTCATATCGAGGCATTCTTTCGCCTCCGTGGCCTCCAGATGATGCTCAAAAGCGACACTGTGAAAGAGCCTTTGTGCATTTCAAATTTTTTCGATGAACCTGTATTGCTTTAAATAAATGCATATTTAAGTTTAAAATGTCCCAAAACGAAGAAGTATTAATTTACACCAAATTTGAATGGTTAATTAGTGAAATATAGGGTCATCAAAAAATTCTGGACATCAGGCCTTTTTTACTGTGCATTTCTTTTGCACATCGTCTGAAGATCTTGGTCACCTCTAACAAATCTCGGAGAATTACGGATTCCTTTACAAAGAAAAACAGTGAGTTTCCCCAATTTCTTTCAGGGATATAAATTTTTGAAATGTGTCCATCCTTTTTTTCATTCTGGTTATTTCAATGAAAACCCGATTATATATATGTATATATATTTTTCACACACTAGACTTTATTGTTGATTGGTGAACAATGAACATACAATTGCACTCAGAATACCGTGGCACTGAAAGGCACCTAAAAGCTCACTGAATACATTCACTTGATCACTAAAACAGATGCATTTTTATTACAAAAGTATAAATATTTATTACAAAGAATAGGTTAATTTACAAAGAGTACCATACAAAAGCAATTATGATATGAAGGATAATAACGGCAACTATTGATGCAGTGAGTGTGAAGATATATACAACAGACCAATACAAGATTGGTGAGCAGTAATTTGATCTTTTCGTATCATATTCTTCCGGCGGGAAACGAACATATACTTCAACTAAACCTAAGAAAATAAAACAATTGATTAGAACAAAAGAAATTTTTTAGAGGATGTTCAGTTCTGGATTTAAAACAATAACCACCCCCAACCAATTCTGCTGCAGATAATCGTATAAAAAAGATGTAGGTAGCAATCGGCTTAGAATAATGTCTACTAATTAATGCCAGGGTAAATTCTAGGGCTGGCCGTCGGCCCGGGCCCGAGCTCCACTCTGTTCGGGCCGGGCCTAAATTAATTTTTCTGCACAGAGCCGGGCCTGGTTTCATTCATAGTCTTCACGGCCCAAAATTTTCAGTCCCAGTTTTGAGCCAGCCCGTAGGAAAATCATTGTCTCAGCGTGGCCTGGTCCATTTAAAGATCAGTTAAATTAAGCCTGGCCCAAAAGTTTTTGCAAAAAATGCATACATTTTTGAATCGCCATTATTCTACACTTAAACATTAAAATTTATTATTTTTAAAGAATAGTAGATTTCTACGCATATTAAAATATAACTAAATTAAAATACAGTAAAATGTGTGAAACGGAACCTGCCTATGACGGAACCCTGTTTTAAACTGAAAAACGTGTTGATCGATGCAAAATTAATATACTAATAAATAAGAAAAGAATATATAATACATTTACACTTGCTAAGAAGGGAACTTATCTATAACGCATTTTTTTTTTCTTTTCTATGCAATTCCATCTTAGAAGATTTTACTGTATAGCATTTTTCCGATTTTTAACATGGAATATGGATATTTATAAATGGAATATGGATTAACAATATTAATGATAACTGAAACATTTACATACAAGAAATAGATATTCATTAAAAAAATAAATATCGCAGCCTGCTGCACTTCTATAAAAATAAAGATTATAAACATGAAAAACGGTTAAGATAAATACTTTTGGTCAGAACTCCTCGTACGAGACAAATTTTTAACCAATTCGACGTAAAAATCAATGTTTTGTAGAAGTTCACTGGGGCCGAATTTTTAATTTTTGTATCGGGCCGGGACGGGCCGATTTTTTTACTCCATGAGTCAGGCCGGGCCCGGGCCTGGAAATGTCGGCCCGTGCAGACCTCTAGTCTAAAGCACAAAGTTTTCGTGTACTGCTGCATGCAAAGAGTTCAGCATCTTGCTTTATTCATATTTTTTGGCAGATGTGTGGCGTGATGTAATAGATTAACTTAATGCATACGGGTGTAAAGGAAATGTTTTTAAGGCGGTGATGGTATATGAAATAGCTCTGTTCTTTTCGAAACCTGTGGTTTTTCGTCGTCTAATGCAACCATACTCAACCTTTTTTCTCACGGCCCGCAAACAAGCGTTTCCGATGTTAGTGGGAGGAGGGGGGGGGAGGCGCAACACTCTTAAAAAGGCGTAATTAAAATAGTAAGCTAACAAAAGTAGTATAAAAAATTTACATAATAAATTTAATATTATCAGTAGGGTTGAAGGTTTGTCGTGGAATGAATGTTACCAAAAAATTTTTGCATGACAATTTCCTAACAAAAAACTTCGTGATGAATTTCTATTGCAAATGTTGTAGAAACAGATCGCAAAGTTTGTTGTTTGGAAATAGTAGTGTAAAAAGTTTGTGTGCCAATTTTTTTCACGACAAACGATCAACTCTAAATAGCAATATTAGTTATAGAAGCATAAAATGTTGTAATATAAAAATGCAGAATTAGTGAAAAACATCAGATTTTCTCTAATTATAGTACAGTCTTTTACTCAATGCAACAACTTTATTTTCTTTTGAAATAAAGTTTGATTAGTGTTGAAGCTTAAGAAATGTGTACAACACTACAGCAGAAATAAGGACTACATGTAAAAATACGTTTTAACTAAGAAAACGGCATTTAAGATGTTTTAACATAATTCAACAGGCTTTATCTTTGCATGAAAATATAGAAAACAACAGTGAAGGTCTTAAATACTTTTTATGCACATCTCAAGTAATTTTTAAATTATGGATTAATGATTATGTGCCTCGGGCCGCAGGTTGAGTATGGCTGGTGTAATGTAACATGTTGTTACCATTTAAGATTACATACATCTATGTTCATTATCTTGTTTTTAATATTCAACAGATTTTAAATTTCGATATTAAAGAACCTGCTTTTATGATTTTAAATAAAACTAAGAAATGCTCAACAGGTTTTGAACTTTTAATCAGCTGTTACTGACATTTTTCATTGCGTTTTTACTCTACTCTGTTCTGAGTTTAAGTTGCTTAACCTCAACGAGTATCAAATAAGTCATATTCCGTATTGCCTGAAATGCGCGAACATCATGTGTTCTTTTGAAATAAGTCAACTTATGTTGTTTATAATGTCGCAAGGTGTGAAGAGATTGATAAGGTTGAAAAAGTACACCATTAGGATTGAAGTCCAAACGAACGGGGCCTATATCCCTCGTGCTGATAATTGGTCGTCATAAACACAACCAAACAAACAAACGAATATGACTTATGTGCTTTAGTCAGGCGATGTATTAATTTAAATGCTAGAATTATGCTTCGAGGTTCATCTGTATATTAAAAATTTTACCAACTTTCATTTTTCAAAACAAATAGTTAAAAAAAAAAACACTTTTCGCATTAGCATGCAAACAGTTTTTTCTTAGATAAAATCGTACTGGAAAAGAGCGCAGTTGATACACTTTTTATTAAATCTTTGTAAAGTTAAAAGTGTCAAAAATTGAGGTTAAATTCACGTGACAAACTTTAATTTATATCTTCCTAAAAAATCATCCGATAGAAATGCTCTTTTTTAATGCGCTACAATAAATGGACCCCACATAATCTAGCAATTTTTTAATTCGAAAATAAGCGTTTAATTAAGAAAGTGACTAATACATTCATATTAAAAATTGTAAATTAGGAGTTACATTAATTTTTCCATAAAAAGAACCAAAAAACATGGCTATGTGAATTTACAGCTCATTCCTATCTTTGGAGAGTTAGAGAAATATTGCTTTTCGACGGCCTAGTGGGACCGTCTCTTCTAATCAATTGCGTCACACATAGATTGGGAAGTGGCTGCACAAACCATCACCTCATCGAGTTGACGGTTGAATTTCCAGGATTAGATAGAACTCGATTAGCATATTAAAATGCAACTGGTCTGCCCATTTATATCTTCGTGGAAAACACCTGCAAACCTGGTTTTAGCGGTTGACTGGTAGGTTTACCATTGTATTTCCCTCCTTCCACTCCTCCATGTTTTCATACCTTTGGGTGCAGGAAAACACATTGATAAACCTACTGATCAACCACTAAAATATACCAGAGTCATTCAGTAGTAACCGTAAAAATTATATTAAAAAAATCTAAATCTGAAATAAATTAAAATCATATAAAGTAAATTTTCCAAAACGATTTCCATTTTCTTAAGATTTTCTTTTTTGTTAGACCGGGAGGTGGCACAGATCACCACCTCATCGAGTTGACGGCTAAAATTCCAGGATTAGACAAAACTCGATTAGCATATTAAAATGCAATTGGTCTGCCAAGTCATATCTTGATGGAAAACACCCGCAAACCCGATTTTACTGGATGTCTAGTAGGTTTACCATTATGTTTTCCTGCTACCAGTGTTCCATGTCTTTATACCTTTGGGTGCAGGAAAGAACAATGATAAACCAACCTATCAACCACTAAAATCGGGTATGCAGGTGGTTTCCACCAAGATATGACTTGGCAGACCAGATGTATTTTAATATGTTAATCGAATTCTGTCTAATCCTAGATTTTTAGCCGTCAACTCGATGAGGTGGTGGTCTGTGCCGCCTCGCGGTCTAACAAAAAAGAATTAAGAAAATGGAAATAGGTTTGGAAAATTTACTTTATATGATTTTAATTTATTTCAGATTTAGATTTTTTTTTATATAATTTCTGCGGTTACTACTGAATGACCCTGGTATATTTTAGTGGTTGATCAGTAAGTTCATCAATGTGTTTTCCCGCACCCAAAAATATGAAAACATGGATACATTTATTATAATTTTTACGGTTACTAATGAAGGATCCTGGTATATTTTCCGTATAAGATTTTTGATGAAAACCGTCGAAATTTATCACTGTAAAAAAAACGGACTAAAATACGGAAATACTACTGGCAATCAAGACGCCAGTACTATTTCCGTATTTTAACGGAAGTTTTCCCTGGTAAATGCCAAAAAAACGGAAATTTTTCTGTAATTTACGGGAAAAGTTCTGTTAAAATACGGGAAAAGTACTGGGGTCTCGATTGCCAGTAGTATTTCCGTATTTTAGTCCGGTTTTTTTTTTTTTTTTTTTTTTTTTTTTTTTTTTTTTTTACAGTGATGGATGAACCACAATACATTTTTTTACATATAACTCTATGAAAATTTAAGAATAAAACATGCAAAAACTATATACTTTTTCGACCTGATTTGATCTAAATAAAGTGTCAAAACGGTTATTATCATTTGAAAGATAAGAGTTGGTACTATTTTAAAATGTAAACGAACCCTGAACTTTTTAATGGTAGAATCCGTACCCAGTGGATTAGTAACTATATCGTTTTATAGAATTATTTGTAACAGAATTAGTTGGGAGTGATTACTGTTATTTATTTTGTTTTTCTTTCCTTTCAGAACTGCCCATCCGACAAAGACAGAGATAATACTTCATATATTTAATCCCAAACTTGTCGCAGAGAAAATCTAAAATAGCTATTCTACTGCGAATTATGCCTTCTTTTAGTTTACATATTTTTTTCAAAAGAAAAAAATCTAGTTGTCCTTCTTCTTATTAAAGTTGTAAAGAAATTTCAACACAAACACACAATTTTGACGTCTCATCGGTACATTTTACTTTCGGATAACAAATCATGTGTGACTTGGCGAAGTAGTTTACGAATTGCGCACAGAGGCGTTGCGATGGGGGGGGGGGGGGGGGAACCCCCCCCCCCTCCAATATATGTGAACTTGGGAAATTTGAGCTTAGATTTGGGAAATTATAGATTTTTGAAATACTTTCTTTTTTTTAAATAATAGTAAAAAAATATGAAATTTTTATTGTTTTTCTAACTGCCTTTCTGAGTTCTGAAATAGTAAACAAGTTAAATTATCAAAAGAAGTACAAAAAGCAGCCAGATTCAGTTTGTCATTGTGTTTTTCTGTGCTACGAAAACATCATCATATCCAGACGTAAATTTCCCTGCTGTTGTCAACAGTGTCTCTAATCTATTCCTTTTATTTCTACCAAATCTTTGTTCCTTTTTCAAAATAACATGACGGTATTTTCATATGCAGTGCGATTACGACTCGTACGCAATAGAAGACAAAAAATTTGCAAACCTTAAACTCATGCTGGTTTTCTCTAAATATATGCAATTTTTCTAGGTTTAAATCTTACATTTACTGTATTGTTTGAAATTGCTTCCCTAACTATTCATTTAGCAATTGGGTATCGTATTATTTTCATGCTCAATGATTGCAAGATAGGAAAATAAAAATTAATCTAGTTTTGATTTTAATTATTTAAATGAAAGCGGTGTACTTAAACTTTCATTAAATAAACCAATAATTGTAATTTTATGTTTTTAGTTTGAGTATTTTTCTTTGGAAAGGATTTTTTACGTATCATTATCATAAACACACATTGACCATATCATTTCAGTTGGAAAATAAAGCAATCTGTTGCAAGTTGGGAAATTTTTTAATCCCCCCCCCCCCCCCGAAAAAACATTTGTAGCTACGCCCCTGATTGTGTAGATGTAAATGTAAGCTTTGGAACTACTATAGGTAAAATCTTTTTTAAGTCTTTTCAACATAGTTGAAAAGTGTTTATGAATCCGGTTAGTCAGTCTGCTATTTATCTGTCTGTCGCCTGTCTGTCTGTCTGTCCATGCTCTCGGAAATATACTCGGAATACAATGTAATTTTTAAGTGTTATTGAGATTTACAACAGAATGTTCGGTATTGAAAATGAAGTGTATAGCATTTATAATTTGTTTACAGGAACACGCAAACGAGTTCCGTTACATTATGGTCTATGGGGAAAATCTTGGCGGTGCATTTTGTTCTTCTTATGATATTTCAAACATAATGAGATTGCTATGCATCACTGATATGGGACTACGAGGATTATTACTACGATGATATTACTACTTATATTTCTGGCCTTAGCAACAGGAAGTGTTACTAGACGACCGTGGACGATTTCAATTGAAAGTTTGATATTTTAACCATAAATTCTTCAGAACGATTTGCCATTTTAGCTTGATTTGTGTTATTTACAATAAACTGAAAAATTCATCTTGTGCAAAAAATGGAATTGACTCGTGAACATTTTCGTGCGATTTTCATAACTTTCGACGTGGATTGTCAAAACAAGAGTGCTTGCTATCATGAACTTAATTCTTTATACAGTGACAAAGTACCATTCTACAGCACTGTAAAAAACTGGTATAGCTAATTCAATCGTGGTCGATGTTCGCTTCAGGACGCATTCCGTGAAGGTCGTCCAAAATCGGTTGTTGTGCCAGAAAATATCGATACTGAGTGTGAACTGATAAAGCAAGATCGTCATGTGACATCCCGTGAGATTGAGGGATCTTTGGACATTAGTATGACGAGCATCAATACGATATTACATGAACATTTGGGAGTAAAAAAAAAATCGTTCGCTTTGGTTCCCGCATAATCTGACAAACGCTCAAAAGAAGGCTCGTATCAATTGGTGCAGGGAAATAGTGAAAAAATACGTTCAAGGTTCATCAAAGGCTGTGTCTACACAGGTGACGAATCATGGATCTATGCATATAAACCGGAAATAAAACAGAAATCGACTATATGGTCTTCCAAGATGAGCCAAATCCAACAAAAGTTTTTGGAGGAAGAAGCACATCGAAGCAAATGGTTGCCTGTTGCTTCGGCGTTACCGGTTAAGTGGCAACAGTGTCGTTAGAGCAACGTAGGACAATCAATTCCGAATGGTACACGACCATTTGTTTGCAGAAGTCTTCGGAGAAATTCAAAAAAAGCAGAAGAACAGGCGAATAATTCCGCATAATGACAACGCGAGCTCTCACACATCGGCTCCAACCTCCAACAAAGGAATTTCTGAAAGGCCAAAACATCGAACTGATGGGTCATTCGCCGTACAGCCCTGATTTGGCACCCAATGACTTTTTTTATTCCCATACATCAAAAATAAATTACGTGGACAACGATTTTCGACACCCGAAGAAGCGGTTGATGCATTCAAAATGCATGTTTTGGAGTTACCTCCATCGGAGTGGAAACAATGCTTCGAAAATTGGTTCAAATACATGCAAAAGTCTATTGATCTGATTTTCATGGAGAATACTCTAAAAAACAATGAATCCAATGTCGATCCTAAATATTTGTTTTTTCATTACTAGGCCAGGAATACAAATAGAAATCCTCGTACAACATATTTTCTTCGGAGTATATAATAAATGCCATTTATCGTTCATTTACAGAGACACACTAAAGAATTTATAGGATTGACTAAGATCGATAATTGCTGGAAATGTGTTTTTCGCTGTCATATGCATTTTTAAACAGGGTCAATCCATTTCAAGTGGTCCAGCACTGGTTGCTCGACCATTTTTAAAAAATCTGAAATTTTTTGTACAACAACCCTAACATGATGGAAGTTCAAAATGACTATTATTTTAATTTTATTATTTTTTGTTTGTGTATGGCGGCCATCTTTGTTTCATCGTCTGCAGCAATTTTCTCACATGAAGGGTTTACGAAATTGTAAATAATTCATTGTTTATTTTTCCAATTCAAGTGCGGATTGTTGCAATTTGTACAGAATACACTGGGCTAAAAATTTGATAATAGAGTAGTTTCCGAAACTAACTGCTTATTGGTGAAATTTAAGCATAAAGTCTCAGTTTTTTTCAAAAATTTGTCCGTTTACAAGTCGAAATTTTTCTAGCAGGGAAAACTGTCAACATGACATAATTTTTTTTACAAATAAGCCAAAAGTACTTGTACTCACACGCCAAGTTCCAGACCTGAGATTTCGTTTCTCTTCGCTAAAAAAATTCCCAAATTTTTCAAAAATGTCAAAAATCGCACTTTTTAGGCTTAGATATCTCTGGTGGGGCACGAGATAAAAATCTGAAGTTCTGGTTTCTGAGAGTATTGTATGGTAGTGCTATGCACAAGAAATTTCAGGATGGAGATTTGACTACAAGCTGAGATATAGCAAGGGCAACATGTCAAAAGAATGCTGCCAAACTATTGTTTTGCAGTAGTCACAGTTAAGTATTTATCTCAGAGTCTCATTTAAATTTATTTTTTTTATTATCTTTAAAAAATAGTAACAGAAAATAAAGCCTTTTGCAAAGCTTAGCAATTAATTTAAAAAATAATTATGCTTAAGGCCTACATTTTGTATGGTTTCAGTAATATTTTTTTGTAATTTTAGTAACCAAAAGAAACCTTAGCACTTTTATATATATAAAAAAAATATTTTTATACAAGACCTGAGACAAAAACAGAATAGGGAAAGAGAAAAGCTGTTAATGTTGGCATACTTGTTGAGACATGATCAAATGTGTCAAAACACATTCCTACTTGTTGGTTTAAAAACCACAATTTTAATGCTGCTTGCCAATCCCTGAAACTTGTTCCCACCATAAGTATATTCCTGTAAATGAAACATCATACGATGTTACCATGCATCAGCCTCAAGTAAATTTTTGAAAGTAAAGATATCCAAAGCCCTTTCAAAATTTACACTTCAGAAAATGACATTTTTGCAGAAGAAGTAAGCTAGGAATTATTTATGAACTGAGACTTGCACATAGTGATTTCAAAGTTTATTTCTATGAGCCAGCAGGGCCAAGATCTTCAATCAAGTTATCAAGAAATGACAAGACTTGGTTCCTACAAATAAAATTTTGAGAAAGATCAAAATTGTGGCTTTAAAACCAACAAGTAAGAATGTGTTTTGACACGTTTGATCATGTCTCAACAAGTATGACAACATTAAAAGCTTTTCTCTTTCCCTGTTCTGTTTTTGTTTCAGGTCTTCTATAAAAATATTTTTTTTTCTTTATGTAAAAGTGCTGAGGTTTCTTTTAGTTACTAAAATTACTTACAACAAAAGTTACTGAAACCATACAAAATGTATGGACTTAGGCATAATTATTTTTTTAATTAATTGCTAAGCTTTGCAAAGGGCTTTATTTTCTGTTACTATTAATTAAAGATAATCGAAAACATAAATTTAAGTGACACTCTGAGATAAATACTTAGCTGTGACTACAACAAAACAATAGTTTGGCAGTATTCTTTTGATATGTTGCCCTTGCCATATCTCAGCTTGTAGTCAAATCTCCATCTTTAAATTTCTTGTGTATAGCACTACCATACAATACTCTTAGAAACCAGAACTTCAGATTTTTATCTCGTTCCCCACCAGAGATATCTAAGCCTAAAAAGTGCGATTTTTGACATTTTTGAAAAATTTGGGAATTTTTTTAGCGAAGAGAAACGGAGTCCCAAGTCTAGAACTTGGCATGTAAGTACAAGTACTTTTGGCCTATTTGTAAAAAAAAATATGTCATGTTTACAGTTTTCCTTGCTAGAAAAATTTCCTTTTGTAAACGGACAAATTTTTGAAAAAAACTGAAATTTTATGCTTAAATTTCACCAATAAGGATTTATTTCCGGAAACTACTCTATTACCACATTTTTAGCCCAATGTATTCTGTACAAATTGCTTCAATCCGCACTTGAATTGGATAAATAAACGATGAATTATTTACAATTCCGTAAACCCTTCTTCTGAGAAAATTGCTGCAGACGATGAAACAAAGATGGCCGCCATGCACAAATAAAAATTAATAAAATTAAAATAATAGTCATTTTAAACTTCCATCATGTTAGGGTTGTTGTACAAAAAATTTCAGATTTTTTAAAAATGGTCGAGCAACGAATTAATGATTTTCTGGACCACTTGAAATGGATTGACCCAACATCTAATTTTGAGTGTACTAGTTGGTGTGTATAAATTTTATGGATCGTATGCATTGCTACACGGAAAAAATTGCTCACTTTAACAGATTTGGACAGCAATAGTTGAAAATGGATTGTTATCGAGTTGTGTTTTTTTTTTAAAGTTGTTCATTAGAATTAGGATCATTTCATTGTAGGAAAAAATTATTATTTTGTAAATAATATTCTGTTCGTGTTGGAAAGTGTTTAATAGTCTATGCCTGGTGCATTATTTTTCGTTCTTATTAATAGTTTCATACTAAATTACAACTCAAAACTACTACTTGTCAAAATGAGCTGTAAATTTGGATTCGCATATTTGAAGCTTCTAGAACTCTGTTAAAAAATTTCGAATATAAATTTTAAAATATACTCGTAGAAATTAATATTCGAATAAAATGTGAATTGTAATAATTTTGTGTGTATTTTTTTTCGAATATTAATTTAAAAAAACACAGATTTTAAAATTGTTATTCAAAAAATATGAATAATTTTTAAAATATGAATATCGTCTATAAATCGATACTTGTCTATTATCCCGTCGATCACTTTCCGTAAAAAGAAACGATCGCCAAACTATAGGATTTACACGTATTTGTTATGCCGTCAAAAGATGTTTAATTCGATGTTTCATCTGTAATTTTAATGATGCTTTACTAATTTATTATTTCTTTAATTAAAATATCAATTTCGTCGCTCAACGATGATGTCATGGTAATAAAAGAGAAAAAACGCTGAAAAAATATTGCGATGCGTAGAATCGATCAATTTCAACTGAAGTCACAAACATTTATCCACCAGCCGAAACGATAATTAAGAATTTAATTTTCATCTCCACTTCACATATCTGTGGCTTTGAAATCCGCAATTAATAATGTTAGATTGTTTGTAAATTTTTAGGCATATAAGTTTTCTTAAAAGTTCAGAAAATCTAATTTTTAAGAATGTCGAATCAGCCTGATTTTATTTAATTTTCTGTTTCTCATATGCTATAAAATTTAGTTGCTAGGCAACCCTTAAATAAAAAATAAAAAGAATAAAAAGAGACATGCGTATTATTTGAAACTGTATAAGCGATAAAGAAAAATTTTACATATTTTTTGAGCATATGCACAAAATTCCATAAAATAATATACAGAAAATTGTGAAAAGCCGAGGAAATTATTGAAAAACAGATTTGATTAATTTAATACATCGCATACCAAAAATTTAGCATACATAATGTAACTACAATTACTTTAAGCATTCTTTTTCCCAAAATCGTCTGAATGAATAAAATTTTATATTTGGTATTTCGCTACTCTCAGATAAAAACGCCCTATTCTTAAGTGACGTTTTTAACTCTAATTTCCTTAATATTCTTACGTATAAAAGTTTGGAATCTCAACATTTTTCAATTTGCTTATTTGGTGTTATAATTTGTTTTTTTTTTTTTTTTTTTCACAGAAAGTAATCGACGGGATAATAGACAAGTACTATAAAATCTTTAAAAGAATTCGATCTCTTGGGGCTTCAAGTATGTGTATCTAAAATTACACATCATTCTGCTAAGTAATATTCCAGTTATGCTTAAAAAATTAACTGCATTGTAGTTTGTTTTCTAACTGTTAAATAGAATTTAACATTAGAAGTTCCAAACTTTACATCTGAATAATTTCTAAACTATTTCATTGAATCGCTTGCTGTCTGTTATCCGAAGATGAAATTTTCAGAAGAATCCAAAATGATGTCAAAATTGGGTGCTCGTGTTGAAATTTCAAAGTTTGTTACAATTTCAACAGGGAGACGGCCTCACAAACTTTTTTTTAAATTATGGTCTGCTCTTTTTATTGTTATTACTGTTTTCGAAACACGTATGTATAGTTTCGGGGAAATTTAACTGCATCACTCCATTCTATTTTGAGCACCATTTATAGTAGTAGTATAAGAAAGATACCAAATCCTCCGGGAATAATGTCTACTATTAACTGATATGCATGAATTAATCTTTTCAGGCTGCTTAACCCCTTGAGGGGCAAGCAATTACGTTTGTGAAATGCTGAATTCCCACCGGAATCTTTGAAAAATTCTATTTGAAAATAAGTAAAAGCAATTTTACGACTTTTTTCCACCAAAGTTAGAAAAGTAAAATTTAATAAAATTTTTCTGGTGTAAAACTTCATTAATCGTAGGTGGTATATAACATATACCGGTGCCCCTCAAGGGGTTAAATATTATAATTTGAAATAAATTTTAAATTTTCAATAGCGATGCTCAATTTCCAGAAAATATTTTTAATCCAAATTGAAAATTATGCCCAGACGCTAAATATCAAGTCATTTAAGCCAAAATTTTCTGAATTTAAATTATCCAAAGTTTTGACATTCTAGATTTAAATTACTTTTAGACATTTTATTCAAAATTTCGCGAAATTATGACATTATCATGGCTATTTTTTGTATGAACCTACTACTTTAAAACTTAATCATAAATATTTTTTATAATTTCTGTGATTTTGTGATATGAAATATGAATTGTAAAAACAATATTTAAAAAAATTGTGAGTTATAATTTTTAAAATGTTTATTGTAATCGATTTATAAATTTTTCACATATGCGCATGGAAAAAGTTTAAGTTTTCCTTCCGAGTTATTCTTTAAAAACTATTATGATCATGGGTTGAATAAAGTATGGTATAGACTCGACGTTCGTACCTTCCGTCCCAAATTAGTTGTCACATTTGAATACTTTTACACCGATTATTGATACTGATGATTTTATGAATTTGTTTGAACATTTTTCAGAGATTTCTGGATGTCATGCTATCAATCATCAACATTTACTTACCCTCCTCACCACCTTAAATCAGTACAAAATAATTTTTAAAAATCCAGAGTCCGCACACTCTTAAGCCACGCCCCATTTTGTAATGATTCGCATAAAACTATCTTCTAGTTAATGAATCGTGAATTTATTAGGAAGAAAATTATCTTTCTATGTTTGTCTCGTACCACGTGTGCCTGACTTACCATATGTGTCTGGTATATTTGCTGTAGAATCCTTACAAAATGGGACGTGGCTTAAGAGCGTGCGAACCCTGCAAATTTGCTTTGAAAAATTTGTCACAAAATAAGTGCTATATTTGTGGAAAATAAAATACAAAAATGAGAATGAAAATACCAAGTTGTGATTATTTTAATAGGAAATAATACAATTTTAACTGATTTTTCAGGAATTTTTTGCACATAATATTGCTTCAGGTTTACATATCAGGTTTTGCGGAAGAAGATTTTGACGACGAAGTTTTTCTTTCTTGAGATGAGTTATTTTGTAACAGTTGTCTTCGCCTGACAGCATAATGTTTTCCATACATTTTCAAGCTTTTCCACTTCCATATTCTGAAAAGCGGCTTCAACAGCATCAAATAAGTTGTCAATATTGTTTGTGGGCATCTGATGTTGCAATGACTGTATTGCATTAAAAAACCCGAGATCAAGTACATTTCAATCCGGACTATTCGGAGGTTGACATTGTAGTTGCAAATTCCATCCATCTTTTAAACATTTTTCTGTTACACTGGGATCATCCACTGCCGAATAATGTTTTGCATTGTCCTGTTGTACGTATATAGGACTCGATTTTTCACTAGTTGGAAATTTTTCCCATATAGCCGGTAAAACTTTTTCTATGATCATTTTTCGGATTTCTTCTTTGTTAACAATTTTTACAACTTTTGTCACAGCAGTTTCTTTTGCACGATTTTTGGAGTTTCTTTTTGCATTTTCTGAATAAACAAAAGGCCATATTCCAATCTTTCCATCAAACATTTCGTTTGTATTTGAGTTCCATCTTGGTCTTGCCGCCGCTGCCATAAATATTGCTTTGGTAATAAACCTTTTGCTTTTGCAATGCCTCCAAGGTTCAGTTTCATCTAGGGTGATGTAAAATGAATTACTGGTTTTCGTAATATACAACCACTTTTCATCGATATGAATACGCTCCAACATTTCCGTAAAGCATCCATTAGTTTGAACATGCTGTAAGCAAAATCGAATTCTGTCCAGCTTATTTTTTACTTTCTTCTATCTTTACAAGAAGAAAGTATTGGATTCGTAAAAATTTTCGACTTCCGGTTTTCGACGGATTTACACGTTTTAGAGGTCAGAGATTCCAAAAAACATGTTTTTACAAAATGTCTGTCTGTGACTCTGTGAGTCTGTCTGTCTGTCTGTCTGTTTGTGTGTATGTGACACAAATTTTGTGGGCGCTCTACCTCAAGAACTATTGCACGAAATTTAATAAAAATTTATATTCAAGTAGTCCCTAATATAAATTGGTGCTGATTAGTTTTTGGTGTAAATCGCCCAACAGGTAGCGCTGCTATGCTGCATTTTTCGCGATTTCTGCATTAGCTCTATCTCAAGAACTAATGCACGGATTTTCATAAAACTTCAGATTCAATTAATCCTTGATATGAATTAGTGCTGGTAACGTTTTGGTGCAAATAGCCTAACAGATGGCGCTGCTATGCTGCATTTTGCAGTATTTACACGATTTTTGTAATAGCTCTATCTCAAGAAATAATGCACGGATTTTCATCAAAGTTCAGATTCTGTTAGTGCTTGACATGAGTTGATGTTTTGCACCTTGTGGTGTAAATCGCTCAACAGGTGGCGCTGCTATGCTGCATTTTTGTGATTTCCGCAGTAGCTCTATCTCAAGAACTAATGCTTGGGTTTTCAACAAACTTCAGATTCAGGTATACCTGGATATGAATTACTGCTGTTTATGTTTTGCTGTAAATCGCTCAACAGGTGGCGCTGCTATGCAGCATTTTTCTCGATTTCCACAATAGCTCAATGTCCAGAACTAATGCACGGATTTTTATCAAACTTCAGATTCAGTTAGTCCTTGACATGAATTGAAGTTTTGTTCCTTTTGGTATAAATCGCTCAACAGGTGGCGCTGCTGTGCTGCATTTTTTGTGATTTCCACAGTAGCTCTAGCTCCAGAACTAATACACGGATTTTCATCAAACTTCAGATTCCGGTATACCTTAATATGAATTAGTGCTGTTTGTGTTTTGGTGCAAATCGCTCAACAGATGGCGCTGCTATGCTGCATTTTTTAGAATTTCCCCTACAGCTCTATCTCAATAACTAATGCACGAATTTTCATCAAACTTCAAATTCAGGTATACTTTTATAAATTGATATAATTTCTTTTACTATTTAAATGATTTAATTGACGTGATTTATATAGAAGAAAGTTTTGTGATGGCCACAACATACTAGTTTCTGTTAGACTTGGCTTAATGGTGGATGAAATACGCTTCAAAACTTTCCCTCCGTGAGAATCCTGTGTAATGTTGATTTAGGAATACTAACAGCACATGATAAACTCCGAAGTGATTATCTTCGTTTTATTGGGATATCTTTGATTTTGCTCAATTGCTGAGAAAAATCATTTTTTCTTCGTCCGCATTTACAGTTTTTGTGACTTTACATTGTAAACTCCATCATCTGTTATTTTTGACGTCTTTGCCTGCTTCCACAAACGGGATATTGTCCTACGATGAACATTAAATTTCATCGCTGCAGCATTTACAGAACCATGGCTCGGTTTATCATTTTTCCAATGTTGCAATAAAAAATGCAATATAGCGTTACGCTCTTCATTATTCATTTCCTTCTTTTGGGCACTTTCTAAATTATTATTCATAATTGCCATTATCATCACCTCTTATTCCCATTAGTTCACATTCAAGTTAACATTTTTTCCAACACATAGTTACCATGTTATTTTCATTGCAATATAATTTTACTGGTGTTGGTCTACTAAACTGCATCGGAAGTTATTTATGACTCCACCTACTTGAAATGTGACAACTAATTTGGGACGGAGGGAGTATTTGATAGGCACCCACCCAACTTCTATTGAGACAAGAAACCTGTTAAAAACTCTGAAACTAATTGTAGAAACGCCGTGAAAATTTGTATTTAGGCTATTTGAAAGATGTAGATAATTTCTGGTTAATATAAAAAATATTAAAGTTTATCTTAATATTAATAGGCAGATATTTCATTAAAAAAAATTAAAAATATACATTTCCTGCAGATTGACACAATTCTTTTTCTTCTACGACAAATGGTCTCAAAACAGAATGGTGATGCATTTTTTTCTCTTTTTCTCCCCTTTTCTTCGCAATTGTATGTATATCGATTAACGTAAATGGAAATCTTACAAATGTGCTCTTTTAAAATGTCTTCTTTTTAAATAAAATTTTAACTTACCCAGCAAACAACATATAATCATCAATATTCGGACAGATCTGTAAGCTGTAGTTTCGAAAACATGGTAAATGCTGGGACGAGGTTGACATTTCATACTGATGTTCATCCCGCCAGATATAATTGCACACCCCGCATAGCAGAAGACAAGGTAATCTAAAGACGCTGACAGCGGGCAGTCATTAAAATTCCTTACAGCTAAAACATACAAAACATGTTTTATTTAAACTTCCATTAATGAACAAGAAACGTCATGTTTCAATTGTGCACTTTTATGATACAATCATTATAGATTTTAACTCGTAAGAATAACTTTCACAGATCAAGCCCACGAAATCCTGATGTATTTTCTTTAAACAACTTGTATAGCAAGTAAGAATAAATTTGAAATTAAAATAAATATGGTACCGTAAAACGGGGTGACTAGGAACAGCGGGGTGAAAAGGAACGAAACTTACCGTCATACAAATAAATTCAAAATAAATATACGAGAGAATATTTTTAGTTGCTACTTTTTTTTTGAGAAGGTAATATCATGAAGTGTTGGGAAATTCAGTTTTGTCATGTTGGTACCACTTCTGAGTTATATAAAAAAATCTGTAAGTGGATCCTCAAAAACCTCCTATTTTCAACATCTGCAAAACTTTGTATGTAACTACAAACTTTTTCGTATTTCAAACCTAAGAGTAGCGTTTTTTATTAGGGATAGACCTATAAACGATGTCCTGTATTAGATTTTATGTATTTCTAAAACTACATAGTGATAAATTGAAAAATGTCTTATAACATCATAGGTTTAAGATTTAAGGGTGAATCGGAACACATTTTTTTTGTCATGGTTTATTCTTCCATACAGTAATATTTTCATGTCATATCGTATTGCAACAATATTTTGTTTGTTCCAGTTACTTGAAGAGTTTAAAGATACCAAGAAATTACTTAACTGAACGAAAAATGCCGACCCTCAATCTAAGAGATGTGGAACAGGCAATAGAAGAATTAAAAAACTTCAAATCCCTCAGAAAAGCTGCAGAGAAATAGTTTCTGCCAACCACAACGTTACACGGACATCTCAAAATGGAAAACCAATTAAAAAAGACAGGAAGGCAAACAGTACTAAGTGCTGAGGAAGAGGCCATACTAGTAGATCGTATTAAAACATGCAGCGATTTAAAAGGACAAAAAACAAACGAAAGAAACTATCCAGAAGATCATCGTCTCAAGATTCAAATTCCATTTATTCTGTTCAAGACAGTGATAAAGAGTTCATATTGCCTACTACTTCAGAAGAAGACCCAGATTTTGGAATCCCAAAAAATCCCCAACTTTCGAACAAATTTGCTCCTTCTCGTTAAAGTGCATGGAAAAAAGCCATACAGGCTCTATGTGACCACAGTCCTGTATCCAGAAGATGATGGTTATGTGGGGAAATTTTACAAAAGGGCCCCCCATGCCTGGAGATTTCAAGAAATGTTGCAAGAGGAGGCAGCATTTCTGCCAGAAGATGTCATAAAGAAACTTCAGCTAAAGGACAACATTCAAACATTCGCTCTTTTCAAGGATATGATAACTTTTGTGAACGACATGAGTGAAATGAATTTGTATTAAATTCTATCTTTCTCAATTCAAATACATTTTTTTAGAATAAATATTAATCTTTCTTGAGTTCAAAGTTGTTTTCTAATTTCTGAAAAGTCATACGTTTACTTGTATAGAAAATAAAGGATTTGTTTGATAGTAACTACGTTCTCCTATTCATCCCTTATCATTATTACCTATTTTTATTAACCCTATTAAAGTCTGAATCGGAACAAATAAAGATTATAACATTTGTTCCGATTCACCCCTATTTGCGGGGTGAATCAGAACACGATTAAAAAAGTAAAATTTATACATAAAAACTGTACAAAATGTTTTGTTTTTGCTTAAAATTTCAAGAACAAAACAAGATCGAATTTTCTAGTCAAAAAATAAAAGAATAAAAAAATAGGTAGTTGCCTTTTTTGCGTGTTAAAGTTGAAAAGTGTTCCGATAAACCCCGTTTTACGGTACGTGTTCCATACTTTTTTATTAAGCCTATTTTAGAGATCTGTTGTAAATCAGTACATGTTATCATTACTATCATTACCTGATGGTACAGCATAAGTTTAAATTTCGATTTAGTGGTACGCTAACCTAAACCTTTAAGAGTGAATGATTTGTTAAGCATTGGCCAATATTGATTAAATTGATATAGGAGAGATGCTTTCAGGGAGGACTTTTAAAGCTCAATCGACTCGAATTATTGTTCTCGTGCGAGTAAAAACCTTGTACAGTCACTTCTCCCGGACAGTGTTGGTCTCGAACCCGCAAATTTCAGCCCAAGTTCCCAATTTTGTTGGCAGCATTTTAACCAATGGGCTGGAAAAAGTTTAAGAACTTCTACATTAATGTGTCGCAGATTGAAAATGAGTAAAATCGACGAAATTTTTAATTATTAAAAATACTCTCAAAAATCAATGTTTGCGAAAGCTTTCATTTGGAGAATTGTCTGCATTCATTTTAACTTGCAAAGGAAGAGTAAGAAGTCAGAAACATAATTTCCGTGTGAATATATTAAAGTGCGCTACTGAAAGGGTTTTCTAAAAAACAAGGCACAAAGTTTACGTTGCAGTTTATAAACTGAGAAATTATTTCTTTTCTCAATCAGCTGAGCGTCAGTATTTTGTTCTTTATTTCATATCTGAACAAATAAAAAATTGACCTAATTCTGCCGGCCCAGCCCGGAAAATGCGCCTTTATTTCACCGGGCCGGGTACGGGCCTCGGGCCCGTGCAGACCTCTACCATGACTCGAACCTTGGTACAATTTTCAACAAATACGAGTGAATTATGTCAACCAGGTATCGTCCGGGTAGCTCAGTAGGAAGAGCATTGGCCTAAGTACTCAGGATCGAGTCCTGGCCTGGACATTTTTCACTCTTTTGTAATAAGCACACCTATGCTTCTCCAACAAATACAAGTGAATAATGTCAGCCAGGTACCGTCCGGGTAGCTCAGTAGGAAGAGCATTGGCCAAGGTACTCAGGTTCGAGTCCTGGACTGGTCATTTTTCGCTCTGTTGGAATAAACCTCAACTGTGCAACCCCAAAATTGAAAGTGATTTATCTAGTTGGAAAAATTTCCTTCTCTTTATTAAAAAATATCAACATAGATACAAGTTAAAGAATAATTTTAATTTCTAAAAATATTTTTAATAGCTATTGAATTCACACTTACCAAATCCTAGAAGAAGCAAACCAGCCAATATATAGAAAATATCCAGATAAATAAGCAATTCAACTAAAACAAATTAAGAATTCTTTTTTAAGTCACAAAATTAGGAAAAAATTCAATTTTCTCATTTATTTATAATTCGCAATTGATAAGAAATAGAAAATACCTTCTTTACATATGACATTAACGACGAAAATGCTATATTTCCAGAACGAATAAGTACTTTTTCCATTTCTGAGTTTTTTTATAATGTCCACTGGTTTATCTAAAGGAAAAAAAATCTTTATTAATCCTTAAAAAATGAATGTTTCCTTTGCCGCAAAGAAAAAAATATTGCCTAGAAAAATGTTGTGGTTTGGTAAACCGACAGTATATATAATAATAGTTATATATTGTGCAAAGGAAAGTCCCTTTAACATGAAATTACTTGCGAACGGAGAGAGCTACATCTATGCAAGTGAAGTAACGGTATAGTAAAGCGACTACGTCCGATTTAATGCAAACGACAGCAGCGCCCCTAGTGGCGAAATTTGGAAGATAGCCATTGCAAATCGAAAACGAAAAGAGATAAAGCAAAATTTCCCATTACAAAGTTTTAAAGCATCAATTATTTAGTAGAAAACGATATTTGGTTTAAATGGATAAGATAAATCTTAGCCTGTATGCCCAAAAATGCCCGAAATCGATGCACTCCATTTTGTGTACACGTTTGAATGAAATAGCCAGAGTATAAAGAAATACGCACAATTTATGATTTAAATACGTACTTATCTCAATACATTTTACATTTTGATAACATCACAGAAATAAACAAAAAATACAAACTGTCTCACGGTGAAAAAAAGTTAATATTCAGTATTATCGAAAAGTTCGCCATCGCTCATGATACACGTTTGTATTCGTGAGAGTAATTCTGCACGCACATTTCTCATCATGGAACGTCTATTGCAAGCCTCTTCAATACGACGACGTAGATTTAATCCTTTCAATGGCGCTTCCTAGACAGTCTAGCCACCAAATTTTAATTCCAAAACTGACAAATTGCACCAAGAATATTTAAATAAAATTTTGCTTTTGTAATGAAAATGCAAATTAGCGGATTTTTATTTTCTAAGAAATTCGTTTGAATATTCTGGTGTTAGTCAATTATATCATCCTTTTACAAACAGAATTCCCATGCCCCTGAAAGGGTTAAACGAAAATTTTAAATGCATTGGAAAATAAATTTGTACAGACATTACAGTACAACGTCACAATCTGCAATTGCGCACTGCTACATTTCCGAAATGTGAATATGCAATGTAGAATCGTCGCTCATCGATTTTGAACCTTTTTGGGTATACAAGCAACGATTTATCTCATCCGTGTGAACCAAATGTTGTTTCGTTACTAAGGCTTTCTTGTTGTTCCTGCCAACCAGGTGGCAGGAACAACAAGGAAGCCTTTAAAAACATCTAAATTCTGTTTTCTATAGAATATTAGTATATTAAATTATTATATACTTATAGAATTATAGTAATTATAGAATATTAGTCATAACCAGGTGGCAGTGACACCGGCATAAAATATAGCCTGTATAGGATCAGGGACTATCACTATTGATTCGCAACCAATAACTTCTGTAATCGGTTTATTATTTCCTAAGATTCCATAGAAATCGTTATTTAGGACTATTTTAGAATGCTTTTCGCTCCTTCCCTTCGCTTCACCCCTTTTTAATTTCGAATTTAATTTCGATTGTTCTTAGAGCACATTTATATTTTATAGTTAACTAACGTGCTATATTTAAAGTTTCTAGCCTCTTCAGTACCACAGAAATCGCAATTTAGAAAGCTTTTGCTCCTGAAACCCTCGACATAAAATATAGCTTACGTTTGAGCAGGTTAATCACCATCAATTTGCAATCATTCAGCTTTAAATCGGTTTCATATGGTCTTAGAGATCATTTGTATCTTACAAATGATCTCTTTATCCTACCTAATTTCAGGATTCTAAGCTCTTCAGTAACACAAAAATCGTAGTTTAGAATGTTTTTTACTTCTGCAACCTCTAGGTGGTAGTGACACTGACATCAAATAGAGCCTATGTTGCAGCAAAAGCTGTCATCATCAATTTCCAAATCCTTTTGAAATGTGTTGGGTACATTCTGAAATTGCATAGGAATCGCCAGTTAGAACGTTTTTTAGAACTCTTTTCGCGCATTTTCACCCCTTTTAAATTTCGAATTTTTTAAGAAATGTTCTTAGAGATTATTTATATCTTATAAGTAACTACCATTCCAAATTCCATGTATCTGGGACCGTCAGTAACACAAAAATCGCAATTTCGAAGGGGTTTTTTGCCCCTGCACCCCCTTTAGGGGTAGTGGCACCGACATAAAATGTAGCCTATATTAGAGCAAGGGTTGTCACCATCATTTTGACACCATTGTTTTTGAAATCGGTTTGATACTTCTTGAGATTGCGTAAAAAATCGCCATTTAGAACGTTTTTTAGAACTCTTTTCGAGCATTTTCAACCCTTTTAAATTTCGAATTTTTTAAGAAATGTTCTCAGAGGTCTTTTATATCTTATAAGTAACTACCATTCTAAATTCCATGTATCTGGGACCTTCAGTAACACAAAAATTTCAATTTCGAACGTCTTTTGTTCCTGCACTCCCTTTAGGGGTAGTGGCACCGTCATAAAATGTAGCCGATATTGGAGCAAGGGTTGTCACCATAATTTTGATACCATTATTTTTGAAATCGGTTTGGTACTTCTTGAGAGTGCGTAAAAATCGCCATTTAGACCGTTTTTTAGAACACTTTTTGCGCCTTTTTACCCCTTTTGAATTTCGAATTTTTTAAGAAATGTTCTTAGAGATTATTTATATCTTATAAGTAACTGCCATTCCAAATTCCATGTATCTGGGGCCTTCAGTAACACAAAAATTGCAATTTCGAACGTTTTTTGCTCCTGCACCCCCTTTAGGGGTAGTGGCACCGACATAAAATGTAGCCTATATTGGAGCAAGGGTTGTCACCATCATTTTGACAACATTATTTTTGAAATCGGTTTGGTACTTCTTGAGATTGCGTAAAAATCGTCATTTAGAACGCTTTTTAGAACGCTTTTTGCGCATTTTCACCCGTTTTAAATTTCGAATTTTTTAAGAAATGTTCTTAGAGATCATTTATATCTAATAAGTAACTACCATAACAAATTCCATGTATCTGGACCCTTCAGTAACACAAAAATCGCAATTTCGAACGTTTTTTGCTCCTGCACCCCCTTTAGGGTTAATGGCACCGACATAAAATGTAGCCTATATTGGAGCAAGGGTTGTCACCATCATTTTGACACCATTATTTTTGAAATCGGTTTGGTACTTCCTGAAATTGCGTAAAAATCGCCATTTAGAACGTTTTTTAGAACGCTTTTCGCGCATTTTCACCCCTTTTTAATTTCGATTTTTTTAAGAGATGTCCTTAGAGATCATGAGTATCTTATAAGTAACTACCATTCCAAATTTCATGTTTCTAGGCCCTTCAGTAACACAAAAATCGCACTTTTAGAATGTTTTTTTCTTCTGCACCCCCTTTTGGCCAGTGGCACGGACATAAGATATAGCCTATGTTCTAATTTGGACTAACACCATCATTTTGATACCATTACTTTTGGAATCGGTTCGGTAGTTCCAGAGCTTACCACCGACAAATAAACAATTTTTTCCTCTTTATAATATGACTAGCAAACCCCGCGGCTTGCTCGCGTAATATTTGAAATATGCCAAGTGATATTTATATGTCTAATTTTTATTAAATATACTAACTAAATTTTTATTTTATTAAAAGGTAATATTTTATTTTATTAAAAGGTACTTATTACTTTTAGGAATAATTTAAAAAAATTACTATTTATAACACAGTTTGATTAAATATCATTGTTACACTGCATAAGGCAGAAATCAAACTTAAATTAATTAAACGAAATAAAACTAAATAAATAACAATTTAGAAAATATTTTGAAACTTTTATGCTCAATTAATACGCTCATTTCAGTATTCATTTGAAGTTTTGAATTTTTTAGAAACCATCTTCTTACATCTTAAAATTAACCATCATGTCAAATTCCAAATCCTACCTCCTCTCTCAACATAAAGGGCTATGTTGAAATAGGAACTGTCATCATTAATTTGCGAACATTAATTTTGAAATTGGTTTGTTATTTCCTAATATTCCACAGAAACGTAATTTAGAAAGCTTTTAAAGGCCTTTTTTGGAGCGTTTGTTGTTCCTGTGAATCCCAGGTGGTAGAATCATCGGCATAAAATATAGCCTGTGTAGGATCAGAGACTGTTACCATTGATTCGCAACTATTACTTTTATATTTGGTTTATATTTCCTGAAATAGCGTAGAAATCGTAATTTAGGACTTTTTTAGAATGCTTTTCGCACCTCCCCTTCACTTCACCCCCTTATAATTCAAATTTATTTTCGACAGTCCTTCGAGGGCATTTATATTTTCTAAGTAACTACCATGCCATATTTAAAGTTTCTAGCCTTTTCAGTATCACAGAAATCGCAATTTAGAAAGTTTTTAGCTACTGCAACCCTCTGGTGGTAGTGGTACATGCATAAAATATAGCTTATGTTTGAGCAGGTTCTATCACCAACAATTTGTCATCATTATTTTTTTAATCGGTTTGGTATTTGATAAGATTACATAAAAATTGTTACTTACAACGCTTTTCGCTCACTTCGTATTTTAAATTTGAAATTTTCTTTTGACAGTTCTTAGAAAGCAGTTGCATCTTGTAAGTAAATACCATGCCATACTTCAAAGTGTTAGACCCTTCAGTTATGCAAAAAACGCAAATTAGAACATGTTTTGCTTTTGCAACCCTCAGATGGTAGTGACAGCAACATAAAATATAACCTATGTTATAGCAGGGACTGTCACCATTGATTTGCAACCATTACTTTTGCAACAGCTTTGGAATTTCCCGACATTGAGTAGAAATCGCAATTTAGAATGTTTTTATAACGCTTTTCGCGCATTTTCACCCCTTTTTAAATTTCCAATTTTTTCGAAACCGTTCTTAAAGATCATTTATATGTAATACATATTTACCTTGCCTAATTTTAAGTTGCTAGCCCCTACCGATCACAAAAATCGAAATTTGGAACGCTTTTTTGCTCCTGCAACGTCTAGGTGATAGTGATACCGACTTAAAATAGCGTCTATGTTAGAACAGAGGCTGTCAGCATCAATTTCTTAACATTACTTTTGAAATCAGTTTGATTCTTCCTGAGATATTGGTGACAAATCGGAATTTAGAACGTTTTTAGAACGCTTTTCGCTCATTTTGCTCCTGCATCTCCTCTGGATTAGTGGAAACATATATAAAATATAGCCTATCTTGGAGCAAGATCTGTCACCATCATTTTAACGCCATTATATTTGAAATCGGTTCATTATTTCCTGAGATTGCATAGAAATTGCAATTTAGAACGTTTTTTACAACCCTCTTTGTGGTAGTGGCACCGACATAAAACATAGCCTATCTTGGAGCAAACGATGTCTCTATCATTTTGACACCAATATTTTTTAAATCGGTTTGGTATTTCCTGAGATTATGTAGAAACTACCATTTAGAACGTTTTTTAGAACGCTTTTTGTGCATTTTCACCCCTTTTAAATTTCGAATTGTTTAAGAACTGTTCTTAGACACCGTTTATATCTTATAAGTAACTAATATTTCAAATTTCATATTTCTATGTCCTTCAGTAACGCAAAAATCGCATTTTTAGAACGTTTTTTGCTCCTGCACCCCCTTTGGGGTAGTGGCACCGACATAAAATATAGCCTATGTTCTAAGTTGGACTAACACCATCATTTTGATACCATTACTTTTGAAATCGGTTTGGTATTTCCTGAGATTTTGTAGAAACTACCATTTAGAACGTTTTTTAGAACGCTTTTTGTGCATTTTCACCCCTTTTAAATTTCGAATTGTTTAAGAACTGTTCTTATACACCATTTATATCTTATAAGTAACTAATATTTCAAATTTCATATTTCTATGTCCTTCAGTAACGCAAAAATCGCATTTTTAGAACGTTTTTTTGCTCCTGCACCCCCTTTGGGGTAGTGGCACCGACATAAGATATAGCCTATGTTCTAAGTTGGGCGAACACCATCATTTTGATACCATTACATTTGGAATCGGTTCGGTAGTTCCTGAGCTTATCTCCGACAAATAAACAATTTTTACCTCTTTATAATAAGAGTATGACTAGCAGATTTACCCGGCTTCGCTCGTATCAATAATAAGGGTCCTCCCGGGTAAAATACGTTAAAATGAAATAGTACGGCAATGATAATAACTGAGATTGGTGCATTACCGTTCACAAATCGTTAAAAAGACCAATAAGAAATATAAGTAAAATAGTCTTAATTGCGTCTACTATTAACTATACCATAATAATGTATATTACAAACAAATGTCAAAACATATATTAAAGTACAATTATTTGCTTAAAAAGCGTCATTTCAATTAAAAAAACATTAAAAATATTTAAAATTTACATGTTTCGACTTTTTCATTGAGTCAGCTTCAGAATATACAAAAAAAAAAAAAAAAAAAAAAAAACTACAAACACAATGCCAATTGTGACATGATACGGATGATGGCAACAACTTAACCCATAAATTTTGCCTTTACTGAAATTTTTCTGAACATATGAATATCACACAATTTCGTTTTGCACACTGTCGAATAGAAAAAAGTTTTGTCAAATGAAATTTATTTGAAAATAGTATCTCAATTTTTTCATGTGAATGGATTTTAAAGTAATTTTCAATCATGGATATTTTTTAATTTACATGCAGCCCAGGGATGAGATTTCCGGAATTGCACACCAGTATTGTGTTGGAGAAAATGATATTTCATTTAATCGGAATACTCTTGCGATTTAACAGAACAACATTTTCTCTAAGAATATTCCGGTGTGCAAAAACTCGGAAATCTCATCCCTACATGCAGCCCAATTACGAAAGATATACCTTTTTTTCTCTTAATGCAATATTATAAAGTAAAAACATTGCTATGAGTAACTTTAGCATCATATTTTTGGTAGCCAACCCAACCATAAATTTAACTTTTACTGCAATTTGACCTTTAAACATTTATCGCACATATCAGCATATCGCACATTTGGTTATTCCAACGTCTAATAGAATACAAAAAGTACTTTCAGTAATATTTGTTTGAAACTTTTATCTCAATTTACAGATTGTTTATCCATTTTAAATTAATTTTCAATCGCGGAGATATTTTTTAAATATACCTGCAGCCCAATTAAGAAAGATATATCCGTTTGCTATTAATGCAATATTATGAAGGAAAGACATTTCTATGAGTAACGCCTAGCATCATATTGTTGGTGGCAACAACCTAACCGTGTCACAAATTACGCTTTTACTACAATTTGATCTCTAAACATCATGCATCGCATTATTTCAACGTCTAACAGAAAACAAAAAAACACTTTCCGTAATTTGTTTGAAAAGTTTATGTCAATTTACAGATTTTTTATCTTTTTAAAAGTAATTTTCGATCTTGAATTTTTTAAAAATATGCCTGCAACCCAGTTACAAAAGATTAACTTAATTGCTCATAAACATTGTAAATAATTCAGTATTTGTTTGTTTTCGTGTACCTTTACATAACTAAATTGGCAAATTTCAGTATTTGTTTGTTTTCGTGTGGGAATCTCATTCCTGCTGCTTATAACTTGGGTTCTTCTGAAATAATTTTAATTCAACTAATTCAACTTGCACTATTAGTTTTTCAATTAAGGTTTTGGTGCGTAACATTGTTATACGCTGATTAGTCATAGAATTATAGGGGAAAATTCCATAATCATGTGGAACCCAATTATAAAAGATTAGCCTTTTTTTTAAATTCTGAATGGATTTCATTGGAACTTGTATTGTTTGTTAAATAATTTTACACTTATGTTTTTAAAGTATTGCATATACTTTTACGTCGCTTTGTTATAAAATTATAGAAGAAAGTTCAATAGTCAGTTGAGTGCGATTATAAAAATATAGCCTTTTTAAAAAGTTCAACGGGAGAGATTTTGATGAAATTTGCGCTATTAAACTGCACCCAACTTTCTGGAATAGTTTTAGTATATAACATTTTGTTTTACATGCTTTGTTATAGAATTAACTGAAATGATCTATAATCAGGCGAAACCAATTCTGAATGTAAAAAAGTTAAAGTTCTTTTAAAAAAGATAGATAATTTTTGAGGAAAATTTTTTTAGTATATTGCATATCCGTCTATCATTCTTAGACCAAATCCTACTGTAAATGATCAACTAAAAAATTAGGCCCAAAACAGCCGAAATTTTGTCTTACACATTAGAAAATATAATAGCGCAGTGATGATAGTATCGTTTTCAGCTACACGGAAGGACATTTGAGAAAAAGATACATATTGCTTTAAAATGGAGATCAAATTCACCCATATATTTCTTTAATTAAAGATTTGTTCGTAGAATTTGTCCGGAGCGGGAGAAATGTGCTACTCAGATAAATAAGTGATCGCTAAAACGAAACTGATCGCTAAAACAAAGGAAATATTAAATATGAAATAAATTGTAGCAGCCGGTTTTCAGAACCAGTTTGAAATTCTATTAACGATTCTATTAATTCTATTAATTTAGAAAGTACTTTGAGACTTTTATGCTCATTTAATATGCTCATTTCAGTAATGATTTGAAGTTTTGAATTTTTTAGAAACAATCTTAACACATTTACATCTTAAAATTAACCATCATGTCAAATTCCAAGCTTCTTGTCTAAAAGTCTACCACCTCTCTGGTGTTAGTGGCACCAACATAAAATGTCGAAACAGAAATAGAATGTCTCGAAAAATGTTGAAACAGAGACTGTCACCATTAATTTGCCAACATTAACCTTGAAATCGGTTAGTATTTCCTAATATTTTATAGAAAACGGAATTTAGATGTTTTTAAAGACTTTCTTATTGTTCCTGCCAACCAGGTGGTAGTGACCCCGACATAAAATGTAGCACCGTATAGGATCAGGGACTATCACTCTTTATTCGCAACCCATAACTTCTGTAATCGGTTTATTATTTCCTGAGATACCATAGAAATCGTAATTTAGGACTCTTTTAGAATGATTTTTGCTCCTTCCTTTTTTAATTTCGAATTTATTTGCGACTGTTCTTAGAGGACATTTATATTTTATAAGTAACTACCGTGCTATATTTAAAGTTTCTAGCCTCTTCAGTACCGCAGGAATCGCAATTTAGAAAGTTTTTTACTCCTGCAACCCTCGACATAAAATATAGCTTACGTTTGAGCAGGTTCTATCACCATCAATTTGAAACCATTTGTTTGAAATCGGTTTCGTATTTCATACGATTGCATAAAAATCGTAATTTAGAACGCTTAAAGAACGCTTTTCGCTCACTTCATCCTTTTAAATTTGGAATTTTTTTTCGACAATTCATAGAAAGCATTTGCATCTTTGAAGTAGTTACCATTCCAAATTTAAAATGTTAGACCCCCCTCACCAACACACAAAACTCAATTTAGAAAATGTTTTGCTCCTGTAACCCCCAGGTGGTAGTGACAACAACGTAAAATATAGACTGTGTTGGAGCGGGGACTGTCACCATCAATTTCAAACCATTACTTCAGGAATCGGTTTATATTTCCTGAGATTGAGTAGAAATCGCTTTTTAGAACGTTTTTAGAACGCTTTTCGTTCATTTTCAACAATTTTAAATTTCAAATTTTTAAAGAACTCCTCTCAGAAAGTCTTTACATCTCATAAGTAATTACCATGCCAAATTTCAAGTTGCTAACCCCTTCAGTATCACAAAAATCACAATTTAGAACGTATTTTAAAATGCAACCGTAAGGTTGTAGTGACGCCGACATGAAATAGATTCTTTATTGCAGCAAGGACTGTCATCATCAATTTCCAACCATTACTTTTGAAATCGGTTGGGTACTTTCTGAGACCTTGTAGAAATCGCAATTTAGAACGTTTTTTAGAACATTTTTCGTCCATTTTCATCCCTTTTAAATTTCGTATTATTTAGGAAATGTTCTTAGAGATCATTTATATCTTATAAGTAACTACCATGCCTAGTTTCATGTTGCTAGCCCCTGCAGTATTACAAAAAACTCAATTTAGATCGTTTTTTGCTCCTTCACTACCTTTGGGGTAGTGACACCGACATGAAATACAGCCTATGTTGGAGCGAGGGCTGTCACCATCGTTTTCACACCATTATTTTTGAAATCGTTTCGGTACTTCCTGAGATTGCGTAGAAATTGCAATTTAGAAAGTTTTTTAGAACGCTTTTCGCTCATTTTAACCCCTTTTTAATTTCGATTTTTTAGGAAATGTTCTTAGAGATCATTTGTATTTTATAAATAACTGTCCTGCCTAATTTCAGGATTATAGCCCCTTCAGTAACACAAAAACCGCAATTTAGAACGTTTTTTGCTAATGCAAGCCCTAGGTGGTAGTGACACCGACATGGAATAGAGCCTATGTTGGAGCAAGGGCTGTCATCATCAATTTCCAACCATTACTTTTGAAATAGGTTGGGTACTTTCTGAGATTGCGTAGAAATCGCCATTTAGAACGTTTTTTAGAACTCTTTTCGCGCATTTTCACCCCTTCTAAATTTCGAATTATTTAAGAAATGTTCTTCGAGATCATTTATATCTTATAAGTAACTGCCATTCCAAATTCCATGTATCTGGGCCCTTCAGTAACACAAAAATCGCAATTTCGAATGTTTTTTTGCTCCTGCACCCCTCTAATGGTAGTGGCACGCGACAGAAAATGCAGCCTATATTGTAGCAAGGGTTGTCACCATCATTTTGACACCATTATTTTTTAAATCGGTTTGGTACTTCTTGAGATTGCGTAAAAATCGCCATTTAGAACGTTTTTTAGAACGCTTTTTCGCGCATTTTCACCATTTTTAATTTCGACTTTTTAAAGAAATGTTCTTAGAGATCATTTATATGTCATAAGTAGTACCATGCCAAATTCCATGTATCTGGAGACTTCAGTAACACAAAAATCGCAATTTCGAACGTTTTTTTGCTCCTGCACCCCCTTTAGGGGTAGTGGCACGACATAAAATGTTGCCTATGTTGGAGTAAGGGTTATCACCATAATTTTGACACCAATATTTTTGAAATCGGTTTGGTACTTCCTGAAATTGCGTAAAAATCGCCATTTAGAACGTTTTTTAGAACGCTTTTTCGCACATTTTCACCTCTTTTTATTTCGATTTTTTTAAGAAATGTCCTTAGAGATCATTAGTATTTTATAAGTAACTACCATTACAAATTTCATGTTTCTAGGCCCTTCAGTAACACAGAAATCGCATTTTTAGAACGTTTTTTGCTCCTGCACCCCCTTTTGGCCAGTGGCACGGACATAAGATATAGCCTATGTTCTAAGTTGGACTAACACCATCATTTTGATAACATTACTTTTGGAATCGGTTCGGTAGTTCCAGAGCTTACCTCCTACAAATAAACAATTTTTACCTCTTTATAATATGAGTATAGACTAGTATTCCAAATTTCATATTTCTAGGCCCTTCAGTAACGCTAAAATCTCCTTTTTAGAACGTTTTTTGCTCCTACACCCCGTTTGGGGTAGTGGCACCGACATAAGATATAGCCTATGTTCTAAGTTGGACTAACACCATCATTTTGATACCATTACTTTTGGAATCGGTTCGGTAGTTCTAGAGCTTACCTCCGACAAATAAACAATTTTTTCCTCTTTATAATAGGAGTATAGAATATAGAATAGAATAGATGAGTTATTAAACATCAAAATGGGTCCGGGACTTTATAAACACCCGTTATATTAATTACTCAAGCCGACTATTTAAATTTTAAGAAAGCTGTTGAAAAAGCTGTAGCTTTGCATAATGCTGAAACGGATATTTCAGAATTGAAACAAAAAAAAAATATGAACGTTAATAAAGCTGCATGTACAAAAAATGCACGACCAAAGATATTTCAAAATTGTTCTCAAAAACAGAATACCACCAATCATGCAAATTCTGAGGCAAACAGGACAAAATTGAAATGTTATAAATGTGGTAATGCATCGCATTTAGCTAATGTAGGTAGATATTTTAATACAATTTCAATATATGTACAAAACGAGGCATTTAAGTACAGTTTGTGAAAGTAAAATTAATAATTCTCAGAAACAAATGAATGTATATTAAATACAGTTGAGGTATCTGTCAATTGTGATAAAGCTGCAGCCCCCTTAAAAATATCTGTTTTAATTGAAAATAAAACAAGAGCTGAAATGGAGTTAAATACCGGCACCGGAATTTCTGCAGTGCCTATAAGTTGTGCAGTAAGTAAGTGCCTGCAGTTCTATTTTCAAAGAATCTTTGTTAATTACAAAATTTTTCCGCCAGATCTTCAGTTAAAAACTGCAACTGGTGAAATTTTTAAATCTGTTGGTTATGTAAAAGTGAATGTTTCTTAAGAAAATAAAAATACAGAATTTGGGTACCTTTGATATTTATCCCCGTAATTTGAAATCCGTGTAAATGAAATTGCCAATTCTTCTGACAAATTACAAGCATTTAAAAAAAAGTATGGGAAATAAACTTTTGAAGGCAGAACTTTATCTTGAAAAAGATTCTACACGCATATTTTGGAAAAATAGAATTTTGACTTATGCACTACGTGCAGCAGTAAATGAAGAATTACAACGCTGAAATTTCAAAATTCTTTGAAAATTTCATAGCAAGAAATGTTTCTAAAAAATGATGTCACCTTTGAAAATAACGTCACTGAAATCGCAGACTGAAAGGATGTAAAGTTTTACTACACTTTAGGGTGTCTTTATAATACATTAGTCTTCACAAATCGGATGTTTTTATTCAAACCATAGAAATTCACATTACAGAGCTTGTCCATACTTGCCTGGACAAGTTAAAAGAGCTTTGACGAGTTAGACAAAAAACAATCTAGGATTTTTAAATTTAAATTGGACTTAACTTAGAACTAAACTAAAACTAAAAAACTTAAATTAGACTTAACTTAGAACTAAACTAAAACTAAAAAACTTAAATTAGACTGATGATAATTACAGGCTTGTTAAGGTCAAAATAGTTGCATGCTTAGCACGTTTTTGTCCAAAATTTGATTTGTCGTTAGTTACATTTAAATACGCTCTACTATGATTGCATCAAAATAATATGTTTTTCGAAATGTAATCAAAAATTTCAGACTACCTACATTGTAAACATAATTCCTCACTTATAATTAGACACTACGTAATACTATAAAATAATTTTCAAATGTAAAATAAAACTATATTTCTATTTTTTTTTTTTTTCACGCAAAATCGATGGGACATGCAATGCAAGTGCAACACACCGGATTTCTACGCAGCTAGTATATCAAATTAAGCACAATATTACTTAAACCATTATTACATTTAGACTGTATTTTCTATTATATTGATGAAGAGAAAAAAACAAAAATTATGTCAAATGATCAAATCTTATGAGAAATGTGGCCACTGCTATGTGTGAGGAACTTCTGATTAAGGGGGCTCAGGGCTTGATCGATAACGAAAAACATGTAAACAGAGCGCTCGCTTCGAGTCCCTATAAAAACAGAAGTATTCAATGTAACTAATTTAAACTTTCTGATATTTTTAAGGTATGTTTGTAATCTTATAAAATTATAAAATGAAGTACTTCGATGTAATAAAATAAAAAATATAGCAAAATTTATATAACACAATTTTCGGAAAAAAATTTAGGTGTCATATCACCATCCGTAAGATATCTTAACGTTAAATTGACATAAGAACCTAATTTTTGCTTTACAATGATCAGGAAACTTTACTCTATAGAATGAATTAAGGATATAACTATTACTCAAAGGAAACATTATTAAAAAAAACCTCTCAAATTTGAAAATGTAAAAAACCCTAAAAAATACAACTTTTTTTTCATTAAAAATACTCAAAATATTAAACTATCTAAAATATATTAATTCATTCTATAGATAATGATATTATATGCATGCAAAAAAATTTTAAGCCATTCCATCAAATAGTTTTTTTCAAAAATCAAGTTTTGAGAAAGCGCGACTTAAAGTTGCAATTAAATGGGTGCGGCTTTGTAACGATTGTTACATAAATGCTCATAACTCCGTTAAAAATGCAAATATTTTTATGCGGTTTTTTGCAATGTGTTCAGAATTAATTAAACAATCAAAATAGATACTAAAGTAAAAATCTATTTTTAAAAGATTTTCAAGCCCTGAGCCCCAAGAAGATATTATTTAAACCACTATTACATTTAGACTGTACTTCCTATAATATTGATGAATAGATAAAAACAGTAATTATGTCAAATTATCAAATATTAGGATAAATGTGGCCACTGCTATTGAGGAACATCAAATCAAGAGAATATTACTTAAAACACTACACTGTAAAAAAAAAAAAAAAAAAAAAAAAAGAAAAAAAAAAAGAAAAAACAAGTGGGTAAGTGTGATCACAGATCGCACAGAGGGTTTCGTTTAATATTCCTTTCAAAACACTTTATCCTTTTGAAAAATCTGTTAGCTCCACATTTCACAACCAGGGGACGCACTTGATTCTGAACAAACCTGTATCCGAACGAAAATCCGTTTTACATACTATCCGTAGATATATTAGTCGAGGGGATTGGGCCCATAGCACCCGATATAAGTAGACGCAACTGGCGGAAAAAAATGGAACTAAAATATGTAAGGCTATGGTGCGTAATATGAAAGAATGGTCAAAGGGGTGTCGGCTAACGTTGGAAAATTTATCCCCGGGTTAAAAGGGCGGAGGTTAGAAAAATTGCTTACAATACACAAGTTAGAGCACAGATGGGTAAATAATATAAGACTTTTTGAAAATTTTTATGATTTGTCGTGTGGTCTGAGGCATTCAGCTATACGTATACAAAATTCCATGTCTCCAACTTAATTAGGGGCTCTCTTAGAAAAAAATTGCTTCAAATACATATGTGGTAGCTCAAAGGGTTAAACGTAAGACTTTATTAAGATTTTATGATTTGTCGCCTGGCCTCAGGTGATCTGCAATAAGTATGCAAAATTTCAAATCTCCAATTTAATTATGGGCTCAGTTAGAAAGAATTGCTTAAAATACACAAGCTGGAGTTGAAAGGGTTAAACATAAAACTTTTTAAAAATTTATTATTTGACGTGTGATCTGAAGTGTTGAGCTATAAGTATGCAAAATTTCACGTCTCCAAACTAATTAGGAGCTCACTTAGAAAGAATTGTTTAAAATACACATGCGGGAGCCAAAAGGGTTAAATGTACGACTTTTTCAAAATTTTATCATTTATCGTTTGATGTGAGATGTTCAACTATAAGTATGCAAAATTTCACGCCTCCAAACTAATTACGAGCTCACTTAGGAAGAATTGTTTAAAATACACATGCTGGAGCCCAAAGGGTTAAATGTAAGACTTTTTCAAAATTTTATCATTTGTCGTATGATGTGAGGTGTTCAGCTATAAGTACCAAAATTTCATATCACCAACATAATTAGGGGCTCACTTAGAAAGAATTGTTTAAATTACACATGTGGGAGCCGAAAGGGTTAAATGCACGGCTTTTTCAAAATTTTATGATTTGTCATTGGATGTGAGTTGTTCAGCTATAAGTATGCAAAATTTCACTCCTCCAACCTAATTAGGGGCTCACTTAGAAAGAAATGTTTAAAATACACATGTGGGACGACCCCAAAGGGTTAAACGTACGATATTTTCAAAATTTTATGATTTGTAGTTTGATGTGATGTGTTCAGCTATAAGTATGCAAAATTTCACGCCTCCAAACTAATTGGGAGCTCACTTAGAAAGAATTGTTTAAAATACACATGCGGAAGCCCAAAGGGTTAAATGTACGACTTTTTCAAAATATTATGATTTGTCGTTTGATGTGAGGTGTTCAGCTAGTATGCAAAATTTTACGTCTCCAAACTAATTAGGAGCTCACTTAGAGAGAATTGTTTAAAATACACATGCGGTAGCCCAAAGGGTTAAATGTACGACTTTTTCAAAATTTGATCATTTGTCTTATGATGTGAGGTGTTCAGCTATAAGTACCCAAAACTTCATGTCTCCAACGTAATTCGCGGCTCACTTAGAAAGAATTGTTTAAAATACACATGTGGGACCCCAAAGGGTTAAACGTACGACATTTTCAAAATTTTATGATTTTTCGTTTGATGTTAGGGGTTCAGCTATAAGTATGCAAAGTTTCACGCCTCCAAACTAATTAGGAGCTCACTTAGAAAGAATTGTTTAAAATACATATGCGGGACCCCAAAGGGTTAAACGTAGGATATTTTCAAAATTTTATGATTTGTAGTTTGATGTGATGTGTTCAGCTATAAGTATGCAAAATTTCACGCCTCCAAACTAATTAGGAGCTCACTTAGAAAGAATTGTTTAAAATACACATGCGGAAGCCCGAAGGGTTAAATGTACGACTTTTTCAAAATTTTATGATTTGTCGTTTGATGTGAGGTGTTCAGCTAGTATGCGAAATTTTACGTCTCCAAACTAATTAGGAGCTCACTTAGAGAGAATTGTTTAAAATACACATGCGGTAGCCCAAAGGGTTAAATGTACGACTTTTTCAAAATTTGATCGTTTGTCGTATGATGTGAGGTGTTCAGCTATAAGTACCCAAAACTTCATGCCTCTAACGTAATTAGCGGCTCACTTAGAAAGAATTGTTTAAAATACACATGTGGGACCCCAAAGGGTTAAACGTACGACATTTTCAAAATTTTATGATTTGTAGTTTGATGTGATGTGTTCAGCTATAAGTATGCAAAATTTCACGCCTCCAAACTAATTAGGAGCTCACTTAGAAAGAATTGTTTAAAATACACATGCGGAACCCCAAAGGGTTAAACGTACGATATTTTCAAAATTTTATGATTTGTAGTTTGATGTGATGTGTTCAGCTATAAGTATGCAAAATTTCACGCCTCCAAACTAATTAGGAGCTCACTTAGAAAGAATTGTTTAAAATACACATGCGGAAGCGCAAAGGGTTATATGTACAACTTTTTCAAAATTTTAAGATTTGTCGTTTGATGTGAGGTGTTCAGCTATAAGTATGCAAAATTTCACGCCTCCAAACTAATTAGGAGCTCACTTAGAAAGAATTGTTTAAAACACACATGCGGAAGCCCAAAGGGTTAAATGTACGACTTTTTCAAAATTTTATGATTTGTCGTTTGATGTGAGGTGTTCAGCTAGTATGCAAAATTTTACGTCTCCAAACTAATTAGGAGCTCACTTAGAGAGAATTGTTTAAAATACATATGCGGTAGCCCAAAGGGTTAAATGTACGACTTTTTCAAAATTTGATCATTTGTCGTATGATGTGAGGTGTTCAGCTATAAGTACCCAAAACTTCATGTCTCCAACATAATTAGCGGCTCACTTAGAAAGAATTGTTTAAAATACACATGTGGGACCCCAAAGGGTTAAACGTACGACATTTTCAAAATTTTATGATTTGTCGTTTGATGTTAGGGGTTCAGCTATAAGTATGCAAAGTTTCACGCCTCCAAACTAATTAGGAGCTCACTTAGAAAGAATTGTTTAAAATACACATGCAAAGCCCAAAAGGTTAAATGTACGACTTTTTCAAAATTTTATGATTTGTCGTTTGATGTGAGATGTTCAGCTATATGTATGCAAAATTTCACGCTTCCAAACTAATTACGAGCTCACTTAGAAAGAATTGTTTAAAATATACATGCGGGAGCCCAAAGGGTTAAATGTACGACTTTTTCAAAATTTTATAATTTGTCGTATGATGTGAGGTGTTCAGCTATAAGTACCCTAAATTTCATATCCCCAACATAATTATGGGCTCACTTTTAAAGAATTGTTTAAAATACACATGTGGGAGCCCAAAGGGTTAAATGCACGACTTTTTCAAAATTTTATTATTTGTCGTATGATGTGAGGTGTTCAGCTATAAGTACCCAAAATTTCATGTCTCCAACATGTATAGTTTCTGAGAACGGGCTCTGTGACAGACGGTTTCGTCAGATGAACGAAACCCTAAAAAGAGCTAAAATACGGAAATTGTACAGGCAATCGAGACGCCAGTACTATTTCCGCATTTTAACGGAAATATTTTCCCGTAAATTACAGAAAAATTTCCTTTTTTCTGGAATTTAAGGGGGGAAATTTCCGTTAAAATACGGAAATAGTACTGGCGTCTCGATTGCTAGTACAATTTCCGTATTTTTGTTCGTTTTCTTTTTTTTTTTTTTTCACATTGTATTACATTTAGACTGTATTTCCTATATACTGATGAAGAGAAAAAAATAGAAATTACGTCAAATTAGCAATTCTTATGAGAAATGTGGCCACTTCTAGACGTGAGGAACATGAGATTAAGAAGATATTACTTAAACCACTATTGCATTTAGACTGTATTTCCTATTATACGGATGAAGAGATAAAATAAAAAATTACGTCAAATTATGAAATCTTATGAGAAATGATCCCACTGCAATGTGTGAGGAACATCAGATTAAAAGGATATTACTTAAACCACTATTACATTTAGACTGTATTTCCTATTATACTGATGAAGAGAAAAAAAAAAAAAAATTGTCAAATTATGAAATCTTATGAGAGATGTGGCCGCTGCTATGTGTGAGGAATATCAGATTAAGAGGATATTACTTAAACCACTTATATGTTTAGACTGTATTTCCTACTGTACTGATGATGAGATAAAAACAGAAATTATGTCAAATTATCAAATCTTATGAGAAATGTGGCCACTACTATACGTGAGGAATATCAGATTAAGAGGATATTACTTAAACTACTATTACATTTAGACTGTAGTTTGTATTAGACTGTTACATAGAAATGTGAAACAAAAAATTATACATAATAATTTTTAACGAACAAAAGACACAGGTTCAAACCCTGGCCTTGATACTTTTTCATTCTGTTGGTTTTACGCCTTATTAGCAATGTGAATAAAAATTCATGTAATCAAAACGAGAAATTATGTCAAATTTTTGTATCTTACCAGCATTATGCTCGCTGCTATTTCTGGTTGGGCAATTTTCATAAACCCCTGAATCTGCCGTATGCGCCTCGACATCGTCGTATGTTGTAGGTGGTGGTAGGATCGTATTTTCGTACTTCATCTCTTCGTAACCACTCCCCAAAGACCCAGTACCATCATTCAAAGGGTCGACGCCGCTGCTCATGGACAAGTAGTCTTGATTGTCGAAGCATAAAGTGGAATCATTAAGATCCTTATTCAGTGCTGTATCCGATGATGATGTTTCGTTAAACGTGCGCAGCTCGATTTCTTTTAGATTATCCTCCATTTTCTTCTTTGTTTTAGGCCTAAAAGGGATTTGCAATAAATCGACAAAAAATAAGATAACAAACTCGGCAAAAAATAAGATATCATTAAAAATATTTAAAAAAGTAGCCCGCTGGCAATACTTGTCTAGTTTTGTTCATCCTGTCAATAATTTTCCCCGAATTACGAGCAAAAATCTTTGTAACCACACATTGTCGGTTCTTTTGTCAGATTTTCAGCCACTTCGTAAATTAATAACATCTATATTTGAATCTTTAAGGAAAAAAGGACATTTTATTCATTGATTTTGTTATGAGGCATTGTTGAGATATATCAACAATAAATATATAAATAACTAGGGGGGCTCCGCCCCCCTGCTCGCTACGCTCAACAACCCCCCGCGTAATCACCTCGCGATTCCATTCGGTATCGCGAAGTAATCCCTATTTTCTAGCCGAGCCCAGATGTGATTGTTTCGCGTTTCCATTCTAGATCGGGCACAGATGTGATATACGCCCCATATTGGCGCGGTTGTTTTCTGACGCCAATGTCATATACGCAACGGGTACTTAACTGGCGCCAAAGTGTCGTTAGTTTGCTTGATATAGTGACCCGCATATACATGATATGGTAATGAGGTTTTCGCTAAATTGGCGTCAGAGAAAAAACGTGCCAATATGAGGTGTATATGACATCTGTTTGACTGAGAAAGCGAATTTTAACATACTTTTAAGTTTACAGTTTTTATCTTCCCATGAAAATATACGAAAAGAAGCTGAAGATCTTAAATAATTTTTTATGAGCACCTCCATTAATTGTATATATATGGGTTACATATTATGTGCCTCGGGTCTCACATAAAAGGTCGCCGGGCCACATGAGGACCTGAAGGCCGCAGATTAAGTATGGCTGCCTTAGAATATCCAAAAGTAAAATTTCTCTAAATCTCAAAAATGAATGATAAGAATTAGCTATAAAATCGCATATCCATGTTTTTGACGACGCAGATTATTTTTAAGGGCGATCCATAAATGATGTCACACTTTTTTTCAATGTTTTTTACCCCCTCCTCTCCTTTGTCACAAAATGTCACACTTCATCAGACCCCCAACCCTCCCCTTGTCACGTGTCACGCTATATTACGTAAACATACCCTTTTGTTCAGAAACAAAGCACTACGTTATAGATCAACTGTCACATTTTATTTTTGAGCTTTATGTGTTTTAATGACATTGGTGAGCATAACAATAAATAGTAGGAATTGAAAAACTGATTCATGTACTTATTTTGTATGAAATAAGATTAAGGTTTACAGCAAAAAACATAATTAATATACAATAGTAATAAAATATTAATATGAAAGAGCAACTGAAAACAGTAGTATTTTAGAATTTGAAATGGAATTTAATACATTTGGTTTTTAAATCTTATATTTACTTTATGAGCACAAAATACTTTAAAACAGATTAATTTTGAAGAAGAAGCCTCAATATTAGTTTTACTTAAATGGAATTGCCATCACATTTCATTTGTCACATTGATATGAACACTTATAAAATTATATATTAAATCATGAAATAGAAATTATTCTTCCTCCCTTGGAGAAGATATATGCTCGTCCATAGAGTTCACAGGCATTTTGACATCGCTCTCATCCTCGGGGATAGTGAGCCCTCTAATGTCAATGCAATGATAGTAAGCGCTCTAATGTTTAACTAAATGTGTGATGTCACACATTTTCTTACCCCTCCCACCCCCTTGTCCCAAACTGTCCCAATTTCACGAACCCTCCTCCCCCCTCCAAGCGTGACATCATTTCTGGATGGCCCCTTATGTAAAAATTAGTGTCTGTCATAATTCATAATTTTTTAATATGAGTTTATTGATAATTTTCATAATTAAATAATATGTTTTTGAATTAAAAAAATTTCTAGATTATATTCGGGTCTATTCAATATGTATTTCACTAAAGACTATAGGGTTTTCAATTATCTATAGCTCCAACTAAGAAGTTACTCAAAATTAGAAATATTTTGTTTTAAATCATCTAAAAATACTTTATGACAAATTAAACGAAATTGACTTATACTATCTAGTTTCAGCTGTTTTGATAATCTGAGCATTTAGTATTGCTCTCTAGAAGGATGCAGTTTGCATGTGTAGGGAGAAACGCAATTTGTAGCTCTGGACGCCACTTACCCACACCGAAAAGGGATATAAGAAGAATTTTCATTTTTTTAGTTGTTTTTTATTATTTTAATGGTATTTTGTTGCTGTTCTTTGTGGTGGTGGTAGCGATGGTTAGCGTAGTACCGCGCACTGCAGCGTGGAGTGGAACTTGGCAAATAATTTCTTGACAGTTTTAATATACAAAACAAAAAAAAACTGTTATACTAACGATAAATTGTGCAAAAAAATGTCAGTCCTCACACTTTACAAGTCATGATAAATACAAAACTTAAGCAACAAACTGTGGAGTCAAAAGTAGTTTGGAAAGTTGTAAAAAAGGATCTGTTTATAACAATAAGTGTTGGTTTGAATCAATAAGCTCATTAGTTCCCTAAGAAGCCAATAAATAGACCTGAACGCGCTTGTGGTAATCTTTTTAGGAATTACGGAGCGAAAAAGAAGTACAAACTTGAGAGTGCATTGTGAACTAGAAGACTTCTTTATGAGAAAGCCTGAAATTTTCACACATGTAGGAATGAAAAGGAATTGAAATTAAGTCAGACAGGTCTGTTCAAGTTATCTAGAGGCAATTAAATTGTAAAATTTGTAAATAGGGGAGATGGGGGATGAATGGGACATTTTCACAAAAATATTTATTTTAAATACTTTTTTTATGTTATTGTCAATATTATATATCACATTTCATACATTAGGTATTTGACTACATGCACAATATTTATTGTAAAATATTATAAAATTAAAAAGAAAGTTCCTCTCGGTACCCATCATCCCCATAGCAGGGATGAATGGAACACTAATAGGGATGGATGGGACACAAATATTTTCCTCCCTGTATTCAATGATACCTAATTAAAATGTATAATTAAACTTATATGTAATTATATTTGTAATATATGATCTTAAACTACATGCTCAGCGTTGGTAATCACTACTTTTACTGCAATTTTAACTTGTAATGCAAACTTCGGCGTCTATCTGTTTCTTTTTTCCACTTACGAGACATTTTAGATATGAAATGAGAGTGAAAACTTTCTTTGAAATATGCCATAGCTAATAATTTTCATTCACAACTTATTAATAAATATTAATTATATGTATCTTAAATATCATGCATAACTGAAATTGTTATCGGGGGAGTGGGGATTTATTTAAGCAAAAGTTCAAATTTCAATATAATTTCACCATTTGATCAATAAACATATACTATTTTTAACAATTTTATCTATTTTGATAAAGCTTCAATAGCAATTTTTTAATAAACTATTTAACCTTTAATGCAATAATTAAGATTCAATATAATTTTTAATAATAAACGACCTATATAATACGAGTGCTGTTTAATATTATTAATTAACATAAATTATGAATTTATCAACCTATATAATATTATTTAGCTAATTAATACATTTTTCAACGTCTCTAGGGATGAATGAGACAGTCCCATTTATCCCCATTTGAAATGTCCCAATCATCCCCAAGATGCATATATTCAATTGTCATCCATTTTGCTTCAGAAATTATTTTGTCACAATGGTTAATATTCATTCATTTTAGTTACCAATATTGAACTCTCAAATAAATAACTACAACATATTTTATTTTTTTTATATTGTATAAAATATGTAACAACTTAAAATGTAAAAAAAAAAAAAAAAAAACTTTTATGTAGAGTTTCAGGAAATGCAACTTTGAAAGAAAATGAAAACAGCCATGTGGTTTTGCTTTTGGTTCTAAAGCACACTATGGTGGTGCCATATATGAGAATCGAAAGCAACTAAAAAAAAATATTGCCTGAATTAATGAGAATGTCCCAACCATCTCTTGTTCCATTCATCCCCCAGCTCTCCTATCGGAAATTTCATCCTGTTTAGCTCCCCTGAGCAAATATGACTTAACTCCACCAAAATCTACAAACCAACCATATTATGAATACAGTGTAGCACCTATAACGCATATCAACATCATAATGAAGCTTAATTACACCGCGTCCCAAAAGTTTAGACAATCAATAAACTTTGCATTAACATAAAAAGTAATAAGGCACAATTAAAATTCATGAGATAGGTAATAAATAAAAGCAGATTTGCTGATATACACATATAAATTATGATCAAAGGTTTGAAATTATAAAATATGCATTAAATTATATAAAATGTTCTGTCCCAAAAGTATAGACACCGGTAATTATTTTTTTTTTTTGGGGGGGGGGGGGTCTTACATTAATAAAAGTAACTAAAAAGTAACTTTTAATATTTTATTGTATTGCCACGATACTTTATAACGTCAAATACACATTGTTTCATAGAATTAACTAAGCATTGCATTACAGAAGGAGGTATTTCATACCCTGCTTTGTCAATTGCAATTTTTAAGTCATTTACACATGTATATTGCTTTCCATTTTCATTTATTTTACGAGATAAGATCCCCCATATGTTCTCCATGGGATTCAAATCTAGACCCAGTGCTGGCCTGTCTAATAGTGTGATATTGTTTTGCCTAAACCATGTTTTCGATGATGTGGAGGTATGGATGGATGCCCCATATTGTTGGAAAACACAGTCCGGTCCTACTGGCAATTCCATAATTGGCAGTAAATTGGTAAGTAAAATATCCTGATAATCCTCTGATTTCATTTTTCTGTCCATAAATCCTAGAAATGTTTGGCCGTTGAAAGAAAACCCTCCCCAGGTCATTACGGATCCTCCGCTTCGTTGCTTGCTGAAACAGTTCTTGGGAACTTTTCTTAGGCCACGCCAGTAAAATTTATGACCATCAGGGCCGTCTAAATTCCATTTCTTTTCATCTCTGAAGATGACAGAAATCCATTTTTCACGGTATGACATATCCTTTCTAGCTCACTTTAGACGTACATCTTCATGTCACTGCTTTAAGCAAGGTTTTGCTTTCATTCTCCTGTAAACAATATTTGTTGAAGCATCAATTCTTCTGTGCACAGTACTTTTTGAAATTCTGGATATTGATGCAAGTTCACGCACATATAAATTATCAACTGAAGCCATTTTTAATAACATTCTATCATCACGTAATTTGGATTTGTTTGCAGGACCGGACTTTGTTTTCCAACAGGATGGACATCCATCCATATCTCCGCATCATCAAAAGCATGGTTTAGGCAAAACAATATCACATTATTAGACTGGCCAGCACTTAGTCCAGATTTGAATCCCATGAAGAACATATGGGGGATCTTATCTCGTAACATATATGAAAATGGAAAGCAATATATATGTGTAAATGACTTAAAAATTGCAATTGACAAAGCGTGGTATGAAATACCTCCTTCTGTAATGCAATGCTTAGTTAATTCTATGGAACAACGTGTATATGATGTTCTAAAATGTCGTGGCAATACAATAAAATATTAAAACTAAGTTTTTTGTTACTTTTATAAATGTAAAACCAATATATATATATATATATATGTGTGTGTGTGTGTGTGTCTATACTTTTGGGACAGCACATTTTTATACAAGGTGTACGGTCTCAACGGTGCCCAATGGCTAATTCCTAAACCGTTAGTCATAGACATATAGTTCCAATTACAAATATGTTTTAAATCAGGTAAAGAAATATTTTAAAAGCTATTTGGGTTAATAAAAAGATTTCTTAAAAAATTACAAAATTTAAGTTTATTTACAGTCCCCCAGTCCTATAAGTTATATTTAGTAAAATTTTCCTTTACACTGACAAGTAATACAAAAAAAGTTCCGTTATTCTACGATTAAAATTGACCGAGTAATAGCTGTTTAAAGTTGAGCATACTATTTGCTGCAAATTGGGGGTCATTCACAAATTTAGTCGAAATATAATTTCGTCAGATATATTAAAAAAATGGTTGAGAATAAAATTAGCATTGCAGTATAAATTTGAAATGTTTAATCATTCTTACATATTAATGCAAACTATACAATTTGTAATAAACATTTAAGAAGAAAGAAAAAACTGAATTTTTGTTAAATAAAAGGATGCTAAATTAACAGCCTCAATTCTTTACAAAATGAAACTTATTTTAAAATATTATTAGATTGCACTAGCCTGCAAAAGTTGGGTTATGTCATGTTTTTTAGTTTTTGATAATTGATTCTTATGTATTCTGTACCGCTGAATCCGAAATTGACCTTCATTTTTAACCATCACATCAGGATTTTTCGCAAATTGCAAATTTCAAAGTTAAAAGTTGAAAGTTAAAATTGAATCTCCTACCCCATCTCATGGAACCACCCAGCTATTTAGCTGTAAGAATCCCATGATAAGCAAAAATATCGAATAAATTATTGAATAAAATAAAAAAAGTTTTACATATGTTTTACAGTTTTCCGCTATATTTTAACTTACACATTTGCAAAAAAAATTCTAACGTGAAGGTTAAATTAATGGTCATTTATAATATATAATGGTCAAAATAAGGTCATTTTCAGATTCAGTGCTAAAAAGTACGTAAAAATCAATTATCAAAAGTTAAAAAACGCAACCATCTCCTCTACTTTATAGTATCCGATTTTTGTTATTCTTTAAATTTGATAATTTATGATTTGCGAAATGTCCTGACATGATGGTTAAAAATTAAGGTAATTTTCGGATTCAGTGCTAAAAAATACATAAAAGTTAAAAAACCCAACAATCGCAGTCTTGTATTATCTAATCTAAAACTTTTTCTTAAACTTCTTGGCGGTAATCTATCGAAATTTTTTGTGTTATCCTGTAAAATAAGTATAAATGGTAACCACCGAAAATCATAATAATATTAGATTGTTATCGGATTTGCGCCAGTATGTAAAATATAATCTCGATCGGATATTTGAAAGTGAGTTAAAATTCGAGTAAAATTTTGAACTGGAAAAACATACATACGATCGTTGAAGTAACATAAAAACTTATAAAAATAACATAATTTTTGTTAAAAGAAATCATAAAAGAAACAGTCTCAAATCCTGACAAAATAAAACATATGTTATTTTAGCCAATCTGAAACTTAATAAATGCTAACTTAATCATAATACTTGAACGATTTTTTTCAAATCGCAGATACACATGAAATAAGATCTTCGAATACTTTAAGAACTTGGTATGTGACCCCTCAAAGCCAAGCTGAACTCATTTGTTTTCAGAGCAGAAAAGTGGCATAAGTCATGCATTTTTAAAGTTTCATAACTCGCTCAATTTTAGTGTTATATGGATGGGACTTTTTTTTTGTCTTACTTGTCAGTGTAATAGGAAAATTTTACTAAATATAACTTATAGAACCGGGGGACCGTACAAAAATTTAAATTTCGTAATTTTTTAAGAAATGTTTTTATTGACCCAAATCGCTTTTAAAATATTTCTTTACCTGATTTAAAACATTTTTGTAATTGGAACTATATGTCTATGACTAACGGTTTAGGAATTAGCCATTGGACATCGTTGAGACCGGACACCCTGTATAATTTAATGTATATTTTATAATTTCAAACTTTGATCATAATTTATATGTCTATATCAGCAAAACTGCTTTTATTTATTACCTATCTCACGAATTTTAATTGTATTACTTTTTATGTTAATGCAAATTTTATTGATTGTCTAAATTTTTGGTACGCGGTGTAACGTTTCATAGCTAGGAGATTTATGATAGGTAAATAGCTAAAATTACATTTTGATGCGTTTTTAAATCCCATTAATTAAAAAAAATACTGCTAATTTTAGAGTAAATATTCTACTTACCACTGACGACATGACTTTAATATCTACATTTCTTTTATTCCAGCAAAGAACTATCTTCTGCATAAATTTTGTACTCAGCTCTCCACATTTACATTTCATCAGTGATTGAAATATTTTCTGTAAGTTCGCTGTAACTTATTACATTCTTTTGATTTCGCTGAATCCATTTTATCCCTTTATTACAGCACAATCACGTGTCTTCCCAAGGGTCTCTTCTTATAACTTATTCTACTTAACTCTTTCGAAAATCTTAACTGCTTTTTTTTTTCTTATTTCGTTCTGTATTTTTATTCAATCATTTATTTACTTAAAGTGATTAATAACGTTCTCTTAATCTTTGACCAAGTTCAGATACAAGTTTGTTTGTTTTTTTATGCTTTTCACGTATTTTTCCCGCTAATTGCTTGTACCTAAAGCAGGTGTTTTCAACCAAAGTGCAGCGAGAGGATCCTAGGTGTGCTGCAAAAATCTTTAGTTGAAATATATTAAGATTTCATCATTTAAGAGGCTACTTCACTCACGCGAAAACACCCATTCGCTAATGTTAATCCTATGGAAGAAATTTTTAACGATATATTATTTGCATTTCAATATTTTTGAACCGTTTTTTTTTTCTTTTTTTTTTCATTGGCTAGCTGAGATTGATCTTAAAACCCTTTTTTAACTTTTTTATTTTTTTTTCTACAGATTTTTTTATTAGGATACTTTTACTTTCGGATCTGGTTTCGAAAGGAAAAGTATTCTCATTTTTAAAAAACCTGAAAAGAAAATCGAAAAAATAAAAAATGGCCTTTGTACAGATCGACGCTAACTACTAAATACGAAAAAAAAAATCATTTAAAAATATTGAAATGCAAACGAACTAACTTAAAAAATTCCTTCCACAAGATTAATAGTCCAGAGGAAATGTACCAAAAAAAGAGGGTTTCCTTGCAAAAGATCGGGTAGAAGATTTCTTTTTCTGACTTGTTTATAATGATGCCAACATGGAAAAAACAAGTTTTCTAACAAAATTTCTTAAGGCTAAATTTTTTGTGGCCAAAAAACAACAAAAGTTTCAGATTTTTAATTATTTTTATTTTTTTAATATCTAGAGACTTTCTGCCGTAGCATATTATTTGTCAATTACAATATTATTGAGGATAAAATTCAGTACAATTTTCATATTTACAACTTTTTTATACGCTCAATAGCAATCGTAGTACGCCATTTCAAAAATAGGACAATTTTTTCAATTTTCTTAAAAACCGTGAAAAACGTAGTTCTACCCCGATTATTCAAATGTTTCTCACGGATTTAATTTCGTATATTGGTAGCAGTAAGTTATGGGTTTCAGGGTTAAAACTATCCTTTTTTGCACTCGTGGCAAACATGGATTTTAGCTCCCCCCCCCCTTCTCCCCGTAAATAGAAAATTTCCAAGAGAATTTTAATAAATCTCTAATTGCCGGATTTTGAAAATTCTAAGTATGTTATCATTAAATACGCAATCGGCTTTGTCAAATATTGATTCATTAAAACCTTGAAAACCGAATCGAAATATATTCCGCTTTAAGCAGGTATCCATCTTAGCAGGTATAATTGTTCATATTCTTTCGCTTGAATATATATAATTTTTCATTTAAAGACCGGATTCCGTATAGGGTAAAAGCACCAATAGTCGGCCACTTAAGCGCTTTCTTTAATTAAGTATATAGCTCAAAGCGTAATTTTAAAAAGCAATACAACACTTTTAACAGTGACACATGTTAATGTACACTTTTCTTTTACTGTTTCAGCAATTGTTTAAAAAAAAACTGATTATAGTTTTTATTTATAAAATGTTAAACTTAAAAGTAGCAAAGGTCTAGTAGTCGGCCACTCAATTCTAGTGTTCGGCCATCACTGGACCAGTAGTCGGCCACTTAAATACTTTGTTATTTAAATAACTTAAAGTATAACTTTTACAAACAGAACAACATTTTAATGATAAAATGTGTTAATCTATTCTTTTCTTATAATGTTGCTGTAATAATTTAAAATATTATAATAGTATTTAACACTTTCCAACATAGTTTAAAAGTGTTTGTGAATTTGGATTGCCTTCAGTCTGTCCGAGCCCTAACACTCGCAAATATACTCGAATCTCCTTGAAATTTTTGTATGTTTTTGACGTTAACAATAGCACGATAAGCTATTGAAAATAAAGTGTATAGAATTTATAGTTCATCTACAGGGACAGTCAAAAATATCCCGATGTATTACGCTCAATGAGAAAAATTACATCAAGTATATTTTAATGATGTTAGCCATTTCAAATATAATGAAATTGATATGCATTTATGAAGTGCATTTAACTACGCATTCTAGACAATATGGAGTCCAAAGAACTTATTATTCATTTATAGGGCCCCGCAAAAGAATTCCTTTACATAATAGTGTCAGGGGAGAAGCAGTTTGCAGCGTATTTTAGTTCTCTTATACTACATCAAATAGAATGAAATTGATATACAACATTACTGAGTCTTACTACAAAATACTCGTTGTATAACATGATATACATAGCATTTATCGTTCATTTACAGGGAAACACAAAAAATTCGAATACAGTAGAGTATCTTTCTATTAGCGATAATTGTTGTAAGTGTGATTTTGTTTATGACATGCGTTTTTAAGTTTAATTAAACCTTTGCTTACAATGCGGTGTGTATAACTGATATAGATCATATACAAGGCTACACAAAAGAATTTGTAAGCTTTGTGGAGAATCAGCGTGAATATCTTAAAGGAGGCTTTTATGCTCTTTCAAGCTGAACTATATTTAGTATACTAAGAGATGTTTGTATAATACAAATAAATCCATATACTGGGGCACGCAAAGAACTGAATACATGACCTCCCAGGGATAATAATGTGTGGAAGTATAATTTCAGTAGTTTTAACCACGTTTTAGCCTTAATTAAATTTTAGCTTAATATGTGCGGCATATAAAAATATATTGGTAATATACAGGGCTGTACAAAATAATTCAAGTATGTTTCCGTATAGGGATAGAAATTGCTGAAGGTAAATTTTCGACCTGTTATGCATTTTCTTACTATATTAAGTTTTATCATGCTATGTATAGAATGATATACAAATCTTTAGATTAAATACAGGACTGCGCAAAAGAATTGAACAACTTTTTCGGTTAGGGACCATAATCTAGTTTTCAAAAGTATTATGCCTTTTCTAAAATGTTTACTTTTTTACGGTATTAAGCAGCTCAAATTCGTTGAAGAATTCTGCAAGTCATGGGAAATGCTTTTATAATCTATTCTTCATGCAAGATTTTTCATTCTTGTTTCTTATGGAAAGTAAAGTTAAAAGTACCAAATTATCTAGTAGTGGGCCTTTCAAATTTTTTGTTTAACCATCGTAAACTAGGCTGCGGGCAGAGAAAAAATTATTACGTCATCCTGTTTCAAAATGAAATTATGATGTAGGACAAGATTATTAACAGAACATGAATGACTGATCTGTCGATGCATATCTTATTCTGATATCAGCAGTAGGGAGCGCCAAATCGTCATTTTAGCGTTACTGTCGTGTGGTCGAATTTCGGGATGAAGTTTTAATATGTTGCATGTCTCGACTAGTACAATGCAAATATTTCAGTTTATCTTGGGATTTCGTGGTTAGATATTTGCAGAACGCGGCGCCAATTCTTCATTTTCGCGTTACTATCTCGTAATCGAGTTTCGAAATGTAATTTTAATAAGTTGCATATCTCGAAAAGTACATTACAAATATTACAGTCTGTCTCGTAGTATCTTTGAACAATATGAGCAGAATGAGGCGCCAATTCTTATTTAAGGGAAAATATGATTTCTTGTTCAGATGTTTTCCACTATTCGATATTTTAAATACATGTGACAAAGCAACCGTTTGTTATTATTGTTATTTTTGTAGTTATCTTATTATTATAGATTTGTGATTTTATAGTAACAGTCGTTTTGATATAATTATGCGATTTTACAAAAAAAATTCTTGTTTTTTGTTAACTTTTTTTTTGATGAACGCATGGGCGCATAGCTTTCATCAAAACTAAAACTAATCACTGGATGCAGCAACTTCATCGTGCAGCAGTCTCAAAAACGCCCTAAATTCGCGAAATCAGCAATCATAAACGAACGAAATTCGTTAACGCCGCAATCAGTAACGAACGTATGAACGCATAGCGCTCATGAAGACCAAAGAAAAACATCACTGGATGCAGCAAACTTGGGCAGCAGTCTCTAAAAAGCAGTAATTCGTGAAATCCACGATCACGAACGAACGAAATTCGTTAACGCAGCAATCAGTAAAAAACGTATGAGCTAATAGCACTCATGAAAACCAAAAAAAAAAAAATCACTGGGTGCAGCAACCTCGTCGTGCAGCAATCTCTAAAACGCAGTAATTCGCGAAAGCCACGATCACGAACGAACGAAATTCGTTAACGCCGCAATCAGTAATGAACGTATGAACGCACAGCGCTCATGAAAACAGAAAAAAAAAATCACTGGGGGCAGCAACCTCGTCGTGCAGCAGTCTCTAAAACGCAGTAATTCGCGAAAGCTACGATCAAGAACGAACGAAATTCGTTAACGCCGCAATTCGTAACAACGTGTGAATCTATAGTGTTCATGAAAACCGAAAAAAAAACATCACTGAGTGCAGAAACCTCGTCGTGCAGCAGTCTCTAAAACGCAGAAATTCGCGAAAGCCGCAATCACAAACGAACGAAATTCGTTAACGCCGTAATCATTAACGAACGTATGAGCTAATAGCGCTCATGAAAACAGAAAAGAAAAACATCACTGGGTGCTGCAACCTCGTCGTGCAGCAGTCTCTAAAACGCAGTAATTCGCGAAAGTCACGATCACGAACGAATGAAATTCGTTAACGTCGAGATCAGTAACGAACGTATGAACGCATAGCGCTCATCAAAACCGAAAAAAAAAGTCGTTGGATGCAGCAACCTCTTCGTGTAGCAGTCTCGAAAAGGCACTAATTCGCGAAAGCCGCAATCACAAACGAACGAAATTCATTAACGCCGCGATTAGTTATGAACGTATGAGCGCATAGCGCTCATGAAAACAAAAAAAAAATATATCACTGGAGGCAGCAACCTCGTTGAGCAGTGGCCTCTAATACGCAGTAATTCACGAAAGCCACGATCACGAACGAACGACATTCGTTAACGCCGCAATCAGTAAAAAACGTATGAGAGCATAGCGCTCTTGAAAAATGAAAAAAAAAACATCACTGGGTGCAGCAACCTCGTCGTGCAGCTGTCTCTAAAACGCAGTAATTCGCGAAAGCCGCAATCACAAACTAACGAAATTCGTTAATGCCGCAATCAGTAACGAACGTATGAGCTAATAGCGCTAATCTAAACCGAAAAAAAAAAACATCACTCGGTGCAGCAACCTCGTCGTGCAGCGTCTCAAAAACGCAGTAATTCGCGAAAGCCGCGATCTCAAACAAACGAAATTCGTTAACGCCGCAAAAACTAAGGAACGAATAAGCGCATAGCACTCATAAAAAATGCACTGGATGCAGCAGTCTCAAAAATGTACTAAATTCGCGAAATTCGCTATCACAAACGAACGAAATTCTTGAACGTTGCAGTCACTGACAAACGTACACTGTTAAAAATTTGCAGCATTCTGGCAGGTCATTTGACCGTTTTTTCCGAAAACGGTTACACAACTGTAATTTTAACACTATTCTGACCATATTATTAGCCATTTTATGGTCAGAATATAGTTAAATTATGGTTATGAAACCGTTTTTTCAAAAAACGGTCGAATGACCTGCCAGAATGCTGCAAAATGTTTAACAGTGTATCAGCGCAAATCAATTTCATTTAACTTGTGCATGAATGATATTTATTTAAGTCTTATAGATATATAAGTCTTATAGAATGATATTTATTTAAGTCTTATTTAAGTCTTATGAAAGTCTTATTTATTTAAGTCTTAAGATATATTTTAAGTCTTTTTCTCATTTTTTATTTGTAAAAACTATGAAGTCTAAAAATGCAACACTAAAGTAAATAATAATGACATCGTATGAGCCAGGGCAAAGTGCAAGGGAATTTCTTGGATGTATTTGTGATAAGAGCCGTTGTGATGGCCGCGATTTAGACGTTATTTTATTACCCAACAGGTGGGTAATAACGCCTAATAGCATTGGTCAAGAAATCACGCCACTATATTTTATGAATCTGCTATCGGCTAAAATAGTCTTTCTTGTATACATAATCAATAAATTGCTGTATCAAATCCTATATTTGTTTGGGGGGAAAAAAATTTAAAACTAAGCCGTAAAAATTGGTAGAATCTTAAGGTGGCGTTATTACTCCAGGACACCTTATATATAGTGTACATAAAATGAAATGCAAGTAAAAGGTTATATAAATCTCAAATTGCAAAAATCAAATTACGAAAAAAATCAAATTATTAAAAATAGACTCAAAAAAGTGAAATAGCCTTTTAGCCAGTACACTGTAAAAAAAAATCTGTAAAGTTACTAAAGTTTTTCTAGGAAACTGGGATTCCTAGAACTTTTAATGTAACAACAACAACAAAAATTCCTGTAACAGACGCTATTACAGGAATTTTTGTTGTTGCCGTTACATAAAAATTTCTAGGAATCCCAGTTTCTTAGAAAAACTTTAGTAACTTTACAGATTTTTTTTTACAGTGTAGTCAACCGTGGTGGCCGATCACTGAACATGTAAGTAAATATAATACCCAATAATCGGCCAATAATCGGTAACATTAAAATTAATACAAACACATTTATTTAATTTTGATACTGAAAAACATTAGTTTATTAAACTTTTTAATAGTAAAGTCTTATAATTTTAGAAAATAATAAAAAATAATTTAATACTAGTCTTTTAAAAATTTTGTCATCGGTTAACTAAAAAATAGCAAAAACGGTTATTTGACCGCAACCAAATAAAAAATGGCTGATTACTAACGCAATAAAAATACCCACAATTCTTTGCTGATGGCTTATGACGTATAAAGGATGGCTACATATAGGCGGATTGTAATGTTTCATGTGAAATCAAAAATAAACTATTCATAACGTATTTCATCTCAAAGTGGCCGACTACTGGTGCATTTACCCTATGTAGATTTCATTTGCAAAGATTTTACGGTAGTTGTTAATATTGAGTCGTTTAAAGTCACAGCTATATGAATTAGGAGACTAACTTAGTCACACGAAGACATTCCCAAGGTTATATTAAACCTATTTCAGCGTCTTTGACAAATATCTCGCTTACATTTTATTACTTGTAAATAAAAAAAAATTCATGGGATACCTGAGATCAATATCTAATGTTGTGCTTTTGTATTTTTTCGGGTTTGGGGGCATTTTTCCTTTAATATTCGGACACTTTCATTTTTGGAAAACTGTATGGAACCCGTTCTGAAATTTAAAATATTCTCATTAAAAAAATGCAAACAAATTAAAAAAACTAAAAAAGCACAGCGTTAGATATCGGCCTCAGGCTCCATACGAAAAAATAAATAAATATTGAAATTCAAGTAAGAATTATGAATGAAACAGGTGATCAATGCGAAAACAAAAATGTTTATATGGTCTACATTCATAAATAAATTGGTATTTCATTTGATAAATGGTATCACTGAGATCATTAAACAAATATAGTTTCAAAACAATACATATTACAGAAGATTAGAATATTCCACAAAGTATAGTTTTCAACAACCAAAGTAAGTTTTTCTGTTTGATCTTTAAAGCAAGTAATAGATAATCTTAAAGTTTTATATACTTTTGTATACTAAAATAATATAATCTCTTGTTATGTTTATTGATATAAGTGGAAAAAAATTGACAATATTTTTTAAAACTAATCTTTTAAATATTTTTTATGAAACTAGTGATCTCAAATATTTTATTAACAGGATTTTTAAATTTTACAAAAGATAAATGCATAACATTAGTTAGTGAAATAATCTGTTGTCAATTTTATTGTAGCTATTTTATAAGGTAAAAGTATTTCTTACGTAAAATATATTTATTTTTTGAGTCCCCCCTTTTATATGGAACTACAATACTATCTTTTAAACAGTAAAACGTTAAAAGATATGTTATAAATAATTGGTAAATAAAATGTACCATTGTAGTGTGAAATATAATAAAATATGTTTTTCGCAAATGTTCATGCCTATCTCATTGATACCTGTAAAAATATGTATACATTATAAAAATTAAACAAGAATTCTTTCTTAATTCAAACTATCGTGCCAATAAGTTACTAAATATTGAAGTATTCTTTTAAACAATGCTTTGAAGTTAACATTAACATTGTATACACTTAAAGTTACTGTCTAAATATGAAAATTGTCTCATTCATCTACACTCTATCCTACTTTTAAAATTGTATAAATTTATTGAATATAAAATGTCTGTTGAGATGAAAATAAAGACGTGACTGTGCAAATCATAGATAATTTACTGCTGCCAATTTCTAGAAGTTGGCATACATGCGGGGAATATTTGAATATTTGGGGCAAAACTGCGTTTTTCACGGTTTTTAAAAGAAAATTGAAAAAATTGTCTTATTTTTGAAATGGCGTACTGCGCTTGCTATTGAGTGTATAAAAAAGTTGCACATATGAAAGTTGTAGAGAATTTTGTCTTCTTTAATATTGTGATTGACAAATAATATGCTACGGCAACTGGTCTTAAGATACTTTTAAAAAATCAAAAAAGGTCCCAAAATTATGTTGTGTTTTGGCCACAGAAAATTTAGCCTTAAGAAATTTTGTTAGAAAACTTGGTGCTTTCATGTTGGCATCATTATAAACAAGTCAGAAAAAAAATCTTCTATCCGACCTTTTGCAAGGTAAAATGTACATTTCCCCATGACTACAAGATTAGCGATTGGATGTTTTCGCTTGAGTGAAGTAAAGCTGTTCTCAAGTTCGCTCAACAACACGAAACTTTCTAACACATTTTCTGGCACATTTTTCAACGTAAAGGCATAAAATTGGCAGGACTGACTATTGAAGCGATTTGGAATCGAAATAAGTTCCACATTTTTTGATAACTAAATTACTTATCGAGTTATAAGTTATTTTTATTACATGATGAATGGTTTTCTCCTTTCTCGCTTTGGAAATTCGGTTCAAAACGCCAACTCTGACAGTAGTTTCTGAACAATCCATTTGTGTTTGCCAAAAAATGGAAAACGTCTTTTAATTACACGGGTTTCCAAATAATAACACCTACCAATTTCATGCGTTTCCGAACAAAAATTAATTAAAAAATATGACAGAAAGTAGTCCCTTTGGACTTCAGAACAACCTTAACATAAGTGAGTAATATTTTTCAATGCAATATTTTAATTGTGCCATTAACTTTGCAGTTAAAGTTTAAGATTTTCACTGTAATAAAGTTGCATTTCTTGCGGGTATATTTCACTGTTAAAAAACTTTTAATAAGAACTATGCTGGAAAATAAAGATAAATTTGCGCTCATTGACAAATAAAATTACTGGTATTTGAGAAATATTTTGGTACTGCAAGGGAAATTATTAAAACAGTAAGTTGGGAATTATTTTGAATTAGAACAATAAAAAAAAATCATGCATTAAGCATAGATTATGAAACACTTTCCAACACTTCCTGAATGCTTTAACAAAACTTCGTTATATAGAGGAATAAGGTAAATAAGATAACTAAGTAAACATGCTATAAAACGCATAAAACATTTGAAACACCGATTTCAGTAGTTACCATTCATAGCCAAATATGTATTCCAATTCTTTTGAACAGCCCTGTGTTTGATCTGTAGTTTGATATACATGTATATATCATATAATTGGAAAATTTAGTTTAGCAAGAAAATGCATAACAGGGTGAAATTCATCTTTCAGCAATTTATACTATAATAGATGGAAACATACTTGAATACTTTTGTACAGTCCTGTAATTTACCTAGTACCTTTATTACATGCCACTATTTAGCTAAAATTTAATTCAAACTAAAAGACTCTTAAAACTACTGAAATTACATTTCCAGAAATTATCACCCACAGACGGCCATGTATTCAACTCTTTGCGTGGCCCTGTGTATCATTTTATCTATATTCTACAAATATTTCTTAGTAAATTAAATTCAGTTAAGCGTAAAAATGCATAACTCCTTTAAAACCCACCTTTAAGCAATTTATGCTCATACTCAGTAACCTTTACGAATTCATATCTGTAGTCCTGTATATGAACTACAGCATTTATACGCAATTTATAGTATGCATAAATATAGTTATAAAAGCGCATATCATTATTAAAAATGCATTTTGAGCAATCATTACTAACATACAGTAATTCAGTTACAATAATCTTTTCAAATACACCGCAAACAATTCCCCCTATACCATTATGAACGGAATTCTTTTGTGTGGCCCTGTAAATGAACAATAACTATTCTTTGCAAAGCATATTCAACAGAATGCATATTTTAGTGGACTTCATAAATGAATATGAATTTTACTATGTTTGAAAGAGTGTAACACCATTAAAAATCATTTGAAACGATTTTTTCCCATTGGCCGTAATGTAACGGAAACCTTTTGACTGTCCCTGTAAATGAACTAAACATGCTACAAACTTCATTTGAAATAGGGAATGCTATGGTAGAGGTCACTAACATCCAAAAATTTCAGAACGATCCGAGCATATTTATTAGAGTTAGAGCGTGGACAGACGGACAGAAGGAAATTTCTTATGCTATCTTTTTATCTAGCAGTTTTCAATGACTGCTTGAGTAGTGCTTAAGATGCCTTGATCAAGAAGGGTGCTCTGTCGGTCAACAATCGAGTACCGAACTTCAATTTGGATACTGCCCTTAAAATACGCTTGTTTTAAAATAATTAATTTCTCGAAAACTTATCGTACGAATTGCATAAAGATTTGTTTTTAGGCTATTTGAAGGGTGAAGAATTCATTTATAGTGTCAGAATTGTGTACTGCTATTGAAAAAAAACAAAGTTATGGTTCATTTTAATATTTAGACGGCCTCCTAAGCAAATTTTATATACATAATTGAAAAGTAGACTTTATTACCAATCGTTTGGTACCAGTAACTTTCTTCTACAATATTTTTTTGCAGAGTTAGTAAGGGGTGTTTACTTTTTTTTCCACGACTGTACCATTACTCAGTCAACTACATTAAACCTTATGAAACCTTCTAATATATTTTATGTATTCAATATTTACTTTTTTTTTATTATTTTGGTACTTTTCTTTAGTATTTTTCATTTAAAAAGTAGCTTTTATAAATCCGTATTTAAAGATGTTTTCTTCTATTAAAAAAAAAAAAAAAAAAAAAAAAAAAAAAAAAAAAAAAAGCTCCATTTTGGACTTTGTCTGACACAGTTTCAGTACATTTATTCACTATCAGTTGTGTATATACAGGGTGTTTCAACATTACATTTCAAAAATATAAAGGCAGATAGAGGGAACCTAAGTAATCAGATTTCGTATAGGAATGTGGGTGCGGAAATGTGGCGTTGAGGCAGTAGAGGGCACTGTTGAATTCAATGGATAAAAGCACTTTGCTCGCTTGACGCCATTCCCCGCACGGATGTAGAGCAACATGCATCGTTACCCTAATGCGGAGCTTGCCGACATGCATTTCATGTATGGGATTTCACAAGGAAATGGCTCACACTCAACGCACGTCCAACATCTTTCGAGCTTGTCGAAGGGCTATCCTTCACTGTGCGTAATACTGCTTCTACCACTGCATGAATTTTGCTATATCTTGCAGTGGTGTAGCTAAGGGGGGGGGGGCGGTCCGCCCTGGGTGTCACCCTCTAATGGGTGACACACCCGATGCTTATTTGCAAAAAAATATATTTAATCTTATAAGATTTTGGAAAAGAATTCTGATGTAAAATTAAATTTCTAGCACACTACGGAACAGAGTCAATTTTTTTTTCTTGGTGAATCTGAAATTTTATACAGAATTGGGTGTCTAACTTAGATATCCACTAATGAACAAAAACGTACCTATCCAACGAGTGGGTAGCAAAAACAAACATTAAAAGAAATAATTTCCTTCTACATATCATTGACTTATGCAGACTATAGGATGAGTGATGAGTCATCCCTGTCGTTTCTTATGTGGGAGGACAAAGGGTAAATCAGGAATGGTACGGTCAATTTCCTGTGCTACTACTGCCTTGGGTTCCTTTGCCTTTTTTCGAAAGCGATTGCACCCGCAGACAATATAATCTATAGTTGTCTGTGATTGCACCATTGAATTCCAGGAAATGTTTTAGATTGTAAACTAGTAGACCTCACAATCACTGTAATATTCAACCTAAGGCTCCTACAATTCGTATTATAGTGGCCCTAATTCAACCATCAGGCGAAGGCTGCTGTGATGTATGAGTTACGCAGGGCAGGAGGGATTCTGTTCCGCAAATTCATTTGGTTCTGAAAATTTTTAAAAAATCAGTCATCAGTCCGAAAATTCCGACATAAAAAATATCGCGAATTTCAACAAAAGGTCGCCTAAAAAATAATTTTCTGCAATCGTACGCAGAAACAATCGCCAACTTCGTCAAAGAATTGCGGAAAAAACGCGAATTTCGTCAAACGATCGAGAAAAAACGTAAATTTCGTCAAAGAATCAGAAAAAAATCCCGTAGATTTCTTCAAAGAACCGCAAATTTCTTCAAATGATTGGAGAAAAAACGCAAATTTAGTCAAAAGATCGCGAAAAACGCGAATTTCGTCAAAGGATCGCGGAAAAAAACGCAAATTTCTCCAAAGAAGCGCGAAAAAAATCTCAAATTTCTTCAAAGGATCTCAAATAAACGAAAGAGCCGTCAAATAATCGAGGAAAAAAACGCGAATTTCGTCAAAGAATCTCGAAAAAAACGCAAATGTCTTCAAGGGATCGAAAAACACGCAAATTTCGTCAAGGGTTCGTGGAAAAACACGAATTTCGAAAAGGCTCGCGAAAAAATGCAAATTTCGTCAAAGGATCGCCGAAAAGACACGAATTTCGCCAAAGGTTCGCAGAAAACGCGAAAATTGCCAAAGTATCGCAGAAAAACACGAAATTTGCCAAAGTATCACAGAAAAAATGCAAATTTCGTCAAAAGACCGCGGAAAAAATGCATAATTAGTGCTTGGAGGAGATTTTCCCTCCCCCTTCTCCCCACTGTTGTAACCTTTCAGAAGATTTTCTGAGAATTTCAGAATTTTTTTTTACTCAGAATCACCCCTCACTGTTAAAAATTTTGCAACATTCTGGCAGGTCATTCGACCGTTTTTTGAAAAAACGGTTTCATAACCATAATTTAACTATATTCTGACCATAAAATGGCCAATAATATGGCCAGAATAGTGTTAAAACTACGGTTGTGTAACCGTTTTCGGAAAAAACGGTCAAATGACCTGCACTGTAAAAAAAAATCTATAAAGTTACTAAAGTTTTTCTAGGAAACTGGGATTCCTAGAACTTTTAATGTAACAACAACAACAAAAATTCCTGTAACAGACGCTATTACAGGAATTTTTGTTGTTGCCGTTACATAAAAATTTCTAGGAATCCCAGTTTCCTAGAAAAACTTTAGTAACTTTACAGATTTTTTTTTACAGTGTGCCAGAATGCTGCAAATTTTTAACAGTGCTGGAGACACGTGTAGTCAGAAAAGTTTATTTCAGCAATTTAGCGAACGGGAGAATGGGAGAGAACTTTTCAACAAGGCAAATGCTTTGATTTTGGATTACCTTATTTAACTAGTTAATTTCAATTGAGGACAAATATAAATACGCATTTTAAACGATGTTAGCGATAACATTTCTCTTAAAAAATTATTTTCCTGTTATTAGAAAAGAAATTGCTTTTAGAAAGAAAAAAATCAGTATAAACAAATGTTGTCTAAAAATTCTGGGGCGACTAAGGGCTTTATAATAGATAGCACCTTTCATATGTCGAATTTTCATGCGTATTTTTATTTAAATGTCTTGAATCTTACATCGCATTTTATACCTTTATATTCTAATGTTAGAATATTTGCTTATACGATAAATTCTTAATTTCATTTATACGTTTTTTAGAAGGATATTTCCGAATAGATTGACTAAAATACATAGTATAAAAATATAATACAGTATGGTGTCAATTAATTGAGAAATGCATTTTTTTCATAAAATTCAGTTTTATTCAAATTTTGTATGGATACATTGAAAACTAATAAGTGATATGACCACACCGAGACTTTATAACATCACAGACACGTTTTGGCATGGAATGTACTAGACTGGCACATATAGATTTAATTTCAACGTCTCTGAACCATATGTCAATAACGGCCGAAATTAGCTTGTCCATCGTCGTACAGTTAAACTTGTGAAGCCGTTTTTTACAATAGCCCACAAATTTTCAATCGGATTCAAATCTGGTGAATTCCCGGGCCAATCCAATATAGTAAGTTTGTTTTTTGAGCAGAAATTTTAGATTTGCTTCGAAGTGTGACATTGAGCACCATCTTGTTGAAAAACACAATCTCCGTTCGGCCACAGTTTAGACATGGTTGGAACCACATTTCGGGTCCACACTTCGTAACTGGCACTGTTCATCATTCCTTCTACGGGAACAAGAGATACTGTTCCTAAAACGCTGAAACATCCCCAAAACATCTTTTTGGGTGGATGCTTGGGTGCTTGATTGATGTGATGCTGATTGAGAGGTTCTCCTTTGCTCCTTCTCACGAACTTGGATCTAACCCCAAAATGTGTTTCGTCAGAGAAGAAAACTTTTCCCAGTCCTTCTCAGTCCATGTTTTGTATTTCCATGCCCATTCCAACCTTTTTTTCTTCAACAAGAGATACTGTTCCTAAAACGCTGAAACATCCCCAAAACATCTTTTTGGGTGGATGCTTGGGTGCTTGATTGATGTGATGCTGATTGAGAGGTTCTCCTTTGCTCCTTCTCACGAACTTGGATCTAACCCCAAAATGTGTTTCGTCAGAGAAGTGAACTTCTCCCAGTCCTTCTCAGTCCATGTTTTGTATTTCCATGCCCATTCAACCTTTTTTTCTTCATGCGAGGCATGAGAAGCTACTTCTTGTACGGTCGACATGCTCTCCGCACGCGTTCTAACAGCCTGTATAGCACTGTTGAAGGTGCAATATCAACACCTGCTGCCGCCATGGACCTGGACAGGTCAAAACTTGTTAATCGAGGATTTATAACACTCATTCGATGTAAAGTTTTGTCGTCACGAAGTTCATCTTTTTCGGCCGCATCTTCTAGAACGGTTGGATCCCTCATTTTCTGTATTCTGAAACCGCTTCCATATCCTCCCGACACTTGCTGTACTCACTCCACATATTTTACCTATTTCCTCGATCGTCTTAGAAGTGTGTTCTCTAAGCGCAATCACTTTAGCACGTGCTTCCGCACTGATATCCATGACGTTAATGATCCCCACAACAAGCGAGAAACTAATACTGTGGAACATCTGCCACCTGGCGGAGGAGATTGAACACCTGATGCTTACCAGGTGCATAAGAACCGGTCGCAGACGATTAGCCGAAAACCAAATAGCCGACAAGACATTTAGCAGACAGCACTTAGACGACAGGACGTTTAGCCGACAAGTACATTTAGACGACACGTATATTTAGCAGACAGGACATGTAGCCGACAAGTACATTTAGCCGACAGGACAAATAGCCGAAACGTACGTATAGCATACAGGACAATTAGCCGAAAAGGACATTTAGCAGACAGACAATTAGACGACAGGCAATTGGCCGAACGTGACAATTAGCCGACAGGACATTTAGCAGACAGGACAATTAGCCGACAGGACAATAAGCCGACAAGACAATTAGCCGACAAGACAATTAGCCGACAGGGCATTTAGCCGACAAGACAGTTAGCCGACAAGACAATTAGCCGACAAGACAATTAGCCGACAAGACAATTAGCCGACAGGACGATTGGCCGAAAGGAGATTTAGCCGACAGGACGATTAGCCGACAAGAAAAATTAGACGACAGGATATTTAGTTGAGAGGACGATTAGCCTAGTTAGGTTATGGTTAGGATACTTTTAGGTTACGGATAGATTATAATTAGTTTACGGTTACGTTAAACTTAGGTTATAGTTACGTTACGGTTGGGTTACAGTTAGATTACGGTTACGTCACAGTTATGTTAATTTTAGGTAACAATTAGGTTACGATTAAGTTACAGATAGGTTAAGGTTATGTTACGGATAGGTTACAGTTAGATTATGGTTAAGTTACGGATAGGTTACAGTTAGATTACGGTTAAGTTACGGAGAGGTTACAGTTAGATTACGTTTCTGCTACGATTAGTTTACGGATAGGTTACAGTTTGGTTACAAATAGGATTACGGATAGGTTACAGTTAGATTACGGTTAGGTTCCGGATAGGTTCCGGATAGGTTACAGTAGGTTACGGATAGATTACAATTAGGTTACGGTTAGGTTACCGCCGGGCTACAGTTAGGTTGCGGTTAGGTTACAGTTAGGTTATAGTTACATCACAGTTAGGATACGGTTAGGTTATAATTAGGTTACGGTTAGCGTACCGTCATGTTACGTTTATTTTACAGATAGATTAGTTAGGTTGCAGTTATTTTACAGTTAGGTTATCGTTAGGTTATAAGTAGGTTACGGTTACGTTACGGTTCGGTTACAGTTAGATTACGGTTAAGTTACGGATAGATTATAGTTAGGTTACGTTTCTGCTACGATTAGGTTACGGATAGGATACAGTTACGTTACAGTTTGGTTACAAATAGGATTACGGATAGGTTACAGTTAGATTACGGTTAGGTTCCGGATAGGTTACAGTAGGTTACGGATAGATTACAATTAGATCACGGTTAGGTTACCACCAGGCTACAGTTAGGTTACGGTTAGGTTACATTTAGGTTACAGTTAGGCTACAGTTACATCACAGTTAGGATACGGTTAGTTAATAATTAGGTTACGGTTAGCGTACCGTCATGTTACGTTTATTTTACAGATAGATTACTGTTAGGTTACAGTTATGTTACAGTTAGGTTATGGTTAGGTTATAAGTAGGTTACGGTTACGTTACGGTTAGGGTACAATTAGGTTATGGTTAGGTTACGTTATGTTCCATTTCCGTTACAGATAGGTTACGGTTAGATTATGGATAAGTTACAGTTATGTTACGGGGGATCTATGTCATTTAACCGAAAACCAAATAGTCGACAAGACATTTAGCAGACACCAATTAGCTGACAGGGTGTTTAGCCGACAAGTACATTTAGCCGAAACGTACATTTACCCGACAGGACATTTAGCCGACAGGTCAAATAGCCGACAGGACGTTTAGCCGACAAGACATTTAGCCGACAGGACAATTAGCCGACAAGACATTTAGTCGACATGACAATTAGCCGACAAGTCAAATCGCCGACATGACAATTAACCGACAGGACAATTAACCGACAGTTCAAATAGTCGACAAGTCAAATAACCGACAGGACATTTAGCCGACAGGTCAAATAGCCGACCTGACAATTAGCAGACGGGTCAAATAGCCGACAGGACAACTAGAAGACATGACAATTAGCCGACAGGACAACTAGCAGACAGGTCAAATAGCCGACATGATATTTATCAGAAACATACATTTTGCCGAAAGAATTTAGAAGACACATTGATATGGGTCGGTGATATACCAACAATGTCAACCTCAATAACTCGTCAGCATCATAATTCAACTTTTTAGCTCAGAGGCTATCAAAGTCAGAGAGCTGATGTGCCCGCCTTTCTGCATGTATGTAAGTATGTACGTACGTATTCACGTAACGAGGTAACTCTTGATAGAAACATCCGATTTGCTTCAATTTTTTTTTCTACGTTCATTCTTGAAAAGTGCTTCCCTGATTAGTTTTGGGGTTTCATTGGTTAAAAATAAAGGGGGAAAAGGGGGCTAGTCCCTCCCCTTAATTTAGATAAATGGGTTTTTCATGCAGAATTATTCGATTTGCTCTAAATCTGATATACCGGTTTATTATGTTAAGGAGCTTCCCTGATTGGATTTGGAAGTTCATTAGTTAGGTATGAAGGGAAAGAGGGCTTCCCCCCCTTAATTTAGATACATGTTTTTTTCATTCAAAATTATTTGATTTGCTCCAAATTCGGTATACGGGTTTATTATGTTTAGGAGCTTCCCTGATTAGATTTGTAGGTTCATTAGTTAAGAATAAAGGGGGGATAGGGGAGTTACACCCCCCCCCCTCAATTTAGATAAATGGGTTTTTCATGCAGACTTATTTGATTTGCTCCAAATTTGCTCCAAATTTGCTATACCGGTTTATCATGTTAAGGAGCTGCCTTGATTAGATTTGGAGGTTCATTAGTTAAGAATAAAGGGGGGAAAGGGGGCTACCCTCTATTAATTTAGATAAATGGGTTTTTCATGCAGAATTATTCGATTTGCTCCAAATTTGATATACCGGTTTACTATGTTAAGGAGCTGCCTTGATTAGATTTGGAGGTTCATTAGTTAAGAATAAAGGGGGATAGGAGAGCTAGTCCCCCCACCCCTTAATTTAGATAAATGGGTTTTTCATGCAGAGTTATTCGATTTGCTCCAAATTTGCTATATCGGTTTATCATGTTAAGGAGCTGCATTGATTAGATTTGGTGGTTCATTAGTTAAGAATAAAGGGGGGAAAGGGGGCTACCCCTATTAATTTAGATAAATGGGTTTTTCATACATAATTATTCGATTTGCTCCAAATTTGGTATACCGGTTTACTATGTTAAGGAGCTGCCTTGATTAGATTTGGAGGTTCATTAGTTAAGAATAAAGGGGGATAGGGGAGCTAGTCCCACCACCCCTTAATTTAGATAAATGGGTTTTTCATGCAGAATTATTCAATTTGCTCCAAATTTGGTATACCGGTTTACTATGTTAAGGAGCTGCCTTGACTAGATTTGGAGATTCATTAGTTAAGGATAAAGGGGGATAGGGGAGCTAGCCCCCCACCCCCTTAATTCAGATAAATTGGTTTTTGATGCAGAGTTATTCGATTTGTTCCAAATTTGCTATATCAGTTTATCATGTTAAGGAGCTGCATTGATTACATTTGGTGGTTCATTAGTTAAGAATAAAGGGGGGAAAGAGGGCTATCCCCCCTTAATTTAGATAAATGGGTTTTTCATGCAGAATTATTCGATTTGCTCCAAATTTGGTATACCGGTTTAATATGTTAAGGAGCTGCCTTGATTAGATTTGGAGGCTTATTGGTTAAGCATGAAGGGGGGGGCGGAGGTTAGTCTCCCCCATTAATTTAGATAAATGGGTTTTTCATGCAGAATTATTCGATTTGCTTCAAATTTGATATACCGGCTTATTCGGGTCTATGTCATTTAGCAGACAACCAAATAGCCGACAAGACATTTAGCAGACAGCAATTAGCCGACAGGACGTTTAGCTGACAAGTACATTTAGCTGACACGCACATTAGTACCAGTAGTACCAGTTGACAAGACAATTAGCCGACAGCGACAGTTAGCCGACAGAGACAATTAGCCGACAGGACATTTAACCGACAGTACGTTTAGCCGATAGGACATTTAGCCGACACTTTTGGGTTAAGTTAGGTCACAGATTACGTTTAGGTAACAATTAGGTTACTTTTAGGTTACAATTACGTTACAATTAAGTTATGGTTATGTTACGGTTACATTACGGATAGGTTACAGTTACGTTATAGTTAGGTTAGGGTAGGTTATAATTAGGTTACTATTACGGTTAGGCTATAATTAGTTATAACAAACAAATTTTTAAAAAAGTAAAATTTTCTACAATAAATATTGTTTGAAATGGGGTTTTTTGACGGATAACTCCGAAAAATATTATTTTTTAAATATAAGAATTTAAAAGAGGGGATGCATGAATTAAGAGTGTATTCAGGTGGCGAAAGAGTGGACCCACAGGGGGCAATTTTCAAACTTTTTTCGGACCAGTTATGTGATATATCACCGGAAAGATTACTTTTTCATGTTATAATTATTTCTTCTCCCCTCCCCTCAATTTAGCTCCCCAGGGGGCACTTTTCGAACTTTTTGAAATCGTAGCGTTTTCATCATTTTAGATTAGATTTTTTTACGGAGCCCTCCTATAAATATTATTTATAATATATGAAATTCCAAAGAGTGGGGGGTTATTGCAGAGGGGCGTGAGAGTTGGTGCACCGGTGGCGCTTTTCCAACTTTTGCAGACACCCCTCATGCGATATATCATTGAAAAACACTATAGCCACTATTTCATATTATACACCCCCCATGTTCCACACCCCCACACACACACTGCTTTGCCACCCCAAGAGGGAGGGATTTTTGAAATTTTTTGAAATCGTAGCGTTTTCATCATTTTAGATCGGAATTTTTTTACGTAACCCTCTGATAGATAATGTTTATAATATATAAAAAATTCAAAGAAAGGGAGGGTCTATTCTGAGGGGCGCGACTCCCTGGAGGGGCGCTTTTCTAACTTTTGCCGACACCCCACATGTGATATATCAATGTGATAAAGCACTGTGGTCACTTTTTCATATTATACACTTCCCATGTCCTTTAACCATCCATAAACTTTATTGATAATAAATATTAAGAAGTTCTTAAAAAAAAACCGCTCAACTTTCCAAAACTTTCTAAAATATTCATGGAGACATTTTTATGCATAAAAACATCAAAATAAAATCCTTTATATCTAACTTCCTTTTATCAGTAATTTATTTATTTTGTTATTTATTTTTGACTAGATAATCATAAATTTAAGAGCTGTTTATTTTTATTCCACCCTAACATTATTTATTCCAGACAGTGTTGCGCCAACATATGCGTATTTGGCGGAAGCATGATGCAACAGTTGAAAGGAGAAATCAATCATCATGTTTGGTCATTTCTTTATTCATTTCATTTTCTTCGGTTACTAACGAAAAAGAGCTATTATTTGATACCAATTTAGACGTGCTAATAAGTCTATTTTATACAAATAAAGCATATTATGGCATTAAACTGGATTATTCCTAATTTTCTCTTATTGATCAAGTTGAATTTAGACACTTTACTCCGTGAAGGATTGGATTTCTGTAGCTCCGGGGTGGGGGTGGGTGTGGAATTTGCACTTTTTGACCATTGAAAACACAAAATCTCAAATCATCCATGAGGACATTTATTCTCTGGGGAGAATGTCTCCCCCGGGTCACTGCATGAATTTAACACTGTTAATGATTTTTTAAAAAATTAGGACTCTTTCTCTTTCTGATTTAATTAAGAAATTTAAACATTTAAACACGGAATGTAAAAAATTATTTTGGAGAAACTATTATTTGTATAATGAATGCCATTGCTGGATCATATACACCTACGTTTACAAATGAACTGAAAATTTAATAGAATAATATTAAACTAGACAACAGGAAAACTGCTTTTTGAGAATTTAGTGTCGCCTCCGGCATTTCCATTACTTCATTTTCTTCTGATGGACTGATGGCTTCTATTATTATGAAACAGCCATTATAAATGAAGTGTTAGGTGACGATGAAAGAGCAGCCGTAAAAAGTTTGAGCTCTGATTTTCTGTCGGAATGGGGGAAAAAATGGCTATAATTTTTTTTTTTTTTTTTTTTTTTGAGGACTGCTTTTTCATCTTCCCCTAACACCTCATTTATAATGGCTGTTTCATAATAATAGAAGCCATTAATCCATCAGAAGAAAATAACTCGGTTAAGCGGGACTCTACTGCAGTACAAAACATATTTCAATTTTAAGACTTAAAGCACACGTTTTATTTTATGTAAAATGACGTCATTCGCATCCGCTTAAGAATTCCACATTTACGATCTACTCTTAAACATCTACAATAAAGCATGCATAGCACATCACTATCGCGAAATAATGCACAAATGTAAAAAAATATTCCGTCATTCAAGGAAAAAAAAAAAAAAAAAAAAAAAAAAAAAAAAAAAAAAAAAACCGGCGATCTAATGATTCATAGATACTTACAATTAAATATAGTATATAATAGCTCCATTGTTTTAACAAAAATCATTCGTTTATATATATTTTTTTCAAAATAGCACGTATTTTAACTACATTTTCTTTTGGTTGTTACGAAAAAATGGCAACAAAAATATATAATTGCTATTTTAAAACTATTCTTCCTTTACTTTCTACAGAAATCGAGTTCTTCCGTTGCCAATATTAAGCAAATGGTGAATTAAAAACTCCAAAAGAATTAATATTTCAAAAATAAATGAAGATACAGTTTTCAAACAAAACGTATTTAAAAGAACTTTTTTTCTCCAATACGAAGGTATAAAAATTGAAAATGTGCGATGCTTAGAAGTTTAAAAAATTGCTAAACAGTATTTAATCGTAATGCTTTCTTTTACGGCTAGCCTCTGTAAGGTAACGTTATTTTTTGGACACAAAATAAGCTGGGAGAAAGAAATAGCATACCGTACCGCAGGCTAATAACATTTTGTTTTAAACGTGATATATAATTTTAATTGTTTCACCAATTTTCAAGTTTATTGAGAACTTTTTACGTTTCATCCTTATTCCTCTATTTGTATTAACTTAATTTTTCAATAACGGTTTCTTTATAATCAATAATACTCTAAAGTTAAAAAATATATGTTGAGAAAATTAAAAATATTTTTTTCAAATAATTCTAATTTAATTTGATATTCAAAATTTAAGAAAAGCATTTATCGAATTAGATATATATGGTAAGCATATAGAATTTTTCTTTAAATTTGAAGCTAGGTTCTCCTTTATATTAATAAAATTGGTTCTTATTTAATATTATTTTTTTCATTCTTGTTAATAAAGTTTGCATTTTTAGTCGTAGAATGTATCCAGCCTCAGCTAGGGATCTAACGAATTTCGTAAAGTATTAAGCAGAATATTGTAGATATTTAGAGGAATAAAATCAGGGTAATACATTTTTAGGTAGATTTCGTAATAAGAAATACTACATATTACATTTTACCAACATTTTTGCAGATCTACGCCGATCATGAAACCATAGAACACCAAACCACCCCCAGTTCAAAACTTTATCTAACTATCTATCCATATATATCACTTTTTTATGGACACGATAACTTCCATAACTCTGCACAAACCTCTTCCAAACTGATCAAGGCCATACCATACAATCAAGGGGCAGAAAATCTCGGCAAAGTTCGTTAATGGGCAAAATAGACCCAAGGGTATGGAAATAGGGAAGGATTTTGTGAAAACAGAAAAAACAATAACTTCTTAATTATAATGCATATCAAATCAGTTTAAAGTTATTATTACTTCTAGGAAAAGGTCCAAAAAATTATGCATAACAGATTTTTGATATCATTAAAAATGGGCTCAAGGGGCAATGAAAATAGAGTTTTAAGAAGAAAAAAATTCATAACTTCGTCAATTCACAAGATATAAAATCCACTTAAATTTATTATAAATCTTCTTAATCTGACCTACAACTTTTATATTGAGTCTTTGATAGTACCAACTCTTACAGAGAAAAGGGAGAGGCTTAAAAAGAAAAAAAAAATCATAACTTCGTCAATTCACAAGATATCAAATCCGCTTAAATTTATTATAAATCTTCTTAATATTATCTACAACTTTTATATTGGCAAGATTTTGATAAAACCAACTCTTACACAAAAAAAGGAGGTTCAAGAAAAAAATATCGTATTAAGGCTGTTCTCAAATCCATAGGGGCAACTTTATGACATAAGTTTTAATTCCCTTTTCTTCGGAAACGCATGAAATTGGAAGGTGTTGTTATAAGGAAACTATGTAATTGAAAGACATTTTCCGTTTTTTTTGTAAACACAATAGATGTTTCAGAAAATACTGTCACAGTTTGAACCAAATTTCCCAACAAAAGGAAAAAAAAAACGAACGAAGGGAGAAAAATCCCTTGTAGTAGGTCTGTGCCAATTTTATACAATTACGTTAAAAAATCTGTACGTCATTGTGTCAGAAAATATCAACCTTGTTGAGCAGTGTAGTTGAGAACACAGCCTTAACATGATTCTGATAAAACCAGTTTAGAAAAATGAAATTAAAAACTCGTCAAAAGCGACCAGAAAAAATTGTCAAACTGTGTTTATCTCTATTCTTGATTTAGCCTTTTTGGTGAAATTAGTACTTAACTTCGAAATCTACCTGTGCCTGCAGGCCGAGCCGGGAGTGATTTTTTTCTCTTTCTTTTCTTTCTTTTTTTTAAAATGATTTTCTCAAATCCAAATTGGCTATTTTCTAACGCATTCATATAAAACCATTTTTATTTCTTACAAGCACAAAATGTACAGCTATTTTCATTCAGATACTAAACAATCAAATTTAATTTTTTAGTGTGAGACTATTTTAAGAATCCATAATCTGCTTATTTGTCATACATTTTTATAATGAGGCTCCTAAAACTTCGCTTATCGGTGAGAATTTTAACTATTTTTTTTCATTTTGCACAAAAATATCATTATTTGATAAATTTTATAGCACAAATAATGTTCCGATACAACAGTTTGTTGAATTTTCATGATTTTTTTGAAAAATAAACGGATATTTGCAATTGGCATTAAAAAAAAAAATATTTTATGAACTGAGATAAGGATTACTACTGCAATTTGTTTATGTAGAAAAAGGTAAGTCATATAAACAAGGTTTTTTTAAACAAATAATAATCTCTTTGTGACGTTTCAACATATTATATTAAAGTATAAAACAGTTAGACATATGAATAACGAAATCTATATCGAATTAAAAATAAAAAACAAACTGTGCGGTATGAATTTTTTGCTTGCTTTTTTTTAGTTCCCTACGTTACAACCAAATTTTATACAATGCAATTTTATATCACACTAGCTGACCCACCCGGCGTTTGCCTGGTCCATCATAATAACCTTAAATAAAACTCAAGTTTGTATGATTTTATATCCTTTGAAAATCTTTTAAATGAACCTAGTTTCGGTTGTTCCATTGCATTCCACAGCGTCTCGTATGTTTCCAACAAACGTCTTTCCGAACGAACCTGTAATCTGAGTCCTCGCTACCTAACACAGCATGTGCCGGAAGTGCTCCGCACGTATCGTAGACAATTGAAAAAAAAGTCTAATAGTGAGCCAAACTTCGTAGTAATCAAGCCCATAGAACCGGAAAAACGAATGCATCATTAATGTTCGAAAATGTCGTTAACTGAAGTCTAAGATAAACTTTCATAATCACAGAAAGTAGCCGAATTGTAATCTAAGTTAAATAAACCAATTCCCGTTGAAATTGGGCCCTTATAACTCGAGGAAACAATTTTTCCTTACGCGGTGGAAAGTTGCCTCCCTCCTCCTCTGTAAATTTCACGGTCTACTTTTAAAATTAGCACGATATTATTTAATAAACGGATGAAATCCCTTTTCTAAAATTACCTTTAACCCTTTAGTGCGCAGGGACAAAGAACATTTTTTTTTATGCAAAGAACAGTTTTTTAAAATTTAATAGATTTTTTTTATTCGTATATACCTAATTCACACCAGGAGATAAAAATGGCAATATTTGTTTGAATTAATAACAGACATTCCGTATTTAAAAAAAGCGAAATTAACCATTGAAACTTTCTTGTGTAAAGTCAGATTCTCTGGAGTACGTAATTTCTAGAACGCATTCTATCATGGGAATTAAAGGGTTAAAGGTTAAGTTTTATAAAATAAATAATTATATAAAATAAGGTATTTGGAGACATAGGTATTAAAATATTTACTGATTTGCAATATTTTAGCGTAAAACAGCCCCGCAACAGTAGTTATTATTTGTATTGCAGATGCGCAACAGAAGAAAAGAGTTCCGTATTATATGAAAAATGTATCTCTGATTTTTTTTTCATTATTTTTCCTGAGTAATAAACCTTTCAGAGAATCATATATAATTTTTTCGAAGCAAAATAAAAAATCGCGCATTTAAGGGTTAACGTAACGCGATTTTTATTTTTAATTTAAGGATGTAGTGAGTAAACGTAAGCTGTTGCCGAAAAAGGAGATTAATATTCGAAAAAGGTGGTAGCTTGGGTATAAAGAAGGACCGGGCCCAGGGGGGCAGGATATTAACTGGAATGTAGTTGGGTAAAGGGAAAATTTTTAATAGTTTTAAAGTAGCTGTAGGACGCAAGAACTATGAAGTAGAAAATTGTAATAGAGTAAGATCGTTTTTAAAGAAGCTACAACAAAGGCCCCAAGAAGGAGATTAATATTCAAAATTGGTGGTAGCTGAAGTGAGAAATTTTTTTGTCGTTCATGGAGTTGCTAGAAGACTTAAGAAGTTGTTAGAAAAAAAAGCTAATGAATCGGGTCATTTTTAAGGGCCCAAAAGAGGCCAACTGATAGTTAAGAGCAGGGCCCTAACATGAAAATATGTTAAAAGGTCTTAGATCTTCAATTATTCAAAATTAGCCATAGAGTTATGAATTATTCCTTAGAATAATAATTTAAAGAAATGCGCCAAAAATTGGGTTGGTCCTGGGAGAAGTGTCCAATACTCAGTTTTAAAATTATGCACTGAGAAGGTGAGAAAATTAGAGGGTGAAAAATGCATGGCGCACAAAAAATTCAAGGGACCTACGGGACCCTAGGGGGGAGAATGGAGCAAGGGTCTTAACTAGGGTGTAGAAATGGGAGAATAACTAAATGAAAAAAGGATACCAAAAATGAAGATCGGATTAAAAGGAAGCAATTTATTAACAATTTAGGGCGCAAAAACTTTAAGGGGTGCTGTACCGGGTCCCAGGCTGCCAGGGTCTTAACTGGAATGTAGAAATGAGGGAATAACTAAATAGGGAATTGGCCCCAAGAACGAAGAAGATCGGATATAAAGGGGGTAAGTTATTAACAATTTAGAGCATAAAAACTTAGAGGCACAGGGTCCCCGACCTTAATAAAAGAAAAATCTGATTGTCAGGTGCATCAGGACATGTCTTGGACTGTTCTCACCTAAATGTTCAGACTTCTACGTGCGGTAGATTTTGCTAGTCATCAAACGCAGACACACAGACACTCACACACTCACATACACACAGACAGAGCGAAACTTTCTTTTATTGGTATACGTTTTATTCAATTTTCCCCAATAAAAACTGGGTTGTCGTTAAATCCGATCTCGCTGAAAACTTATGCTACAGTTAAATACAAACACACTCTTAGTAGCTGACGAGTTCTTGAGGTTTTAATGCATATGTATAAAATATTAATGATGATTGAGTAAAAGCACTGATTTATGAAATTGATGAGCTATCGATATTATAGTGCCCCCATATCAGTAACAAATAAATATTACTTCTTTCAACAAAAACAAAGGTTTATAAGGCTGGCGAATCACTGATCTTTTAATATATAAATTAAATAAATTCGATGCGCAAAAAGACAAATTTCTGAGAATGTCGTTATCAAGATTGGATATATATAATTCATTAATGACATTCGACTTAATAAAATCACAGATGATTAAGGATGACGACTTTTCGAGGTTTTTTGGAAATCATACAGAATTTATATCAAACTGATTGAAATATAAATTTAAAGAGATGGCGAAGTAACTAGGTTTTTCGTTTAGAGAGATCGTTTGGGTTAACTTGTTATTTTGATTTTATTGCGGATGTTAAGAAAATTAATTAGATTCTATTGCATAGAAGCACTGCTTTATGAGGATATAGAGTTATCAAGGTTTTAACCACAATGACCAATGATAATTGTTTAAATAAAAACATAGATTTATAAGCTTGAGGATTCATCAAGGTTTAACCGTATAACTTGTATTCGATATATAATAAAACAGATTAATGAATCTTCAAGTTATCCAGTTTTTAGAGCAAATGTATAAATAGTAATATTAACTAAATACACTTATTTATGAGGATGTCGAGTTATCGAGGCTTTAACATATAAGCGTGATAATAATAACATTTTATTAAACTAGCTGACTTCGCCCTCTAGCGTGCTCATAATTACATCGGGGCCTCTAATTTATGCTAACATCGAATAAAACGAATGTCGAATTCATATGAAAATTTTCGTTAGGTGCAGTAGCGTAGCTAAGTTGTTTGCCGCCCGGGATTTCATCCGTTTATTAAATAATATTGCGTTAATTTTAAAAGTAGTCCGTGAAATTTACAGAGAGGGGGGGTGGGGGTGCAACCTTCCACCGCTTAGGGGTGTATTCTTTCCTCGGGTTCTAGGGGCCCGATTTCAACGGGAATAGGTTCATTTAAGTTAGATTATAATTCAGCTACTTTCTGTATTATGAAACTTTATCTTAGACTTCAGTTACCAACATTTTCGAACGTTAATGATGCATTCATTTTTCGGGTTCTATGGGCTTGATTACAACGAAATTTGGCTCACTCGACTTGGTTTTCGATTATCTGCGGTACGTGCGGAGCACTTCTGGTTCATACCGCTTTAGGTAGCGGAGACCCAGATCACATGTTCGTTCGGAAAGAGATATGTTGGGAACACACGAGAGGCTGTGGAAGGTAATGGGGCTTCCGAAACTAGGTCCATTTAAAAGATTTTCAAAGGATATAAAATCATACAAACTTGAGTTTTATTTAAGGTTATTATGATGGGCCTGGACAACGCCGGGTGGGTCAGCTAGTGTGATATAAAATTACACTGTATAAAATTCGGTTGTAACCAGGGCTTAATTTGCGACGGAGCCCACCATAGCCCGGCTCCGGTACTTCTCTGTTTTTAGTAAATATTTAAATATTGTTCGGAATTCACCGGAGCTCATAAATACAGGGCTCCGGAGCCCAGTGCAATAGCGCTTCCGAAAAACCGAAGCTTAAATTACCTTTTCCTTTCTTTCCCATCTCCAAGCTTTTGCATTCTTTTTACCAAAACACTTATATGTTACCTAATGTGTCACACGCGTAGGGGATGGAGATGAAACGTACTCAATTTTTATATCAGTTTTTAGGCTTAGACTGACTCGAGCTCAATCTGTATTACATTTAAAATTTTATTTATTCATGTATTGAAAAAAAATCTTCTTTTAAAATTACGTATTATATTCCACTTCAAATCATTTTAATGCTATTTTGATCAGAATGAAGGGGAAACAGAAATCGTGTTTTTCTATTTCAAATTTATATCGGCGACGTGTTGATACGGCGCCACTCAAAAGAGTGAACAATAAATTTGCTTTCAGTTCGATTTTCTTTTGTGACAGTAGGATAATTTTTTATTGGCTGGGTTTTCTTTTTTTATTTCGATATCTAACCTGAAACGAATATTTTCTGTTTTATCCAACAAACATCAGCTTGACGTTTTGTCTGTTCGAGGTTTTTTGTCTTCTATTGCGTACGAGTATAAAAATCACGTTAGTGATTTTTCTATTTATTTTGTATCATGAACAGTACCCGCGCTAAGGCTCTGTGCACCTATACGAAGTCACTTTCCTTTGTAAGTAGAATAATTACCCTGTATTGTTATTCTGATAGAAAGCAATCGAGCAGTGTTTCCCCTTTTTCTATAAAAGCATAGATTCTTTCCGATAACGTTGTCACATTTTTAATTTTATCTGATTTTCAGGGACTCACCGCAAAAGATTGTTATGCGGAAGGAAATGATTATAGCTTAAGATATGCACATTTACAGGAAATTGTAAAACATTGTTCCATTCTTCAGCATATAAATATTCATTTCTGTAAATTTCATTCATTTTTTCTTAAAATTGCATAGCTGCGAACTATTTCTTTATTGTGTTAACACCATTTTCTAATCATAATCGTTACCCTATTTAATCGCAGAATTCTGCAATTAATTAACATAAAAAATAGGCACTGATTTTTACTATTCAAAAGAAGTGATAACTAAAAAGTAGAATAGTTGACAGCTAAGTATATGCTGATAGATATATTTAATTTTTTTATTTTGCTAAAGAAAAAAAATGTTTTAAATTTTGCAATTAATGTACGAAATATAAATATGCAGATTACAGGGGCAGGGGGGAGGGGGGTGGAACGGTACAGTTGTTGTAGCGGTAGCGCAGAATATTAGGGCTCCGGAACTTTTTTTGTTAGAATTTAAGCCCTGGGTGCAGTAATCTAATTGTAACGTAACCTTAATCTAACTCTACCATAAACATTACCTAACTGTACCCTAGCTGTAATATGTTACATAACCGTAACCTAACGGTAACCTAACAGTAACATACCTTTAACCTAACTATAAACAAATTATCACCTAACCGTAACCCAACTGTAACCTAATTGCAATCTAACCTTAATCTAATTATAACATAACCGTAACCTAACTGTAACGTAGCTATAAACTATCGGTAACTTAACCGTAACTAATTTTAAGCTAAATGTAACGTGACTGTAACCTACCTGTAACCTATCCATAATCCAACCGTAAACTATCTGTAACGGAAATGGAACATAACCGTAACCTAACCGTAACCTATCTGTAACGGAAATGGAGCATAACCGTAACCTAATTATAACCTAACCGTAACGTAACCGTAACCTACTTATAACCTAACCCTAACCTAACTGTAACATAACAGTAACCTAACCGTAATCTATCTGTAAAATAAACGTATCATGACGGTACGCTAACCGTAAACTAATTATAACCTAACCGTATCCTAACTGTGATGTAACTATAACCTAACTGTAACCTAACCGTAACCTAACTGCAGCCTGGCGGTAACCTAAACGTAACCTAATTGTAATCTATCCGTAACCTACTGTAACCTATCCGGAACTTAACTGTAATCTAACTGTAACCTATCCGTAATCCTATTTGTAACCAAACTGTAACGTAACTGTAACCTATCCGTAACCTAATCTTAGCAGAAACGTAATCTAACTGTAACCTATCCATAACATAACCGTAATCTAACTGTAACCTATCCGTAACCTATCCGTAATCTTAATTGTAACCAAACTGTAACGTAACTGTATCCTATCTGTAACCTAATCGTAGCATAAATGTATTCTAACTGTAACCTATTCTTAACCTAACTGTAACCTATCCGTAACTTAACCCTAATCTAACTGTAACCTATCCGTAACCTAACCTTAACCTATTTGTAACTTAAACGTAACCTAATTGTTACCTAAATTTAATCTAACTGTGACGTAAACGTAATCTAACTGTAACCTAACCGTAACCTAACTGTAGCCTGGCGGTAACCTAACCGTAACCTAATTGGAACCTATCCGTAACGTACTGTAACTTATCCGTAACCTAACCGTAATCTAACCGTAACCTATCCGTAATCTTAATTGTAACCAAACTGTAACGTAACTGTATCCTATCTGTGACCTAATCGTAGCATAAACGTAATCTAACGTAACCCATCCGTAACCTAACTGTAACCTATCCGTAACTTAACCCTAATCTAACTGTAACGTATCCGTAACTAACCTTAACCTATTTGTAACTTAAATGTAACCTAATTGTTACCTAAATTTAATCTAACTGTGACGTAACCGTAATCTAACTGTAACCTAACCATAACCTAACTGTAGCCTGGCGGTAACCTAACCGTAACCTAATTGGAACCTATCCGTAACGTACTGTAACCTATCCGTAACCTAACCGTAATCTAACTGTAACCTATCCGTAATCTTAATTGTAACCAAACTGTAACGTAACTGTATCCTATCTGTGACCTAATCGTAGCATAAACGTAATCTAACGTAACCCATCCGTAACCTAAATGTAACCTATCCGTAACTTAACCCTAATCTAACTGTAACCTATCCGTAACTAACCTTAACCTATTTGTAACTTAAATGTAACCTAATTGTTACCTAAATTTAATCTAACTGTGACGTAACCGTAATCTAACTGTAACCTAACCGTAACCTAACTGTAACCTAAGTTTAACGTAACCGTAAACTAATTATAACCTAACTGTATTCTAACTGTAACCTATCCGAAACCTAACAGTATCCAAACCAAAACCTAACTGGGCTAATCGTCCTGTCGGCTAAATGTCCTGTAAGCTAATTGTCCTGTCGGCTAAATGTCCTGTCGGTTAATTGTCTTGTCGGCTAATTGTCCTGTCGGCTAAATGTCTTGTCGGCTAATTGTCTTATCGGCTAATTGTCTCGTCGGCTAAATGTCCTGTCGGCTAATTGTCTTGTCGGCTAATCATCCTGTCTGCTAAACGTCTTGTCGGCTAATTGTCCATGTCGACTAACTGTCCTATCGGCTAATTGTCCTGTCGGCTAATTGTCTCTGTCGGCTATCTGTCTTGTCGGCTAACTGTCGCTGTCGGCTAATTGTCCTGTCGACTAAATGTACGTGTCGACTAAATGTACTTGTCGGCTAAACGTCCTGTCGTCTAATTGCTGTCTGCTAAATGTCTTGTCGGCTATTTGGTTGTCTGCTAAATGACATAGACCCCATAAGAACACCTGCCACTTTGATAATAACTGCCATTTGAACTCTGAGCTAATTTGGAGTGCTTCTTCCTAAGCTTACGTGTGATAAAACGAAAACTAGTCGGATATACCAATCCCAAAACTTTCTTCTATCTGATGCATGTTAATACTTGAAAATTTGCTATCACACTACCAAAATATAACGGCAATCTATGCCAATCATGAGGATTCTATAGATATGAAATTCCGTGCATTAGTTCTTGAGATAGAGCGCCCACAAAATTTGTGTCACACACAGACACACAGACAGACGGACAGACAGACAGACTCACAGACAGACATTTTGTAAAAACATGTTTTTCGGGTTCTCTGACCTCTAAAACGTGTAAATCCGTCGAAAAACGGAATTTGAAAATTTTCATGAATCCAATACTTTCTTCTTGTAAAGATAGAAGAAAGTAAAAAGGACATTTCTCAATTAAATGCCACAATACTGTACAATATTTCTTTTATCCGCTCTTTTATTTTTACTTTCCATCTTTACTTTACACATCTTTACAAGAAGAAGGTATTGGATTCGTGAAAAGTTTCGACGGATTTATACGTTTTAGAATGTTCTGAACACGATTTGATGGTTTTTAGAAAATGTCTGTCTATGAGTCTGCCTATCACTCTGTGAGTCTGTATGTCACAAAAATTTTGTGGGCGCTTTTTCTTAAGAACTAATGCACGGAATTTCACAAAACTTTAGATTCAGTTAGACCTTAATATAAACTGGTGCTGGTTACTTTATGGTGTAAATCGCCCGACAGGTGGCGCTGCTATGCTGCATTTTTCACGATTTCCCCAATAGATATATCTCAAGAACTACCGCACGGATTATCATAAAACTTCGTATTCAGTTATTCCATGATATAATTTGACGGTGATTACTTTTTGGTGAAAATCTCCCAACAGGTGGCGCTGCTATGCTGCATTATTCCTATTCGTGATCATAGCAATAGCTCTATCTCAAGAACAAATGTACGAATTTTCTTCAAACTTCAGATTCAGTTAATCTTTGATATAAATTGGTGCTGTTTAATTTTTGGTGTAAATTGCCCAACAAGTGGCATTGTTATGCAGAATTTTTTTCCGCAATAGCTCTATCTCAAAAACTAATGCACAGATTTTTACTAAACTTCAGATTCAGTTACAAGTTGACATAAGTTGTTGATGATTAGATTTTGGTGTAAATCATCTAACCGGTGGCGCTGATATGCAGCATTTTTCCGGAAGTATAAACATATGTGAGATAAAAGAAAATTTTGGGATTGCCACCTCCGACTAGGTTTTTCTAGTATTATTACTTGATTAATATAAAATTGTTAATAAAAAACAAAAAATTAAAATTAAAATTTTATTTATAATAACGTAAAATTGTGATTAAAAAATATGACGGGCGTATGTGTGGAGGAGGTGGGGGTGACACTATTTACGTCCGCCTCGGGTGTCACCCATCCTAGCTACGCCACTGTTCCACTGTCCGTATCACGTCTCGAAGCATAAAATGATCCACTCGCGCACAACTCTCGATGAAGACGCTCAAATGTTTGGAGATCCGGTAGATTCCTACTCTGGAATCGAACATCCTTTGAGCAACCGATCCATTTCATTGTGCAGCCCCATACATGAAACGCATGTCGGCAAGCTCCGCATTGGTATAACGACGCATGTTGCTCGAAATCCGAACGGAGAATGACGATTCAAGCCAGCCACGTGCTTTTATCCACTGAACTGAACAGCGCCCTCTACTGCCTCAACACTGCATTTCCGCACCCACATTCCTATACGAAATCTGCTTACTTAGGTTCCCTCTACATGCCTTTACATTTATGACATAAAATTTTGAAACACCCTGTATAAATACGAATTGCAAAAAATCGGTATTCTTTTTATAAACCTCCAAGCACCACAGCTCTGATTCACGTATCGTTTGAGCTCTCAGTCTTTTTATGGCATTTATTATTAATTAGCATTATTTGAAAAAAACTCAATTTATTCGTTATTTTGTGTCTCTCAAAAACTTATTGTGTAATAAATAACAGTCCGAAATTACCGAGAAACTCCGCACTTTTCCAGATCCATTTTACTAATGTTCATGAAGGTTGTTTCTTTTTATAATCAATCAGTTTTGCGACTTTTTATGAAACTTGTAAGATCGATTCACTATATGAGTATTAGATTAATACACTAGATTGGTAGAGTTATTAAACTTTTTATTTATAAAACTTTAGCTTTTTTTTTTTTTTTTTTTGAATTTTTACTTTGTTTGGAGCCAGTTTTAGTACTATTATTCGCTATAAGTCGGCAATTTTATATATAGTAAATACAAATTCATAAAAATCACCAGTTTCTTTTTTTTTTCTTTTTCGGTTAAAGCCATAGTGCCATAGCTTTGATTGACGTAATGTCTGGCTTCTTTCCACATAAACACTTACGATTGATTTGTTGTTTTATTAGAAGATGACTAAATTGATTCGTTATTTTCTACCTTTCAGAAAGGCATTGTGTAGTAAATAACAGTCCGAAATTACCGAAAATCTCCAAATCCATTTTACTAAGGTCACATACAGAAACGTGTTCAGAAAGGTGAAAAACTCTTTCGTATTATAGTCAATCAATCTTTCGATTTTTTATGAACCTCGTAGAAATTATTACCTCTTCAGAGCTCTTAGAAAAGGGGCGCCAAACAAGGGACGGTGTCAACGACTTTGGACGATGGCCGCCAACTTTAGAACAACTCACCAACAGCTATTTAAGAAGAAATACTTCCGTTCCATCGGCGAAATGCCTGGGGTGAATGAGTATTGCGGTAGAGAATGTAGCTACCGAATTAAGTAGCGGTTTTTGCAGTTGCCGTATATTAAATTTGATGATATATTATGTACAAAATCTGCCTGAGAGTGAATATGAAGCTAACAATATCAAAGAAAATTAAGAGATTGTTATCAGATACCCGAAACAGAACGTGAGACTATTATCTGTCTGATTAGATGTTGGTACATATTTTTTTTTCTCTGCATTGATTTATTGCCGGAATAAAATGTATTGCCTGCAAAAAAAGTTGTCTAAGATAATGTCTTACAACTTTCGATTGCACGATATTATTTGATCAAGTTAGCCGTCGATCAATACGATTAACATACCTCAAAGAAATACATTTCACGCCTTGAGATATTTTTCCCCGTAGCAAAGACATTTTTAGAGTAAAGCTTCTAATACAACAGTATTGAATCAGAAAACGTATTTTCATAAAAACCCAAAAATTGTAATAGAATTTAGTAAAAAAGAATAAAGAGACGAACAAAACAGGCAAACGGGGAACTACTAGAAAAATCAAAATAATAACGAGAAAGAAAGATCAATTGTGATTTCGCAATGTATTACTAGATAAAGCTAAGTGTTCTCAACTAAAAGTTCTGTGAAGAAGTCCTGAAGGTACTGAAACTATAAATAACTGCTAATGTGATAAATGACGCAATTTCGTATTTTTGTTGTTCTTCAAAATAATGCACGCAGTACAAAAATAAGTAAAATTTTATTAAGGATTTTTTTTTAAATACTAAATGGTCAATTAAGCCAAAAATCTGGCCGCATTGCTAGTCTGATTCGCAAAGAATCTTGTTTGCATAAGGTAGCTCTAATTCCAGAGAAGAAAGAAATAGAGAAAGTTTACACCGTGTCCCAAAAGTTTAGACAAGCAATAAAATTTGTATTAACATAAAAAGTATTAAGGTACAATTAAAATTCGTGAGATAGGCAATAAGTAAAAGCAGTTTTGCTGATATGCCCATATAAATTATGATAAAAGGTTTGAAATTATAAAATATACATTAAATTATTATAAAAATGCGTTGTCCCAAAAGTATAGACACCTGTATTTTTTTATTTGAGAGGGGGGGGGGAGGGTTACATTTATGAAAGTAACTAAAAACTTACTTTTAATATTTAATTGTATTGCCACGACACTTTATAACATCAAATACACGTTTTTCCATAGAATTAACTAAGCATTGCATTATAGAATAAGGTATTTCGTACCACGCTTTGTCAATTGTAATTTTTAAGTCATTTACACATGTATATTGCTTTCCATTTTCATATATTTTACGAGATAAGATCCTTCATATCTTCTCCATGGGATTCAAATCTGGACTAAGTGCTAGCCAGTCTAATAGTACGATATTGTTTTGCTTAAACCATGTTTACGATGATGTGGAGGTATTGATGGATGCCCCATCTTGTTGGAAAACACAATCCGGTCCTGTTAGCAAATCTATAATTGGCAGTAAATTGGTACGTAAAATATCCTCATAATCGTCTGATTTCATTTCTCTGCCCATAAATCCTAGAAATGTTTAGCGAGATACAAAACCTTGCTTAAAACAGAGATATAAAGATGCACGTCTAATGTGGTCTAGAAAGCATATGTCATACGATGAAAAATTGATTTCTGCAATCTTCAGTGATGAAAAGAAATGGAATTTAGACGGCCCTAATTGTCATAAATTTAACTAGCATGACCTAAGAAAAGAACCCAAGAACTGTTTCAGCAGCCAACAAGGCGGAGGATGAGTAATGGACTGGGGAAGGTTTTCTTTCAACAGCTTAACTTTTCTTTCAACGGTTTAGGCAAAACAATATCACACTATTAGACTGGCCAGCACTTAGTCCAGATTATAAATCCCATGGAGAACATATGGGCTAACTTATCTCGTAAAATATATGAAAATGGAAAGCAATATATATGTGTAAATGACTTAAAAATTGCAATTGACAAAGCGTGTAATGCAATGCTTAGTTAATTCTATGGAACAACGTGTATTTGATGTTATAAAGTGGTCGTGGCAATACAATCAAATATTAAAAGTAAGTTTTTAGTTGCTTTTATTAATGCAAAACCAAAAAAAGTTACAGGTGTCCATACTTCTGGGACAGCACATTTTTATATAATTTGATGTATATTTTATAATTTTAAACCTTTGTTCATAATTTATATGTGTATATCGGCAAAACTATTTTTATTTAATACTTATCTCACAAATTTTAATTGCACCTTAATACTTTTTATGTTGATGCAAATTTTATTGATTGTCTAAACTTTTGGGACGCGGTGTATTAACGTACAAGTTTATAAATGCATACAGCTATTGGTTGGTAAAGTTTTCTGATTGAAATTTTGAAATTGCGAAATTCATTTCAGGCTTGGCCTTATGAAGGTCCAGTTTTTTTTTTTCTTTCTTTCTTTCTTTTTTAAATCCTCTAGCAACATTTAACCATCCTAGCGTTACTTTTCCGTGCATTTGTATTATTTATGTAAAATTACAGTGTGACAAGCTGATTTTATCTTTCTAAAAGGCCATTAGATAAATAAGAAATGAAACTTTGTTACGAAAAAGATTTTTTTAACAATAAAGTTTTTTGAAATTTGAAATACACTTCACTGTAAAGAAACGCAAAGAATTTTTCATTAGAACTATGTCATAAGTGAAGGTCTAAATGTTGATACATTGGCATTTGATTTTTTTATTTTTAGCCTTTTTACTCACATAGTTAATTTTTTGTAGTTTTGGGGAATTTTTCCTGTATTTTAGACAATCATTTACATCTTTAGACACTATGTCTTTGAAGCTTCACCGAAACGGGTTTTCTCTTCTCCGATCTCCAAATCCTTGTTAGCCTTACTATAAAAGGCTACTTCACTCACGCAAAAACACCCATTCGCTAATGTTAATCCTATGGAAGAATTTTTAACGATATCTCGTTTGCATTTCAATATTTTTAAACAATTTTTTTTCATAGGCTAGCTGAGATCGTTCTATACAAAGACAGTTTTTCACTTTTTTGATTTTATTTACAGATTTTTTTTATTATTATTATTAGGATACTTTTACTTTCGGAACCGGTTTCGAAAATGAAATTATTCTCGTTAAAAAATCCTGAAAAGAAAATCGAAAAAGTAAACAACGGCGTTTGTACGGATTGACCTCAGCTACTCTATGCAAAAAAAAAAAATCGTTTAAAAATATTGAAATGCAAACGAGTTATCTTAAAAAATTCCTTCCATAGGATTAACATTAGCGAACGTGTATTTTCAAGAGACTGGAGTAGCCCCTTAAATAGGCGATCTCTCATTACCTAATATAATTATCGAAATGAAGTTTCACCATCAGAAAGTAGAAGTCAGATGTTGAAGTAGTGTTTTTTAAAGAAATGTCTCTTTAAAATTTAAGTATTTTTATAATCACTATAAATTTTTAAATTTCTACTTCGGGAAAATTTTCAAATTTCTTCATCTTCTTACAAATACTTAAAATTTAAGAAAACGTTTTTTTAAATGCACTATCAAGAGAAGGTACTCAATCATTTCGGATAAAATGAATGAAATCGGTAACAATCAATAGTACTCATCGAGTTGGTAAAAAAAAAGTAATTGCTTTTATTTTGGCAAATTATTTTTTGAACAGATATGAAGACGTAAGTTTCAAAACTCGCCTTATCCAAAGTTTAAAAAATCGAGTTTTCTCTACAAATCTATTTTATTGGTAAACCTGCACAGAAAAAACACTATAATCTGAAAAAAAAATATTTTTATCCTTTATTTTTGGGTTCTTAAAATATTGGTTTTGTTTCAAAACTCGCCTTATCCACTAGGCAGTTCGCAACAAAACTAGCTTTATCCCTGCGCATGCACAAGACCAAAGGACGACTAGCTTATCAGCTACTATCACAGTAATTTTCCTTCATTTCTCTGCGACCCGTTCCTATTTTCGTTTAAAGTTTTTACATGTTCTATTCATACAAACTAATTAAATAAGTTTTACAGCATGTTTTATATATAATGGACAGTAAATAAACTCTTGCATTTTGTGGGGGAAGGGAGAAGAAGAGAAAAGGAAATACGAACACATGGGCTAGTAAAGAATACAAGCAAAAGAAGATTAAAATGTAAGTTCAAAATGGAGAATCGCTTTCTATATTTCTTACTGTCAGAAGGTATAAAAAGATTTAATTTTTATTCTCAGGCACAAACCTAAGGCATTTCTGGTCCTCTCAAAGTGCACTCACCAGAAGGAGAACCTCAAGTATTCAACAGTCTGTATGACGGCAAGATGTATGACGCTTCCACCAAGCTTTTTTTTTTTTTTTTTCAATCAAAGGCAAAATTGCATAAGATAACTTTATTTTGAAGTTCACATCTCAAGCATCTCCTTCGAGAAACCGTTCAGGTTTCTTTCCTTCCATGAAACATCCAGAAAAGTAAAATTTACTTGCATCTCAGTGCGCTTTCAAAGGCATTATCATAAGGTACTATATAAAGACTAAGAACTATGGCCATCTTCAAATTTGTGGAAGTATATTTCGGAAGATTCTTGGAATATCAGAATTCAGAGTGTTAAAGTTGTGCTAGAGGGATCTAAAAACTGGACTTTCTTTTTAAAAAGAAGGGGGAGGCAGTTCCCGTGAAGCAAGAGAAACTTAAGGATGTCCACGAGTTGTTAAAAAAAAAACATTTTGATGAAAACTGGTCAGAAATGGAGGTGCTTACTTTCTGTAAAAATATTATTTCTAAGAAACCAGAACAGAAGGAGATGGTGTATATATATAACATTATATGTTACATAGATTATATTATATTACATTCTTTTAAAAAAGTTATTTTAATTATAAGCTATTTATGATAAGTTTTATTTGATTATTAATAAGTTTGCTCACTCTAAATCGAAATGTCTTAAATTCAGACACTTAAGTGTCTGAAACGGAGTGTTCAATTTTCAGACATTTTAAAATGTCTGAATTTTTTCAGACACTTTTTGCGTCTGAATTTTAGACACTTCAAACGTCTGAATCGCAGCCATTTTTTTAAAGCATTACACGTAGCCATGTTTGACCACGTTGATCCTGGAAAAGTATATGGCCATTATTCTGCCCTACTCTCCCCCCCCCCACACACACACAGCCTAATTTTAGGGGCTCCAAAATATGGTATGCAATTTTCATAAAGCTGATAATTGAAATCTTTTTCGACTTTGTACTGATTATAATCAATATTTTGAATTTATAGAGTAGAATAAGATTAAAAATTAAAATATTTGTCACAATACAGTAAAACCTCTCAATAGTAGGCACCTTAGAACCGTGGAATTTGTTCGCCATTCGGAAGTGTCTGTTTTTCTGAGGTAAAAAATATAAAATATGTGCATGTTGTTAATAAAAAATGTGCTTCTTAAATAGTTGTGTCCTCTATGTAGGAGTGTCCGTTATGGAGATTTTACAACAAAACTTTCATAGGACAATTTTCTTCAGCGAACACTGACCTTTTTCAAGATAAATACATTTTTTTTACCTCATAAAAGCGAACACAATCGAATAGCAGGCAAATTCATCGTTCCAAAACGCGTTCAATTCGCGAGGTGGCCGCGATTGAGAGTTTTTACTGTATTTATTTTTTTATTTAGTTTTTAATCTAATTCTACTTTTAAAGTTCAAAATGCTGATTATAATCAATAGAATGTTGAAACACATTTAAAATATAAGCTTTAAAAAAAAATCCATATCGAATTTGGAGCACGTAAAATCGTAGGGGGGGGGGGGGAGTCTGCCCATGCTTTAATCAGGCCCTCCTTCTGGAAAAAGTCCAACCCTGTATTATGATTCGATAAATGTACGTGTCAGTTTTAAGTGCAAAATCTAGCTATATGCAAATAAATATTTTATAAAAATCTACCTCTTTATTTTGTATTCATTTTTAATTTCAAATTACTTTTTAACTAAGAGTAATAAAAAAATCAATATTATATAATTATTTCAAATGAAATATATCTGTATATTTTTACCGCATTCTTACAATTACGTTAACGGTACATGATTACATTAATTTAAGAATCTAAAAATAATCATTAAAATTTAACAAAGTGACTACAGATAACGCGAGATCCTTTTTCTAAATCTTTGTTGACATCAACAAATTTTTTTCTGATTCAACGTCTACATTAGTGACGTCAATTTCCGCTGAATTGAAGCTGTGGTTTTGACTTTTGAATCATAAAAAGATTATATGTTGACTATTTTCAGTATGGCAAATGGGATATTTCTAAAATACTCGGAAACACTAAAATTATAGCAAAGGGAAATCTTTTAATTAGAATGACCGGATTTAATGAGTTTTATCAGTCAAAACATTTTAAAATAAATAAATGAACACAAGTAATTCGCTGTATTAAAAATATGGGGGAATCAATGAATGGAAGGATGTTCGAACTATATTCTTTTTTAAAATTTATGATGTACACACTATGAGGCAGAAGAAAACTTCATTAGACAAGAAAAGCATAAATAATAAATAAAAGCAGCTATTAACAGGAATGTTTACTATAAATGCTTTTGAATTCCAGTACATAACACATAATAAATCTATCAGAAATGTAAAAATCGATGTAAACATTACAAATGCTGCCGCATTAAATGCTTATAAAAATATTGTATACGTAAATAAATAATTAAAAAGGGTACTTCAGAGTAATAATTACACCAAAAAATACTATTAAGGTAGTCTTGATGGTAATTAAGAAGTATGAGCCAATCAACAGGCGATGTCACTGCGATTTTTAAAGTAATGGCTACATAAGAAAAGGCTTAGGAAGGTGTAAAATTAATAAATTCAGTAACCGCTAATATACACCATGCAGAGACACCAAAATTTATTTTAAAGATAACATTGGATAGAAAATAATACGGAAATATGATTGCAGATGATTTGAAGAGTAGAAATTTAAATATTAGCAAAATAAAATTTTAACATGGAAATACCATAGGCAAAATGCTTTGAACATATTTTGGCATAACTCAGGAACTAATAAAGCTATAGACTCGTGTGAGGTCTTCATTTAAAGAGAAAACAATCACAGAGAATTTTAAATACATAGTTAAGACCCCACTTACCTGGGAAAAGGTCTGATTATTCCAAAAGCACATTCGCCCAGAGGACGTCCGGATTGGTGGCTACGTTAGTATCCGTTAATTAGGCAGACTTGGATATTTAAAAAATAAAATCTCCTTGCACATCCGGCTAGCTCTGTTAAAAGGATGGAAAATTTCCATCCTGAAAACATAGCCCGCCAGACAACAGTTCTCTTTACAAATTTGACGAGATGAAGAACACTGTATTAGTTTTATAGATAAATATTAATACGGAGTACCACTATGTCGATAGAAATTAAATCCCGGAACTTCACATTCCGCAAAAAACAATCAAGTCAAAATAAATTATTAGTTAAAATGTACGCGTACATAAAAACAAGCATTCAGTTTGAATTACAAACGAACATCGAGTTCGAAAGGAAGACGCATGCGCAACTGAGAGTGCCCCCTGGTGAATGCGGAGCGGAGTTACAAAGTGTCTTAAAATTAGACACTTGCAGATTTTTTAGACACTTTTATCAGTTCGTGTACACTATGATCATAGTAAGACACTTAGGTGTTTTAAATTAAGACATCTATTGTGACTGAATTTTCAGATTCAGACACTTAAGTGTCTGAAATTCTTTTTCAGTCACATATGTATCTTAATTTAAGACGCCTTTATTTGCAGTGCTTTTTCATAATAAAACGTAATACTAAATTTTAATCATACTTATTGCTCTCGTAAAGTTTATTTTTTAATCCAAAATATTATCATCCTATGACCAAAAATAGAAACTATTAATTTCTTTCAGCAAGTATGATAGACGATTGGTAACAAAACTCTTCTTATCCATAGGTTAGCAACAAAACTCTTCTTTGAATCCGAAACTTTTTCCAATTAATTAATTAAATGAATTAAAGTAGATTTTTTAACTTAACACAATGATATCACAGAGCAACTAGCTATAAGTATACAAAAAATTGGAGGTATTCGATGCGCGGGGTCGCAGTTACAAGTTTTTCGCGATTTCCCAAAATTTTATTTTTTGGATAAGGCGAGTTTTGAAACTCACGTCCTCATATATAATGTCATAGTTACAAGAAAGCTCATCGAAACTAATGCTAATTTAAATGAAGGAGGACTATCCCCAGAAACTATTTATTCTCTGATATTATTGTTATTTACTATTATTATTACCGTTATTATTATTATTTATCACATATTATTGTTATTATTATTTCTCGTCACGTTAGTATTTTACCTAAAATACGAAATTCAAGTTGAATAACACTTCTAAAAGAATTTGAAACTAGGTAGAAACCCACGAGGAACAAGTAATTTAATCTATGAACTTGTGAAAAACAACTAAAGAAACTCGTGCCAAATCCGCTTTCGGCAATTTACGAAACAAAACTTTGCGCCCCCTAGTGTGTTTTTCGCAATGATCTTCCGAAGGAGCTTACTTTCAAAAAAAGTTCATCCGAACCTGTTGAGTACCTCCCATTGTAAGTCGGCATCGGACGTCTGCGGTGTAATGATGAAAACCGTATTTTGATAATTACGAGGGTGGTCCAAAAAGTAACGACCGTTTGGCTTCTTCAAAAAAATTATTTACCTACATAAGTGAAGCTTACTTTATTTCTCTACATAATCACCTCCTGCACTTAGTATTCGTCATGTCTGTTAAAGAGCTTTGCAACTCCATGTTATACTCGGCTGCCGCCAGTCCAGTATTAAGCCTGTTGTTCACTGCAGTCTTCAACTCATCATCACTTCCCATCGTGCACAAATTTTGTTACAGCCAAAATGTTCTGCCACAATTTCACTAAAAAAAGTACGTCAAATGTGAGAGAAAGTATAATGAAAAATAAAAATGTGCAACTGCCCTCGACGAGTTTCACAGTTCTCGAGATCTCGCTTTCCCACACATTTCCCGTTCTTTGCTTGGTGAAATTGTGTTCGAACATCTTGGTTTCAGCCAAAATTTGTGCATGATGGGAAGTGATGATGAGTTGAAGACTGCAGTGAACAACTGGCTTAATACGGTACTGGCGGCTGCCGAGTACACCCATAGTACCAATCAAAATGTGATGTAACAGATCAAATTTTCGAGTGTGTCATAAAACTGGAAAAGTTGGTGATAAAAAGATCATATGTTCAATTATCGCAAAGAAATGTGAGTATATTTTAATTAAAGCAAAGCGAAGCATAATAGCGAAGCGAAGCAAAGCGAAGCATAATAGCGAAGCGAAGCAAAGCGAAGCGTAAAACATAAAGTTTACGTAAAGTTTTCTGTACATGAGAAAAATTCTAGTTATAATTTAACTCTAGTTATAGTTTAAAATCATACTGAATTGTAATTAAACAAAATCCATCAGTATTTCATAAACTCGTATTGTGATTATTTATATGTATATATATATATATATATATATATATATATATAAGTATGTTTAATATAAATATAGTTATACTGTACTATGCATTAAAATTGGGTAATTATTTTTATTATTATTCCTCTATTCTTTTTAATATTTATTATCGGTTTAATGTTTTTGAATGTCCCACATTCATACTTTATGGATTTTTATGGATGTCTGAAAATAATCCACATTCTATATTTGTGCTTTTTAAGTAATGGGAATTTAAGTATCATTTAACCTTCTATATACTTCCACATGTCTTTTTTATTTCCTGTTCATTTTATAAATATCTTATATATAATTCATTAAAAAATAATTTTTATATTATTTTTAATAATTATTTATATTAATTATTACTGAATTTATTTTGTTTTATAGCATATAGCTATATGCTATATATTATCAATGTTCTAGAATTATTTAAATTCTTAGTTTAGTTTAAATAAGTTAGCTAATAGAATATATTGTATGCTTTTAAATTTTATTAACAATAGTTTTTAAATACATTGTGTGGTTTATATTAGGTTTATAATTCTCTATATATAAGGATATGTTTGGTTTTGCTGTTTAAACAGTTATTTACATTCAAATGCTTACAAATATTTATCTTGCGATAGATGTTTAATATAAGTAATAATAGATGGCAGCACCAAATTTGTCTCTTTAAGATAGCTCTAGTTTTTAATTTTTCTAGCTCCATTTCAGTTATAATTTATACACCAGGGGGTATTTTTAGCTAAATTTTGACGATATTGTTAAACTGTTATTAATTAATTTAATAGTGCATTTTAAATAATGTAATTAATATCTATTTATTTTATATTAGATTAAATGTGTTTTACAAGGTATTTCAAATTTTATTTCAAAATGTATTAACTGCATCCTTTGGTATCATTTACTGTGATTTCTTAACTGTTTTATTCACCTTAATCTTTTTGATATACTGGTAGACATGTGCGCATGGATTTTTGTAAAATACTGAAATATTAATTGGTATGGTGTTTATTATTTATATTTTATATCCTATAAATATTTAAATACGTTTTATTGATTCTTCCATTTCATATTATTTGTTTCTATTCTGCTTTCATTTTTAATCAATTCACTTGATTTTAGTGGTTGTTCGGGCACAGGGGAAAATAATTTTTAGCTTTAGCTTATTTTTCCCACAGAAAACAACCATTTTGCTTATATCATTGAATTCTGTGCCCTTGATAACGTAATTCAATGTATAAGCTTTTCAATTTTTATCGGTGTCCACTTTTTTCTTTTTTCTTCCATAATAATTCTTATAATATTTTTTTTTTTTTTTAATACTTACAGCTTTAATTCATAATAATTGACGGTGGTAGGTTATGTTCAATTAATGGTTATATATATATATATATATATATATATATATATATATATATATATATATATAGCTAAACAACTATTCAATGAAAAAAAAATTAAATTTGTTATAAGTTTGAAGAAAGGACCGACTTGGACCGACACCGACCACTTGGAACCGACTGCAACAAACTTTTTTTCCTTTTTATTCGAATATTAATTTCATAATTCACACCATAAGTTGTAGCAATTACAGAACTAAGATAATTGAACATGGCTTATAAAAGTTTGTTCATGCAAAAATTCAGGATATTCAGAAAAAAAAAAAAAAAAAAAAAGAATTACGCAACATTTGTTGTTGTTAATTTTATATTTATATGCACGCCATAAAAATTTCTCCCTCTATGAATATTTATGACTTGCATAATTGCTCAGTTAATAATGAATAAGACATGGAATTTTGCATTGCAAAACAATTGAAAATAACGATTATATACTATTTATATCATTGTTTTTGAAAACCTTCGGTGTTTTTTACGATGCAGCACGTAAAAAAAAAATGTTAATAAAAGATGCTTGAAATTTATTTTTAATTCGTTTTAGTTTCTAATAGAAAGAACTTGTTTGGGGCGGGCACTAAATACCACATTCCCTTTTTTTATTAGTATAGATTAAATAATCAGCTATTTTACCGACAATAGGTAATCAATTTACGACACCTCAAAACTTTTCTAGATAAAAATTTACTTTGAATTATTTCTTTATTGCGTGCCTTTAAAGTTTTCCAAGATGCATACCTAGCGTGAGTCAACTACTAACCTCTTTCTAAAAGTGTCCCCAGTTTAAGCAGATCTGGTGTAAGTTCTTCTTTACGTTAAATAAGTGTTATTCATGTTCGTTGTTTTTAGCATATTTACATGGGATTTCAGGGCCAAAACTAAGAGGGGGCAGAGGGGGCATGTGCCCTGGGCGCCAGAACGAAGGGGCGCCAAACGAAGGATTATACCTTTGGAATGGATCATTTTCTTCTGATGGACTGATGGCTTCTATTATTATGAAACAGCCATTATAAATGAAGTGTTAGGTGAAGATGAAAGAGCAGCCGTAAAAAGTTAGAACTCTGATTTCCTGGTCAGAATAAAAAAAAAAAAAAGATGGCCATTTTTTTTTCTTCCCATTCTGACCAGGAAATCAGAGTTCTAACTTTTTACAGCTGCTCTTTCATCTTCACCTAACACTTCATTTATAATGGCTGTTTCATAATAATAGAATATATCAGTCCATCAGAAGAAAATAACTCGGTGAAAGCGGAAACTCGGTTAAGCAGGACTCGGATAATCGGGACTCTAGCTGTATATTTCATTTTAAAAATGATCTTTAGAATATTTTTGTTGGTGTTCAGAGGGGAGTCATGACCCCCGTGACCTCCCCCTTGGATCCGCCATTGTAGATTACGTAGTTCAGTATTACATACTTTAAATTTTAAAATAAGTCGGCTATTAGAAAATTAGTAAAATTCTCTTTGTAAATATACTTTGCGGGAGAGGGGGGGGGGGGGCGCCAAAATCCATGCTTGCCCCGGGTGCAAAAAAGGCTAGTTTCGGCCCTGTGGGATTTTAATATGAATGATTTGGTAATTCAGATATACTTCTGTTCTAATCTTATGTTTTATTCTGTTTCATTTCTTTTGATAACTACTTTTCAGCATCTTCATCTTTGGGGTCTCAGGACTCTTAAAATTGGAAGAAAAAAAAAGAGACCATTTTCAGCATTTAATATCTTAAAATGTGTCTGATTTTAAAACCCAATTTTTAAAGGAATGGAAGAGTCATAAGAAGAATGGATCAGTATGTTCTTTCATTTCATACGTTTGAAAAATTGCAAGATGCAGTATTAATATTTATATAGAGGGCTTCAAACTGTCTGAGATTTGTTGAGAAAAAAATTGACATGGCAGTGTACACGCAGATTTTGCAAGTAGAATGAAAATTTTGGTACTTAATTACACTTCAAATTATAGCAATTACTCTGAACTTAAATAAAATTTGTATTTAAAGCATTTTAAATTTTTAATAAAAAATTGTATTTAGCTAATATAAAATTTTGAAAATTTCAACAGTATAATCGCCTAAAAAAAATATTTTTTTGAACAATAAAAACGAAATTTTAGTTTCAGTTTATACAGACTAACATGAAACATATATTTTGAAAATTTCTTGACAAAATATTGCGAAGTTTTTGAGATAATCAGCGTGTTATGCCCCAAAGCGTCATTTTGATAAAAATGACTTCAAAGTTTCGGAAACACCGCTTCAGATATTGAGCGGGTATAACTCTAAAAGCCATAACTTTTGTTCTAATGGGAATTTCAAAGAAACAATTATATCCAAATGTTCAGAAAAGATCAGAGTTTAACTTATAAAAAAAAAAAAAAAAAAAAAAAAAAAAAAAAAAAAAAAAAAATTGAAAATTTTGAAGCTATAAAGAGTCTTGAGACCCCTTAATAAAATACACTATTTTGAATTTTGAATTTAATGAAACAGCACATGTCTTTGCGTATCAAACAAATACCTTACTGTTAAAGGTTCTGTCTGTAAAAACTCCTTTAGTGAAGAGTTTCAGGGAGAAAAAAATTACACTTAAGGGGATCCGGTACACATTGTAAAATAATTTTTATTTGTTGAGTTAAAATTCTGAATTTTTTTGTGATGGTCAACCTTATTATTTGTAAACAAAATCACATGATAAAACTTCTCATAATTCTTTTTTTTTATTTAAAATTTATTAAAAAAGTGGGGTATTTTAAAATCGTTATAACTCGAAATATTATTTATAGAATTTCAATTTTTTTTCATTTAAATAAGCAAAAATATATAAGTTTTAATTTTGATTCAGCGTTTTTAAAAATATTAATTCATGAAAAAATTAAAAATATTTAACGAAAAATTTTTAAAAAAAGTGGTGCAACTTTTTAAAAAAAAATCATATTTTCAAAACTAAATATTTTTTTCAAATATTCTGAATCAAAATTAAAGTAAAACAATTGAAAAAGATATGTTCCAAGTTTGAACTCTTTACCTTTAACGGTTCTCGAGTTATAAGAATTTAAATATGAGAAATGGTGAAAAAACCTATCATGAAGAAAAATGCATTTTTACAAGAAGTCATTTCATGAGCTGTCATTTCCATTGCTTGAAAGCCAGATTTTGAAAACAAACCAAAACGAAAAAATTAATATTTTTTGCTTTTATTCAGATAGAAACAAGATTTAAATGTCATTTTAAGCAGGAAAAAAACAGAGACATTTTTAATGAAATAAATTGTTTTTTCAAAATTTGAAGATTTTTGTGTCCCGGACCCCCTTAAGGGAATGCTCTCACGAGAATATTAAAAAAAAAAAAAACGAACAGGTCTGAACAGCATCCGTTGTACAGCAGCTATACCCTCAATTGAAGATTCGGATGAAAAAATATGTTCTATAACAAAAATTAATTTTAGAGGAAATTGAAGTAAAAGTTTTTTGTTGCAAATCTGATCTGTCATCTTCTTTGTAGCACAAATTTAAAATACTAACATGTGGAAATAAACTGTCTCTTAAATACCTATTAATGTTTATATTTTTCTAATATTTAAAATTATTAATATTATTAAAATTATTAAATAGAAAAATATTGAATATTATTAAAAATTAATTTCTTACATCTTGGATACTAATTGGAAAAAATGGCATTTAAGAGAATGCTCTCACGAGATTTAAAAAAAAAAAAAAAAAACAGATCTGAACAGCATCCATGGTACAACAGCTTTACCCCCAATTGAAAATACGGGTGAAAAAAGATGTTATATAACAAAAATTTATTTTAGAGGAAATAAAAGCTTTTGTTGTAAATCTAATTTGTTTCTTCACAAATTTAAAATGTTAACAGATGGTACTAAACTGTCTCGGATATACTTATTAGCATTTATTTTAAATATTTAAAATTATTAATATTATTTAAGTTATTAAATAAAAAAATATTAAATATTAAAAGTTAATGTCTTATATCTTGGACACTAATTAGAATCTTATCTTAGTATTATATCTTGGACACTAATTAGAATCTTATCTTAGTATTTTAGCCATATGATATATGACATCATAAGTCATATGGTAAAGCTAAAAATTTTCAATTCAATTATCACAAAAATTCAGTATAAAGTACAGTTAATAGGTTTTTAATTAACAGAATTAACAGATCTTAAATTAATATAATTAATAGATTTGATTAAAAAAAATGTGACACATCTTCTTTCACTCAGGTCATTCACTTTTAGATTGAGTTATGAAGTTATGTTTAAAAGGCCAACTTTGGCGAAAAATGGCAGCTTCTTTTATTGTTTCACAGGATTATAACTCCTATATTGCTTCCTATTTTCACCTCTCAAATAATAAATCTTAATTTAAAATGCTAAAAAATTATTTAGCACGATATTTGTAGTAAAAACTTACATTACACCACTTTCCCTTAAATGTCTCGCCGCCCTTTCGAAACCCAAAAGCTTTTGATTACGCCAATGTGTCATAAATTCTGTTTTAGCCTGAGTGTAATGCGACAAATGAGAATTCTTCCATTTTAAATGGATTTCTACACGAATGAAGACTGGCTGACATATAATTATGCAAGGGGCATTTTCCCGAGAGCATCTGACAGAAAATATCCTAAACGGTAAGATATTAGTAATATATTAATGATAAGAAAACATTTATTAATAACCTATTACATTTTAAAATATTTTTTAAATAGTGAATACCGATAGGGGGGGGGGTCCGTATACGTAAATTTTGAGACGTTGAAAAGGGCGTTAGGTTTAGACTTCAAGGGGGAAAAAATTCTATGATTGTGTCAAAGTGAAATCAAGCATAAGAGCGTCCCTTAATAACTTTATTAGCCCCCGGTACGGTATGCTATTTCTTTCTCCCAGCTTATTTTGTGTATTCCAAAAAAAAAAGTTACCTTACAGAAGCTAGCCGTAAAAAAAGCAGTTTCATTAAATACTCCATAGCAATTTTTTAAACTTCTAAGCATCGCACATTTTCGATTTTTATACTGTCGTATTCGAAAAAAAAAGTTCTTTTAAATGCATTTTGTTTGAAAACTGTATCTCCATTTATTTTTTGAAATATTAAATTTTTTGTAGTTTTTAGAGCCATTTGCTTAATATTGGCAACGGAAGTACTCCATTTCTGTAGAAAGTAAAGGAAAAATAGTTTTAAAATAGTAGTAATTATACATTTTTGTTGCCGTTTTCTCATAACAACCGAAAGAAAATGTAATTAAAATACGTGCTATTTTGAAAAAAACACAAGCGAATGATTACTGTTAAAACATTGGAGCTATTATAAAGTATATTTAATTTTAAGTATCTATGAATCATTAGATAGCCGTTTTTTGTCGATTTTATTGAATGACGGCATCTTTTTGCTGCATTTGTGCATTATTTCGCGATAGTGATGTACCCCAGCAAAGAAAGAAACAGTGAGCCATCAGCTGGGAAAAAGATGGCAGCCATCAGTGCCATCAGCGGTAAAGTGCAAGGGTGTCATTACTTAAACCTGTCGAAAAGTGTCCGAGCCGAATGCAGCTGGCCCATCAGTGATGGCCAACAGCAGGCCAGCATTGGTATGCCTTCACATCACTTCAATCCGGCATTTTTCCTGCAGTGCTAGCACCTATCCCACTGCTATTCCTTTGCTGGCCCAGCACTTTCCCTTACAAAAATTACTTATAGAATTCTCTAAAAAAAAAAAAAAAAAAAAAAAAGTATTATATAATTATGGCTCTTTTTTCTATAAGCTAGTTTCACCAAGAGCTATAGAAATATCTGTAGAAGTGTCTATAATAGAAATGTCTATAGAAATATTTGAACTTGCAGCGGTTTCCATGTGGTCACCCTCCCAAGTACTAATCGCGCTCGATGCTATTTGGTTTTCGTGATCGGACATGAACAAGTGCTTTCAGCGTACGCTACGACTGCTCGTAGTTTTCAAGCTCTCATTACACTATTTCAAGTTTGTTTCTTTTGTGATTTACGTTCCCAATCATTAAACTAGTATAGAAATTATTCTATTGTATAGAAATCCTATGTATTTTATACGTCTTTTTTATTATTATTATTGATTCTGAACTGCGTAAATTATGCAAACCGAAATCCTTTGTAACCTAGTAAAACCAGATTTAAGGAGAAAGAAAAGTGTGTTGAAATAAAGAATTTATTTATTTATTCATTTACTTATTTATTTTGTTGGTGGCATTGATGCTATTTTTTTTACAGTTTAAAAAAAAATTAGCTTCACAGCTTAAATTGTGATAAGATATTCATTTCAGATTTGTGTTCAAATACTCAATGTCTTCGATATTCCCAGCGCCAGCTAGCGTAAGGGTTCCCGTCAATAATACTGCAAAAGTTCGTGCACTTCCATGTAGTGGTGCGCCAGCGCATGAGATAAAATGGATGTCCACCAGAATTTTATCTGATGATTTCCAACAGCAAAGTTGACTGAAGCTGTCCAGCAGTGGTCATGCAGTGGTAGACCATCAGCCAGCACTTCTCCACCATTGCCAGCACCTATCTTGCTGCTGGCCAGCAATTTCCTCTTTGCTGGGACTATGCATGCTTTACTGTAGATGTTTAAGAGTAGATCGTAAATGTGGAATTCTTAAGCGGATGCGTATGACGTCATTTTACATAAAATAAAACGTGTGCTTTAAGTCTTAAAATTGAAATATGTTTTGTACTGCAGTAGAGTCCCGCTTAACCGAGTTATTTTCTTCTGATGGACTGGTTGCTTCTATTATTATGAAACAGCCATTATAAATGAAGTGTTAGGTGAAGATAAAAGAACAGCCGTAAAAAAAAAAAAAAAAAAAAAAAAAAAAAAAAAAAAAAAATGGCCATTTTTTTTTCTCCTATTCTGATCAGAAAATCGGAGTTCTAACTTTTTACGGCTGCTCTTTCATCTTCACCTAACCATTTATAATGGCTGTTCCATAATAATAGAAGCCATCAGTTCATCAGCAGAAAATGAAGTAATCGAAATGCCGGGCGCGACACTAAATTCTGAAAAAGCTGAATTCCTATTCTCTAGTCATTATTATTTTGATTATGTTTTACTGATTACGTACGAGTAAAGTTTATTTTTTCCATAATTTGAACAGTTGAAATTTATGAAAATAGTATTTTGGTAACTTTAGGATAAAATAATACTTATTTTGAGATTTAGACTAACATTTGTACATGAATTTTTTGCTATAATTACTTTTGTAGGTTTATTATAAACAATGAAACAGTTCCTTTTTAAATATTTTCTTTGTCGAAATTCGACGAGTTTCACCTCGTAAAAATTTAATTAAAATGCTTTATAACTTTCCAGAAAGGTTTTTTTTTTCTTTTTTTTTATGAAGAGGAGAAAAGATTTTAGTTGAGTTAGATCAGTATTTCCTAAAGTTTTCTATCTCGCGGCGAACTTAAACCCTGGGTTAAATCTCCACTTAAATTATGATGATAGAAAATTTGTAAAAGGAATATAACTTTTTTAATTAAAACTAACCCAATTGTATTTGATTTGAATACATTATTTTAAATAACTTTTTTAATTCACAAAGAAACAAAATGCTCTATCACAGGCAAACAGATAAAATTGCATTAGATAATAACAATTGAAGTATTTTAAAGCTTATTTATTATTATTATTTTCTTTAATATATGTTAAAATTTAAAGAGATATCTGAGCCTGAAGTTTCTCCGGACTTCTTCCTTGGAAATCGAATTTTTAGATAAGCATACCTTCATATCTTCTTACAAGAATCTAACTAAAATTTATTTTTTTATTATTATTATTATTCATTTAAGAAATTCTACCTTACTTTATATAATATTGAAAAGTAAATATTTTATTTTTAATTTGATTTCATTTTTATTTATTTATTCTAATACTTTTAAACTTACAATTGGGAGACAACTAACAGATTGTCGAGTGTTGTTTTTATTGCACAAGGAGCGCATGGTGGGAGATTTACCGATTCTAGCTGGCCAAAAGTTGATTTTTAAAAGTTTATCGTAGCGTAATTTTTTGCCTGTTACAGCTTAATAGTTAGGGCGTTGTACTCGGGTATTGGTTTTGATATATATAAATGTAATTGTATGGTCCATAGACCAGTGCAAAGTTGGTGCTTCTTAGTTGGGAATGATTTAATCAATTTGAGTATAGTTGTTTAATCTGTTACTTGAAGCGGAATAAAATATACAGCTCGATTATGTACGCTTCCGAACAAAATATGAACTTTATTTTATCTGATTTGTGTGCATAAATTTTGCACATATCAGCTGTTATTTCATATTTAATATTGCAAAAAATTGTATTTTTTTACAGTTTTTCCTATAGAAAACGTTATATGATAAAGCAAGATTAAGCTCAATTTTTGATAGCATTAAATAGTTTAGATTATTACCTTTCCGTTCCAACTTAATTTGTCTGTCTTTATCTGCCTCCCTAGTTTTTAGAATTGTTTTTAGCTTATTAGATCTATATATATATATATATATATATTAGTTCAAGTACCCTTTTCCTTTTATCAAAATCAGCAGATTTTCAGTTAGTCATATAAATAAAATTTTGCACCATTATGCAACGCTAACAAGATTTAAAATTTAACGAAAATGTGAATTTGGTTGAAAAGGTTTTGTTTATAGAGGAAAATTACAAGGAAGAGCCCATGAAGTTTTGCCACCGCGAAATGTTTAAATTTATGACCGAATTCGGACAAAGTGAGTTGTATGCAGGTATCTCAGGACAAATTGATGTAAAATATATTACTTGGCAGCAAATTTCGAGTGGTTACAATATTGATCCCGACAAATTCACCAAATTCAGATTGAATACAATGCAAAACATAATACAGACATTTTCTCATGATGCCTTATGATTCCCATTTTTTACATAAGGTTCCAATATGTTGAGATAAATATAAATATACACCAGAAAATACAACACAGCAGTTTTCATTAAAGCTGTCAAATGTTTGTCTCGCATCTTAAATTTTAATAGAATTTTAGAAAAAAAAATATTTGTTATGATTTGTTATTATAATAATACAAAAACAGTTTTATCACTTTAGCTACCATACTGTAAAGAATGTATTACTAAAATTATCAACAAGAACGTAAAATCATGCGTCAAGCAGATTATGAAACATTTTTCAGCGCATTCTTACTGCTATAATAAAACTTCATAGTTTAATGACGTGAAAAACGATATCTAAGTAATAATTTGTAAAACGCATAACTCGTTTGAAAACACAATTTCAACCAAAGTAAAAAAAAAAAAAAAAAAAGAATAGCAGAAAATTTTTTACATCCCTGTATATGAACTATAGATTTATTATTTATTATATGCATAATATGCTAAAATCTAGAACAATTCGGGAACGCATAGCACAGTTGAAAATTCCCTTTCAGCCATTTCCGTCAATAAACGGAAATGTACCTCAGATTTTGTACCGCCCTGTATATGATTTATAGAATTTATACACACTAAATAGTATGTAATTTGTTTTTAATTTTAAAAAGCATTCCACGACTGAAAACGCACTTCCCAATTATTGTTCATAGACACAAATATAACTGATTTATTTTGTGTGCCTCTATATATGAGAGATGAATGCTATGCACATCATATTCAGTAGTAAGCATCTTATAGAGCACCTCGGAGACATATATATGTTTGAAATAGTGTAACATTAACAAAATGCACAACAAACGATTTATCTGCATAGACCGTAATGTAATGTATTTCTTTTTATAGTGTCCCTGTAAAGGATCGATAAATGCTATCCATACCATATTCTATAGCAAGCATCTTGTACTGCACTTCCTGGTTATGTATATAAATTGAAATTATGAAGCATCATTAAAAACCACAAAGGAATTCTTTTGTTTCCCTGTAACAGAATTATTACTGCTACACGCTTCGTTTTCCATACCGAAAATGCCATAGTGAATATCAATAAGATTTTCAATTTCAATGCGATGTGACTATATTAAGGTAAAAATAATTTTGCCAGCTAGAATCGCTAAATATCCCACCGTGGAGCGTAGACCTACGAGCTACGCTCGCCAACCTCCGGTCAAACCACCCAGGCTCTAAAAAGACCTTAATTTCCCCTGCATAAAAAATTACCGGATTACTGAAGACTGAATGGTGTTATTACGAATAGTGTGATCTTCTGTAATCAATTTGCTATTCATTTCCCTTTGACTGTGGAAGTTTTATGTTCCCAAGGCCGCAGCCCCCGGCTCCCGCAACATCTCGCTCAAACATGTCAAACTTTAATATTACCTTGCGAATGTCGTTGTGTGACTAATTTAGTCTCCTAATTCATTACAGCTATTGTAAAATCTTTGAAAACGAAATCTGTATATACGGAATCCGGTCTTTAAAGAAAAAATTATATATTTTCAAGAGAAAGAATATGAACAATTGTATCTGCTAAGACGGAAACCTTTTAAAGCGGAATATATTTCGGTTCCTTTCGGTTCGGTTTTCAAGGTTTTAATGAATCAATATTTGACAAAGCTGATTACGTAGTTCAACATTACGTATTTAATGATTACACTCTTAAAAATTTTAAAACCCGGCTATTAGAGATTTATTAAAATTCTCGCGGTAAATTTTCTTTTTAAGGAGGAAGGGGAGGGGGCAAAATCCATGTTTGCCACGGGTGCAAAAAAGGCTAATTTTGGCCCTGAAACACATAATTTACTGCTACCAATATATAGAAGTTGACATACACGATTAAATCCGTGGGAAACATTTAAATAATCGAGGCAGAACTAAGTTTTTCACTGTTTTTAAGAAAATTGAAAAAATTGTCCTATTTTTGAAATAGCGTACTGCGCTTCCTATTGAGTGTATAAAAAGTTGTAAATATGAAAGTTGTAGAGAATTTTATGCTCTTTAATATTGTAATTGACAAATAATATGCTATGGCAACATGTCTCGAGTATTTCAAAAAAATCAAAAAAGGTCCTAGAATTTTATTGTTTTTTGCCACAAGAAAACTTAGTTTTTCCATGTGGCATCATTATAAACGAGTCAGAAAAAAAAATCTTCTACCCGACCTTTTGTAAGGTAACCCCTTTTTTCGTACATTTCCCATGAACTAATTTAGGAATCATAAAAAAGCCTTCCCCCTCCCCCTCCTACTGAAAATAATTTAGTAGAGTTTTATGGTGTAGCCATCTATTGAATAAACGCTGAAACAAACGCAATTAAAGTTTTATTGTGACTTTCGGTTTTCATCTAATGTTAAATGATAAAAAATGTAACTTATGAAAAGAAAAATCATACATTGTACATTTAGTAAGATATATTTCTATACTTTAGTCTATGCTTTAGTTATAAGATGTGAAAAAAAGTGGGAAATTTGCTAACAAATTAATAAATTTGTTATATATTCGTTTTATATTCGTTTATTAAGGGGAAAATATTAAGAGCAAGAACGTCACGAGTTCTGCATTAGTATCTATCTAAATTATCTTGCGCTAAAATAGATGATCACTCATGTTCAAAAAATATGCATTACTCATTGAATTTCACAAAATTTCGTATAATATGCAGGCCCAGAGATGTTCTCAAAAGCTGGTAAAAAATAAAGCACTGTAATTTATTATCTGAATCGTTGCTCGTAAGAATCTACTTTTAATTGAAAAGTGTTTTCAATAAAGTAAATGTTAATGTCATTGCGATTATTTACATTCAATTAAATTTTTTAAGATGATTAAATCTAACTTTTCCTGTGGCGCCTGGATTACTAACTATAATTAGTTATATTTAGAAAAAAAATGACAAACAAACGCGTTATTTACGAATAACAGTTTGTGGTGTTGCCATCTATTGACTAAAATATGAACAAAAACAAATGCAGTTTTCATTACGTAATATTTTCGGTTTTCCTCTGAAGACATAATTCGAAATGTGTAAAAATATCATATAAAGAAAGAATTTATAATATAAATAAAACAACATGTGTAAAATTATAATATAAAGAAAGAAAGATAATTGAAGCAAAGCAAATTGTACAACAAAAATTGACCGATATATTTAGTTTTGAAATTTATACCTTATGCTATGCTTTTTTGTCAATGCGATAATGCCTTTTGGTTGAAAGGTCGGTTAAAAAATAAATAAGAATAATTATACGTTGATTTCTTTCTTTTAATGTCACGCAGTGATATTGGTTTATTATAAAAAGTTTTCAAGATAGTCTGCATATCAATGCTCTTCACGAAAAATTCGTTAGAATTTCAGAAGTTTAAGATTCAGAGCTACGTCAGACTCTACTCTCGAAGCTCTGAGTTTTCCTTGTTGTCTATCAGTAGTAGGACGTTCTTTTGGTACCTGAAGAAGAAAGATCCAGTTTATCGAAATGCGTTTCATTAGCTGTTTTCCTTGACACAAAGGATTTTATTTATATGTATATTTTTTACTTACCGTATATTACGTAGTATAGGTTAAGTCTTGTAATCGTTTTAAAAATCGAAAAAAAAAATTGACGGATTTACACGTTTCAGATACTGGAGATTCCGAAAAATATATTTTTAGAAAAAAAAAATTGCCGTCCGTCTGTATGTGTGTGTGTCTGTGTGTCTGTAAACGCTCAATCTCCCGAACAAATAGAGATAGAGACTTGAAATTTGGTGTGTACTTAGTATGTAATAATAGGAAGAAGCCTATTGGATATCAGTAACCTCGATTATCCGGCACTATTTTTTAGGACTCTCGAAATATTCGTTCTGATAAAAGGTATACAAAAATTTTCGAAATTGTTTATTTTAAGGAGTGAATATAAAAGACAATAAAAAAAACATAAATTTTGCATAAAAGATGAAGTCAATCGGATAATTAGTTGCCGAAATATTTGTAATCCTATTTTTCACACTCTTCGATTTTTCATGACCCTGTATTTCTTTCAAATTTCAATTGAAAGATGTATTTTAATTGGAAATAAGACGCTTAATCCGACGCAGTAAACAGTTAGTTAATATGATTATCATTTTTGGTGTCATAAGGATGTTTCTTTTACGCAATTCGATACTACTCGGTTATCTCGTCGACCAAAAAACTATCGCCAAACTATCGCTAAATGCCGCCAAGTTCATCGCCAACTTGTCAAATCTGGCGATAAAAAATTTTCGCTAAAAGGGACGCCAAGTTGGCGTCTATTTTCGGTATTTTCGGTATTGCGCCAAATTCCCATTGACTCCCATTGTAATACAATCAGGGTCCTGTTTTGTTAAAATATTTAAATATACGTTTAAATTTTAGTTTGGAATTGCAATGCATTTTATTAATAGTTTACACACATGTTTTATTTTCATATTTTATGTTATGCATATGCATGAGGGATTAGTATTACGGTGGCCCCCAACGACTAGTTTTCATTTAAAACAATTTTGTTACAATCACAAAATTTTGGTTAATAGCAAGAAAAAACCATAAGTATTTTAAACAATTATTAAAAATTTAAATATTTCACATCTAAGATTATTTATGTAATTTAAATTCCAAAACTACTGTCTGATGCATCAATTTTTAATTTTTTTTAACCATTTGGAAAAATGGTATTTGTCCTCTGTCAGGGTAGGAAATCAAAAACATATCTGAAGCGTTTTATTGGTTGAATCCGCATTTTATTCGTTTTCTGATTAGTCTATACAGTAATCTGTATTTTCCATTTACTTTCAACAGAGGTGGATACTTCTGTTGCCACTATGACAAAAAGGTAATAAAAACAACAACAAAAAAATAATAATAACTCAGAAACAAATTGAGATACAGCTTTCAAACAAATTGCATTTAAAAGTGCATTTTTTTCTCTATACGCCGTGTAAAAAGTAATATTGTGGGATGTTTAGAAGTTTAAGAATGAAATTTCATTTAAAATTGGTCCAGGAATATTAATGTTTTATCCATGGCCGGCGTACGTAATGAATGACCAACTCCGTAGAAGTTGAAAAATTTACAGTACCGAAAAATGTAATCCATGGCGTACGTAATGTATGATCAACTCCGTGCGATTTTTATGTCTTAAATTTTAATCTTTGAAAAAATCATTTTCCAAATGGTCGTTGTAATTTGTTAAGTTGCATTTTTTTTTTTTTTTTTTTTTTTTTTTTTTAAGATCGAAAATTCAATGTCAGACCCAAAAGAAAGGGATCAAAACCAAAATGAAACGGTCTAAGAAGATAAAGAAATTCCAGAATCTTGCACAAGAATTCTTTCGCCATTTTTCAGCTCCTGGAGTGACAAGAATATACAGTTCGAATAGCCTTTATAGAAGAGTTGCCTGGAGTATTTTGGTTCTTGGTATCCTATTGTCTATGACCTATATGACATACAAAGTCATCTATGAGTATTTAGAATACAAGAAGATAGTAGAGAGATCAGTAAGTATAAATAAGTATATCTATAATATAACCACTTTTTAACTTTTCAACAAAATTAAAAAGTGTTTATGAATTCGGTTTGCCTGTCTGTCAAAAAAAATCCGAACAACTTGCATGTTTCGAATTTGTTGGCTCGTACAATTATTAATTCTTATCTTCTAATAATTCTTAATAATTCAAAAAAAAAAAAAAAGAAAGAAAGAAAGAAAAAGAAACATGCAAGTTGTTCGAATTTTTTTCTTTGTTTTGCCTGCTTTGTGTGACAGTTTCGTGACGTGTGTCAAGGCTTTCTGAAATATCTAGGGGGTGTTGATATTACCCGGCACACCATCTTGAAGGCAACACCGTATACTCCAGATATAAAAGTATTCCATGTCTTCCGACCATTTCATAATACCCAAACTTCCTCTATATACTTTATATAGGGTTTGCATCGAAGTTCGTATGTGCATAGATATGCATAATTTTTTTCTAAAACAGTAAAATAAACGTAAATATAGACTATCATAAACGAGGAACTTTGGTGCAAATAGCTTTCACCTGCGATTTTTAGAAACGGAATTATAACTGCCCTACGGATTTTTTTCCTTTTCCGTACTGTACAGCTACTTTCCCCGGAATATCAACGAAAGGGACAGGGAAGTACTGTACTTTTTCGTTATGTTGCTCGGTTTTCCTCCTCGGTTATTTAAATGAAAATTAACTTCGAAGCATTCCAGACGTTTTTAATTATGCATATTTTAAACAAGTTAGAGGTGCTTTGAAGCATTTATACAGTTACTTTATTTTCGTTATGTTATTTCCAAATCGTTTTGTAGTTTTAAATAATGCTTATTTGATTATATGATGTTCTTGTTATGCTTTATTTTTTCTCATTACAATTTTTCTTTTCAACAAATTATGTAAAAATGAATCAGCAATCATTCACATTATGTCGTAGTATAAATGGATGTTCCTTTTCAGTTAGAATACACCATCTAGCGCCGTAACACTTTATTATTGAAAATTCTTACACAGATTATTGCTTTTACGAGCCGTTAATTCCCAAATTGGCTCATCCGACCTCAGCAATCTGATCCTTTGTTAATATTAATATTTTGGATTACTTTACTGTGATTTTGATCAAATTTAACAAAATAAATCAATATAAGTCATTATAATTGCATTCTATTTTACATTACACTACTTCATAAGAAAATAAATATAATTATCTACTATATAAATATCAGTTTTAGCCAATCAGATTGCTGGGCTTGGTTGAGCCAATTTGGGAATTAACGGCTCGTATTGCTTTTACAGTGTTTTGACACTCTTTAAGGTTTTGATCACAAATTCTGGCATACTCTGTATTTTGCCTTCTTTCTAACTAAATTCTAATTTATAAATACAAATTCTAAAACCTTTAAACAATTTTTATGCATACCTTTTCATAACAGAACTTTATTTCAGAATATGATCTTGAGCAACATGGAATTTCCTGCTGTTACGATCTGCAGCCCGGTCACTCTGCCAAAATCTCGAATAAACTCAGCTGGTGTCGAACATCTCATTCGATTAGAGAAGTTCTTAGAGAGTATTCAGAAGAATGGGTAAGGTTCTATTAAATAATTCTTAGGCTAATGTCAGACGGCAGGGATGTAGTGGACGGTATACGGGGGTATACGCTGTATACCCTCTGGATTTTTTTAAAGAACACCGTATACCCTCTGTTTCTCAAGAAAGCTATAGTATATATACGCTAGGGTATACCCTCTACCTTGAGTGTATATCCTCTGCTTAGAACGTATGCCCTCTGTTTTTTTTTTTTTTTTTTTTTTTTTTTTTTTTTACGACTACACTACTGCGACGGGCGTCTATTTGCACGCTTTTTTGTTTCAACATGAAAAAGAAACACATGCAAGCGAAGGTGTAGGAAGGCTATAGGAAGGAAAAAAGCGTGCAAATAGACGTTCGTCTGATATTACCCGGGCTAATGTACACGCTTTTTTCCTTCCAACAGCCTTCCTACACCTTCGTTTGCATGTGTTTCTTTTTCACGTTGAAACAAAAAAGCGTGCAAATAGGAGTCCGTCTAACATTAGCCTTACTGCGTCAAATTATCCTATTTGTGCATACTATGAATATATTTGAACTATGAATTAAAAGGAATTGACATATACTCAAAATGGTGAAGCTTCAACTATAACCAGCTTCACAGCGGCTCATTATTGCCGTTGCAAATTTCCACAAGTAAATTTAAATAAAGATTTTCTTTTTAATGAAACGCCTTATCAATGCAGAATTTCAGTCATAATTAGCCCCAAAAGCATATGGGCGATTCTGAAAATGTGGGCACTGGACACACGTCATAAATTTAAGCCTTTCAAACATAACTTTAATTATCATTGACTTTTTTTTTTTTTTTTTTTTTTTTTTTTTTACACCGAGCTTTTAATTCTATTCAGAGACAGAAAATGACATAATTTATTGTAAAAGCTTTGTATAAATATCTTAAAATTTTATTATCTTATGCTAAAGAGGCCAATTTCGGACATTCATAACGTTAACTGCTCCAATGTACCACCAAGAAAAAGAGTTTTAACTTTTTCCCACGTGGTTCTAATGGTAAACAACGAATGCATAAAGGAAACGGATGATTTTTTGATAATTTTGTTAAGAGATGGCAGGCTGATTTATTGCTTTTTTGCAGATAGAAGGACTTTTCTATAAAGCATTTTTCTGTATTTTGTTATGTCCGAAAATAACATACGTAACAAAACATTTGATTTTATTATTATTATTACTGGATAACAAAAAGTTAATTATACATATATATATATGTTTATAGGACACATTTACTACATTCTTAGTCTTAAGAATTTTTTAAATACTAAGAGCAACGTCCAAAATCTGTAACGTACGTGCGAAAAAATGTCCAAAATTTGTAACGTACACAACTGCTAATTAAATGCTTTAATCATTAATTTTCCAGAATAGTTGCTGTCTTTTAACGTTTGTGTATAATTTTGTAGACATACTATTAAAAATATTTATATATTATATTTATAGACAAAATACTATACTATTAAAAAAAAAATTGGCTTTAAATTTGAAAATTTTAAAAATTACATATAGTTAACGTTTAATGATCCCTCCTTTTGAGAATCTCCCATATATTATTTTTATCGGTGAAGTTTACTTTAGCGATAGTCAGGCCCTGCGATTCCGCCATAATGTGACAACCTAAACAACCTTTCTGTCAGTGTCAGTGAAAGGCATTATAAGCCCCGGTCAACTTCCGCCAATAAGAACAAATAGAAATGTTTACCATATTTGTGAGAGAGATTTTGCATGAATAAGCGCTAAACTAAGGTGAAATTTTCTATTCAAAATTTACTGGTGGAAGTTTGCTCCGGTCGTTATCCAAAATTATTGATCCTATGTAAAAAATGAGCTACCATCTTGTGACAACCTCCTCAGTTACTTCACGCGTAACTGGTAGGCTCTACACTAGACGTCTGCACGGAACGAAATTTCCAAGCCCGGGCCCGGGATGACTCATAGAAAAAAATTCGGCAAGGCCCGTACAAAATAAATATGAGCCCGGCCCCTGTAAATGTTAAAAGTTCGGCCCGAGACCGGCCCGGCCCGAAAAAAGTTAAGTTAAAATCTCGGCCCGAGCCCAACTCGGGTGAATTTCTACAAAAGATTGATTTTTACGTCGATTTGATTAAAAATTTGTCTCGTACGAAGAGTTCTGATCAAAAATATTTATCTTAACTTTTTTTTTTTATATTTATAATCTTCATTTTAAACTGCCGCAGGCTGCGGTATTTATTTTTTTTAATGAATTTCTATTTCTTGTATGTAAATGTTTCAGTTATCATTAATATTGTCAATCCATATTCCATGTATTGAAGTGTTAAAAATCTGAAAAATGCTATACAGTAAAATCTTCTAAGACTCAATTACATAGAAAAAAAAAATGCGTCTAGACAAGTTCCCTTCTTAGCAAGTGTAAATGGATTATATATTATTTTCTTACGTATTAGTATATTAATTTTGCATGGACCAACACGTTTTTCAATTTAAAACAGGATTCCGCCATAGGCAGGCTCTTTTTTCCACGTTTTACTATATTTTAATTTAGCTATATTTTAACAAGCGTAGAAATTTACTATTCTTTAAAAAGAATAAATGTTAATGTTTAATTGTAGAATAATGGCGATTTTAAAATGTACGCATTTTTTGCAAAAATGTTTGGGCCAGGCTTAATTTTACTGACTTTTGAATGTATAGGCCACGCCAAGACAATGATTTTCATATGGGCTGGCTCAAAACTAGGACTGAAAATTTTGGGCCTTGAAGACTAGGAAAGAAACCAGTCCCGGCTCTGAACAGAAAAAATAAGTTAGGCCCGGCCCGGCCCGATTCGTCTGGAAAAAAGTATGGCCCGAACCCGAACAGGCCCGTAAAGAGTAGTCACTAGGCCCGACCCAGCCCAAGTTCCGCGAAGGAAAATAAGCCCGAACCCGACCCACGGGGCGGGCCGGGCCGTGCTCGGGCCATGGGCCGACCCGTGCACATCTGTACTCTACACGATATGTCTCCTCCTCTTTATTTATAACTCCATTGTGCACACACGTTGCAGTCTTATCACTTATTATATCACTGGCAAAAAGTATAGAATCTTTCCCAACGCGCAAATAAATGTGATCAATTTTATATGTATAATATTTTTAAATTGGTGAAACTTTGTTTGCTACTACGGATTCATGAATATGTCGAGAACACACGGACTAAAAATAATTGCAAAATTACTTCACAATTATTTTATATAATTTTTTCCCCAAAATGCTGCTAGAAGAAAATATGGAACCAAGTCCTAAATGAGAAGACAGTTTGGTTTGGTCAAAATACATAGTCAATAAATACCTTGTATTATCACTCTTTGCCTTGATGATCACTTTAAGGCAATGAAGGCACAAGGTCTTCGCACTTACTTATATAGACGGCTTTGGAATATTTTAGTTTCTGTGTTGATTTCAGCTGTAGCTTAAATGCCATATTTCTGAAAATATGTCATATATTTTTGGACGGATTAATATCTGGACTACATTCTGACCACTTCATTTGAGGGACACTATTTTTAGAAAGAAAATTTTTCATCTACTGGGACCTATGGTACGAAGCATTGTCATCCTTAATTAGAACACCGTTCTTTCCAAATTGAACTTCTAAAATTGAATTTCTAAAAGGAAATCTTCTGAAATTGAAACATATTTTCTGAATTCACATTCTCATTCACAGCACATAGTCTTCCAGGCTTCTTAGAAGATATGAAACCCAAAATTGTCATTGAATCTTGGAAATTAAAACAAAAATTGGAACAGTTTTCACTGTTCTTTCCAATTTGCAAGCCCCAAATGATTTTTCCGATTGTCTCCTGCACCAATAGAATTTTTTGATTCATCGCTAAATACTTGTTTATTTCAGTCTCGGTATATAGTTTTACTCATTATAAATCTGGCTTTTTTATGCCGCACTGCCAGCATAGGTTTTGCCCTTGGATTTGTGATAACGATATCCAGCTTTACATAATCTTTTGCGTAACGTTCTGTTTTATGCTTTTGAATTGGTTGTTTCCTTTCATTCAATTCTCATATCATTAGATTTTTTCAACTCATATTTTTTAATATTATAATAAAGTCTGATCTTGGCGTGTTGATGTAGCTCGTAGTCTGATGGAAAAATTTTTGCACTCAACAAAACGTAAATATATCCTATGCTCTCACGAATCCTTTTGCCTATCTCAACCTCCCAAAACCTTTGTACATCAATAGAGTAGCCATGAATAAAACTAAATTACTTGATAATTATTTGTGATCGTCTTCGCTTGTAGGAATCTTGTACTGGAGAAAGAAATCCTCAATTAACATCTAAATGCTCATCTAAATTAACTTTTCCTTTCATAACTGTTTAAAAGAAAATTTAATTACAGTCCAACCTCTATTTAACGAAGTCACTAAATCCCGAAAAAAAGTTCGTTATATGGAAAATTCGTTAAATAGAGAGTCACCTTTTAAAATACTTTAAACTGCATAAAACATATTTTAAGTCCATAAACACTAAATATAATTTTACAAAGTAATTGATCACACTTTTTTTATAGTATATATCTATTTGTTTTATTTATTTTACCCATCAAAAAGAAATCTGCAAGGGAAATAAGAATGAAACAAAACATTGTCTGGAAATAAATTGTATTTTCAGTTAAAAAAATAATTTTACATTAAAATCACGGTTTTTTATTATGGTTGATAAGCTGTTTGGAGAAACACAAAATTTTAAAGCAGTATTCTTTTTCTTCACGCCTTTATCCACCTCATCAAGAACTGTTTTTTCTTTGATGCTCAGGCACTTTCGCTTTGACATTTTTGAGCCACAAGAACCGAAATTACCAGTACGACTGATCAACAATCTAGAAAACGCGATATTATAGTTTAGGGACACGGTGCAGCTCCATTGAAGATTAAATGGGGATATTGAAAGTTTGCACTTCTTGAATGAAAAGCAAAGAATCACAGCGACTTCACTGTTCTCGGTGAGTTAGGTGCCTGGTAAGACCTTCCTGGTCATTGATCATCCTAAAATGTGTTAAAAGAAAGAATAAGTTTGAAAAGCTCAGTAATATTTCGAGAAATAGGGAGAAGGAAAATTTAGATCCCATGAAAAAATTCGTTAAATAGAGAATGCACTTCGCTATTTGGAGGTTATTTTACGAAGAAATTCGCAAAATGTTCTTGGTTCCAAGAAACAGTTCGCAAAATAGAGAAATTCGCAAAATAGAGGTTCGTTAAATAGAGGTCCGACTGTAGTAAACTTACATGATTTAGACACTTATAATCTTGCGCTGTGTATTTTTGGCTCATCAAGATTCCTTATAAAGCTGTTAACCTATCGATGCCGTTTTCTGCTACGATAAAAAGGAAATCACACATAATGCCATTGATTACGCCATTTTTTGAGTAAATTACAAATTAGAATTTGTTTACAAAACCCATATAAACATACAGAAAACACAAAATCTGATTAATATTTTCATACATAAATATTTAGCCCAAGGCTAATTAGTTTTTGATAATCTTAGCAATTTGATCTCACAACACTACATATTATGGCAAATAATAATGTAACCTTCTTTTCCGAATATGACATATACAAGTTGCTGATTTTACAAATATTTTTCTTTGATTTACTTTTCTTTACTATGTTAATCAACATCTTTTATTAATTAATCTCATTTTTAGAAATATACATATGTGTACAACTCGATCCATTGACATGCAAGGGTCTTAACTCAATCAATATATATTTTAAGTTCAAATGGCAGATTGGGGAATATGAAAAAGTTATACCTTTTTAACACTTTCCAACAAAGTTGAAAAGTGTTTGTGACTTCGATTCGTCTGTCCGTCTGGCCGTCTGTACGCGCTCTAACTATCGTAAATATACTCGGATCGTTCTGAAATTTTTGGATGTTAGTGACCTCTACCATAGTACGATCCCTATTTCAAATGAAGTTTGTAGCATGTTTAGTTCGTCTACAGGGACAGTCAAAAGTATTCCGTTACATTACGGCCAATGGAAAAAAATCGTTTCAAATGATTTTTAATGATGTTACACACATCCAAACATAACAAAATTTCTATGCATTTATGAAATGCACTAAAATATGCATTCTGTAGAATATGCGGGACAAAGTATATTTAATATTCATTTACAGGGCCACACGAAAGAATTCTGTTACATAATGATATAGGAAGGGGGGGGGGGTTATTTGCGACGTATTTTAAATATGTTAAACTATTTCATATCTAATGAAATTGATATACGTCGCCGAGATTTATTATAAGTTATTTCATGTATAATACGAAGTGCATAGCATTTACAGGGACACACAAAATATTTCCGATATTATATTGTATCAGATATACTGTTCATTACCGGTGACTGCTGGAAATGCATTTTGAATTATGATATGGGCTTTTATGGTTCCCTATATTTATGCATACTATAGGGTGTGTATGAATGCTATAATTTATATACAGGTCTATACAAAAGAATTCGTAAGGATTACTGGATATGAGCGCAAATTGCTTAAAGGTGGTTTTTAAATGAGTTGTACATTCTTACGCTAAACTGAATTTAGTTTATCAAGAAATGTTTGTAGAATATTAATAAAATGATATACATGGTCACGCAAAGAATTGGATGATAATTTCTGGAAATGTGATTTCAGTAGTTTTAAGAGTGTTTTAGTTTGAATTAAATTTTGCTAAATAGGGGCGTGATAAATGTACTAGATAAACTACAGGGATTTACAAAAGTATTCAAGTATGTTTCCAATTATTAGTATAAATTGCTGAATGAGAAATTTCAACCTGTTATGCGTTTTCTTGCTAAACTAAATTTCCCATTATATAGTATACTAGGGGGCTCTGCCCCTGCAAGTTACGCTCGCCAACCCCCGTTCAGACACCGCAGAATCTAAAAATCAAGAAACATGCTAATCTGATGGGTTTTAAAAATATTAGAGAAGATTAAATTATACTGAAAAAAGCTGTGCAGATCTCCCTGTAAACGGGTTTCCATTCAATTCCCTTTAATTGCAAAAATTTAAGGGCGAATCAGTTGCTGTTAAGACATCCAATGGTTGTTTTCGTTTTTGATTAAAGAGGATCAGTTAAACATTTGAAAAGAAGCTAAAATAAAATGAATTAAGTATTCAGAGTCTTTGTCTCCCGATATTTTAAAATAATCTCTATAATAATAGCCTAAATCATGTGACTATCAACAACAGTTCCCGGCGGAGCACTTCGTTTTTTAAACTCTATGTGCCATTTTGATACTTTAATGTTATCCAAGCACAGATGATAAGTCGCCAAATATTATTCTATCCCCATCATTTCATCTATATTATAATAGTTCAAGTCATCAAATGCCATAAACAAATACTGTCTGATCCCTTCGCCTTTCATATGAAGGTTTGGCACAAATGTCATATACGTCCCCATATTGACGCGATTTTTTTCCAACGCCAATTTGGGGAACGCATCAACAGCATAAACAACAACATCCGGCTTACCATATCAAGCAAAATAACGATACTTTGGCACCAGTTAAGTACCCGTTGCGTATATGACATTGGCGTCAGAAAAAAATCGCGCCAATATGGGGACGTATATGACATCCGTGCCGAAAGAAAAAAAAGCCGGGTGCAAATCTCGCCAATATCTTTTTTGCAACTCGCCAGTTAGAATTTTTTTATTCTTCGAGTGGTAAATTAAAACACTGATTTGAAGTTGAAATTAAATGTCATGGTTTGTTACATAATTTAATATTTCGCCAGATGTCATATACGCACCGCATGTTTGGCATGATTTTTTTTTTCACGAAAATTTATCGAAAATCTCGTTTTCGAATGCCAGTTATTTTTGGTGTATTTTTGGTGTGTATGGATTTACAGTGTATTTTTGGTACTACTTAGTTATCCTGTCGACCAAAAATCTATCGCGAACTATAAGATTAAATGCCAATAACGGTTGATCGAAAATGTCACATTCACTTGACTTTTAGCAAGTTACACATGTTTACGTCATGAAGTGATTTTTTATTCGACGTTTTATTTTTATATTTATTAATGTTATACTAATTTATTTGTTCTTTCGTTATTTAAAATAAAAATTTTGTCAATCTGTACAATTTGGCGATTTATATAATTTGCGAAATTGGTTGACGGAATAACTACGTTGTACCGTATTTTTTAATTATTTTCTATTATTTTCAAGTGGAAATAGCAAAAAAAAAATTAAGGTACTTTTCGGTTAGCCGGGCGCCAGTGTTATATTTACATTCATATATACATATATATGCACATATATGTACATATATATGTATACGCACACACATAAATATATACAAACATAGGTATACATATGCATACATATATGTGCATATATATGTATATATGAATGTAAATATAACACTGGCGCCCGGCTAACCGAAAAGTACCATAATTAATAACTATAGAACAAAATAATTTATATAAATTAAAGGTACTTCTTAGTTATCCCGTCGACCAATTTCGCCAAATTTTATAAATCGCCAAACCACTCGCCAAATTATATAAATTGACAGAATTTTTATTTTAAATAACGAAAGAATAAATAAATTAGTAAAACATTAATTAAAATACAAATAAAACGTCGAATTAATGGTTTTATTGGCCATTATTAGCATTTAATCTTACAATTAATTAATTAATGGCAAACCATTAATGGCATTTAATCTTACAATTTGGCGTCAGTAATTTGGTAGACGGGATAACTAAGAAGTACCAAATTAAAAATAAAAACAAAAGTAAATAAACATTTATTATTAAATAAACGACAATAGCCGGGTTAACATGTCAACCAAAATAATGCCATTTTTGCGCCAATTAGGTACCCCAGTGCGTATATGACATCTCTGCCTAATATTTTTCCTTTCGTTTTGTTTTTTAAAATAAAGAAAGAAGTGGAAGCCATCAATTTAAATGTTTCATTTTTAAATGAAAGTTTTGTATTAAATAAAATGATAACGAAATACAAAAAAAGCATTGCTCTTAGCATAGATTTAAAGGAGGCCAAACTTGTCGCCAAATTAATTTAAAATAGTAACCTTTTCTGAATTATGAAAAAAAAATATCTGCTATGATTGAAATTTGAGTTGCCATCATAAGAAAAAAGTATTTAAAATTGGAAAAAAATTAATATTTCGAAAACTAATTCGAATTTAAAAATTCTACCAGTTTTGAGATCTGTGGATCAATACGGATTTTTGGTGTTAATTTCATCGCAAAGTATTCCATATTTTAGGAGAAATCGCCGTGAAACATAATCAGTTGATTCAAAGAATTGATACACATTTCAGGCGTTTCATAAATTCGTTTCATAAATTCGTTTCATAAATTCGTTTCATTAGGATTTTATATATACGAGTTGGAACCCGTCGAAATTCGACGAACTAAAATGTTAGAAAGGAACTTCAGATCGAATTTATAATAAACCTACAAAAATAATTACAATAAAAAATTCCTCTAACATTGGTTGTCTCACTCTTAAAACAAATAATATTTTCAAAATATTATTTCCACAAACTTCAGCTGCTTAATTTATTGAAAAATTAACCTCTATTAGAATACGTAATCAAGATGAATAATTATGATGAATTTATCGATTGAGGCTCTTATGTTTGTTTTTACGGGATGAAAAATCAGTAAAAATTATTTCGCTTTGTCACATCATAATATTTCCCTCCATAAAATCTAAACTGTACGTTATTTTCACATTTTCACATTCTCATAATTTACATACGCACCACTCAAATTCACAATTTGAAAGTATTTTAACGCGCAATAGATTATTAATGAATGTATTTCCAAACTTAAAGTCACGGTTGTCCGATAAAACTTTCCATGTGAACTTTAAGTTCTAATCTCAATACTCGCGAAAAAAAAAAAAACATTCAGAAATTTGCCTTTAGTTGTCATATTGGCCATTTAGTATCGGTCAAATATTTAGTTTTATCAAAATAAATGATCGTATTGTTTTAAATACGACATAATTTTTACACACTGAATCATTTTTCATAGCGTCTCAAACTCAGTATCAGCGTAAGGTAAAAATATTGAAATGTAACTGATTTATGAAGAAAAATGCGTGTTCTTTTTTAATGTCTGACATCATTTTCTGTTCAAAAATTATTAAAAAGTTACTTTTATTTGTAATGTGAAAATGGCATCAATAAGGATATAATCAATAAAAATAATAAACCATGACTATTTTCCCTTTACTTTGAATATAAATGGAGTACTTCAGTTGCCACGATTACAAAATTTGTATTAAAAACTACAAAAAAATTAATATCTCAAAAATAAATTGAGATACAGCTTTCAAGCAAAATGCATTTAAAAGAACATTTTTTTCCTAATACGACGGTGTTAAAATTTAAAATGTGCGATGTTTAGAAGTTTAAAAATTTGCCGTAGATATAATTGCAAAACCGAAATTTTATTTCAAATTTCAAAGTGTTGCCATTCACAAAATGACGTATGCGTTACGCACAGATATGTTTGTCCTTTATAATATAGATAGATAGGGTAGATATATCAACATACAAATCAAATACAGGGCTGTTCAAAAGAATTGGAATACACATTGGGCTATGGATGGTAACTGCAAAAATCAATTTTTTAAATGTATACTTAGTTATCTTATTTACCTTATTTCCCTAAATAACGAAGTTTTGTTAAAGCTTTCAGGGAGTGTTGGAAAGTGTTTCATAATGCCGTACGCATGATTTTTCTTTCTTGTTTCAAGTAGAAGAAGGAACCTTAGAGCCATCGCCAGGGATATTTTGCGGTAAAATCCATGTTTTGGAAGAACGCACTCACACTGGGGCACAAACCAAGAATACACTATGACGCAAAAGTTTAGACAATGACGTCATTCAGCTTTAAAATGTAGAATTATGACGTCAGAATTACAAAAACCTGTAAATATATTCAAAAACTGATTTAAAATGCTATGTACAAAAGACAGTCGTTTTATTTGCTATAATACTAATTTTTTCCATAAAAATTCAAATGTGCTTGTCGCAAAAGTTTAGACACTATTCTAAATTTCTTTGAATATTCGCTGGCATATGCAAATTTAGAATCGATGATGTCACAAATTTGGAGTACTTAAGTTCTGCAAACGATTGCGCTTCATAGTCGACATGCCGAGAGCTAAAGAAATTCAAGTGAATGAGGTTTCAAGGATTTGGCAGTTGAAAGGTGAAGGGAAGAGCGTTTCTGAAATTTCTGCTATTATTAATAGGTCAAAAAAATCTATTTATCGAGTTTTGTCGAGTGGTTCCGAATATAAAGCAAAATGTCGGTCTGGGAGGCCACGTGTGACAAATGTACGCCTGATACAAAGACTAGCGAGTACTCAACAAATGAGCGTACGTGGAGTTCAAAGCTCATCGGGACTCTCTGTATCAAAGGATACGATTCGTAGACGAATTTTGGAAAAAGGAACAATCGTTTATAGCAAAATGCAGAAGAAACCAGCTCTCAAACCATATCATAAGTTACAAAGACTTATGTGGGCTCGAAAGCATATGTCATATGGAGAGAAATGGCAGTCAGTCATATTTAGCGATGAAAAAAAGTGGAATCTGGATGGTCCAGATGATTGTTTATCGTATTGGCATGACTTGCGGAAGGAACCTCGACGTTTTTTATTCGCAGACAAGAAGGGGGCTCGGTGATGGTTTGGGCAGCCTTTTGCTATAATGGACAAGTATCTCTGATATTCACCAGTGGTCGTCAAACTTCACAGCATTATACACAGACATTAGAAGAAAACCTACTGCCATTTGCTGAGCTTCTAGGGGGTCCTCAGTGGGAATTTCAGCAAGACAATGCTTCAATTCACACTGCAAAACATTCAAAATCTTGGTTTAATTCCCATAATATAAGAGTTCTCGACTGGCCAGCATGTAGCCCAGATCTTAACCCTATAGAAAACCTTTGGAGCATCATGTGTCGCAAAGTTTATAGCAACGCTAGACAATACTCTTCTGAAAAGGAACTTAAGACATCTATTGAGAATGCATGGTACGATATCGATCCACAAACTATGCAAGATTTAGTTTCTTCCATGCAATCTCGTGTATATGACGTAATACATAAGCATGGATGCGCAACCAGGTTTTAAAAATTGTTTATTTCGATTTTATTTAATTTGTGTCTAAACTTTTGAGACAGCAGTTTATTTTTGTTACCATTTAATTTATTGCAATATGCACAATTCCACTTTTCTTTGTTATAAATATTGTTTATATGTACAGCACATTAATTTCAAGCAGTGATTTGAAAATTGAATAAATATTTTTCAAAGTATGTAAGAATTTCTTCATTGTCTAAACTTTTGCGTCATAGTGTATAAGAGACTCGAGAGACTTGTCTTACTGTATCAGCATTTTATACATACTGATTTTTTTAGAGAAGAAAAATTCTAACATTTTTTTAGTGATAATATATTTTTTACAGTTTTAATGTATTTTTCTTACTGACCTCTCGGATCGAGTCTTTTACTCCTCCATTCTTTTCTCTTCTGTCTTTTAGTGGATATCCGGAAACTATGCAGGATCAGATCATTTTAATGACAGTGATTGAAGCTGTGGCTCCCCTCCTCTGAAAGTTATGTCGCTTTACAATCTGTGCTTATTTTTTTTAGCGTCAGATGCATGTCTTGTAAAACCCATCTTCTTTTTAGCGCAATGTCGTGAATTGTTGTCTTAACATTTACTGTCCAACTCAAAGATTTATTTCTCCGACCATAATTTTTTTTTTCAGGGTGGTCTGTTTTCACTTCTTGTATCTCGCTTTTTATTTCATACTCTTTAAAAATAATACTCCATTTTAGCCTTGTCCTGTCGATTGGATGATGGAGATTTAATCTCCATCATAGTCTAACAAGACTGAGTCAGTTTTCACACTTTCACGCTCGCTCTATGAAATTTCTTCAAATTTTCGGAACAATAGATTGTGAGCATGAAAATATCTTCATTGAAAAATTTCTTTGCGATTTTCTTTGCTTTAGCAGCTTAATGAGCGCATCTGTGGTTTTCAAGTCCAGCTTTCCTACAAGGACCATTTCATTCACTGATTTAAAATGAGAAAAGGAAAAAAAAAATGCAATGTATTTATATCCACCTCAAGTGTAACTGTGCGTAATAATAAGCTGATGGGTCATTCCATGGTAACTTCCGTTACATTTGAAAGAATTTACTACAGTAATTTTATTAATATAACACCAAAAAATATTCAAATCTAAAGTTCAGATGATTTGTTAATTAAATACATCTAAAGCTCAATTTATGAAAATTGTATTTTTTATGGTAACTTACCTTCCTTTCTCAGTAATGCCAGTTGCCATAATAACTATAACAGTCAAAAAATGACACTAAAATTAGGTAATTTACAACTACATTGTGCTTTGAATAGGTTTAATTAACCAATCATGTCAACTTTAAATTCTGAATATATTTTGTGGTGCTGTATTACTAAAATTACTGAAGTAAAGTGTTCTAAATGTAACGTAAGTTACCGTGGAATGACCCTGATCACTAGGCATGAAATTTGCATAAATCAGCAAGTAACTCCAACTCCCCCCCCCACCCCCCACCCCCCCGAAATAACATCATTCCAAACTTTTTTCCTGCTTTAATTTTAGAAAAAAAAATATACATAATTATAGAATGCTTATTTTGTAATTTCCGTTACGTCTGTATATCTCAATAACGATCATTCATTAAAAAGGAAATGATTACAGCTTTTCAATTATAATAGAAATGTATATATTTGATTGTGAGTTTTGAATATCCAGTCAGTGATGGAACACTGGCGCAACAGTTGGGCGTTTGACATCACTAAATTTTAATAGTATTCTTTGCTTTAAAAAAATTCAGAAGTTCTGTCCTGATATAACATGAAGAATACTAATAACATTTAGTGGTGTCAATTAATTCTCTGCTGCTACACCGTTCCATCACTATCCAGTACAACTGATTCCATATTTTTGCCATGGGATTAGAAGGACAGCATTTACTAAAAGATAAAATTTACCAGAAAGCCGCAGAACACTGTATGTTCTCTTTGTAATTTGGATTTCTGTAGTTGTTATTTATATATGTAGAAATGCATAAATATACAATATACTAACATTCGTATGTAGGATAACCATAAACTCCCTAAAGCAGATGCTATAATAGAGTGCTATAATAATAAAATAACTGGAAATGAATAACATGTATAAGTAGGACTTATTTTTCTGCAGATTATGAGTAAAAATACACTACTATAGCTTCGAGAGTAATTAATCAGCAGCATTCTTCATCAGGTCATTAGTAATTGAAAGTAGTTAACCCAACAAAGTTCAAACATATTCTATCTGTGAAAAGTTTTAACCTTTCAGAATATAACATTGTTGGTCTAGCTAATCTCTGATATTAATCTCTCATGAAGAGAGCTGCTAATTAATTGCTCTCGCAACTATCTGGAGGGAAAAAAAGATAATTTCTACATGTTATAATAGAGGTCATGAAAAATTATGCTATTACCCATCCTATAATATTAAGTGAACAAGTGTTGCATTTTCTTATAGATTTCGTGTGTGATGTTGATCTTGTCCATGTTAAAGAGTTTCTCTTGTGTTTAGTAGCTTTTAAATTACATTTCACAATTTCTGCTCTTTTATGTTGACTTTCTAAACTAAAATCTTAATCTACAGTCGTGGAAAGAAAAAAAAGTAAACACCCCTTACTAACTCTGCAAAAAAATTATCGTAGAAGAAAATTACTGATATCACACGATTGGTAATAAAGTCTACTTGTAAATTATGTATATAAAATTTGCTTAGGGGGCCATCTACATATTAAAACGAACTATAAGTTGTTGTTTTTTTTTCAAGAGCAGTACACAATTCTGACAGCATAAATGAACTCTGCACCCTTCAATTAGCCTAAAAACAAATTTTTATGCAATTCGTACGATAAGTTTACGAGAAATTAATTATTTTAAAACGAGCGTATTTTAGGGGCTGCATCCAAATTGAAGTTCTGTACTCGATTGTTGACCGAGAGAGCCCCCTTCTTGATCAAGACATCTTAAGCCCCACTCAAGCAGTCATTGAAGATTGCTAGATTACAGGATAGTATAAAAATTTTCAAAATGTCTAGTCACTTCTATCATAGGCGGCTCCTTAAGCCATCATTTTGCCGTTTTTTAAGCATAATTTGAAAGCTACTTGGAAGGAAAATGTGAAAATTTGGATTTCCATAAAACAGGTCTTAATAAATCTAAATCCATCAAAAAAAATTGTTGGTTGCAATTCATAATTTTTTCGAATATTAATTTCGTAATTCATAATTCATATCATAAAATTATAAAAATTGCAAATTCAACGTATTTATGTTTGGATATATTAGTATTATTGCTACACAAAAAATTAGCACATTAGGAGCATAATTTCAGGAGATATTAATAAAAATATGAAAATGTAATTTAACATTAGAAGCACTAAATTTTGAATATTTATAATTGAAAAACTTATCATTCAAAGGACTTGAAATTTGGTATCTAGGGATAGTTTGAACGGAAGATTTGAAATATCTTGTTAAAATTGGGTTTTGCCATTGAAAAAAATTAAGTTTGTGTTCGTTTTAATATGTAGATGCCCCCTAAGCAAATTTTATATACATCATTTAAAATTAGACTTTATTTCCAATCGTTCGGTACCAGTAACTTTCTTCTACGATAATTTGTGGAGGAGTTAGTAGGGAGTGTTTACTTTTTTTTCCCACGACTGTACATTAATCTTTAATTATTATTTTGCAATAATACCATGTTCCTTTGTTTTTCAGACAAAGCAAAGAAAGCAGACGAGTTTGCGACTTAAATCCAGCTTGTACATGGTCATGGTTTGAAGACGAGTGTGAATGCTTATCGAATCCTTGTGAATCAGAATACTGTGAACCAGGATACCCTTCGTGCAGATGTTCTTCCTTGCTTTGTGATGAAGAGTTTTCGAAACAGTTTTCAAATTTGTGCTTTCTTCAAAATTCCACTGGCGAGTATGACGACGCATGCATCTGTCAGAATAAGTATTTAGAATTTAACAGGTAAGGTGGTACGGGGATGTTTGGCTGTAAAAGCTTCGCGTCGATTTCTATCCCAGATTAGCAAAACATTTTAAAAGGAAAAAGACTATCATATTTAACCGAAGATCAAATTTTCTGATAAGCTTTAAATATGCCATTATTTGAAATGAGCATATACATAAAACAACAATGAGGATGGTTCTGGGGCAAAATTAACAAAAAAACGAGTAGAAAATAAATTAGTTTGTTAGCTAGCCGAGACATGAAGTTAAAATAACAAAGGATAAATCGAAACAGGTTTTTAAGACCGAAACCGACTTTCTGTAATCTTCCTATTTTCGGTCGAAAAACAAAACCGAAAATGTCGAAATTTTTTCCTAAGTAATTAATACATGCATAAATATACAGAATTATTAATTAATTACACTTTTAATTATACATGCGGCCCAACATTCATCTACGACGCAGTATGAATGATTTTCTAATTATACGAATTTAATCTAATTAAAAAAGTTTTAGGTATACATACCTCGATTTATCTTTTATAATGACTTTTGTAAATGATCATCTGTTATAGAACTTTCTCAAAGAGCATTCGAAACGCTTCTGCGGTTTCAAACTAAAAATTTTCTTTTACTGTTAAATATGCAGCATTTAATAAGCACGTGAACAGCATCTTCAAAGTTTAGTCATATATGCATTGGTTGCTTAATACTCACGTCGTGAGTCCGTCATGAATGATAATTATAAAGAGTGAAGCCATCTACAATGATCTATCTACAATCACTATTTCATTTTCATTTTTGTATCAATAAATAAAGAGTGTCTCATTTGAGTCGTTACAGCTCAAATTAATGAGTAATGTCAGAAATTTCCGAAAGAAGAAATGACATTTTTGGAATACAGATAGTTTCGGTCCGGCACAATTTTCAACAGCATTTTCGCCGAAAACGAATTTTTGGCGAAACTCTGGTTTTGGGCCGAAAACGAAACCGAATTTTCTGTCGATCTCTAAAAACAACACTACAAAACATATTAATAATTGCTTTTGCACAACCAAAATAACACCATCGATGATCGAAAGAGCCCTTTTTCTGAAATTAATATTTTAGGGGACATTTAATTTAGGCTCACAAATATACACTGCTCAAAAAAATTAGGGGAGCAAGCAAAAAAGTGAAGAGAACAGTGCAAGACAGCCATGTATGGGCATAAAATGGATAGTACACGTGTATCAATGCGCAATACAGAAAAAAAGACGCAAAAAGAATTATAAGGGAGCTTTTATTCTTTAAAAAGGTGAAAAGAACACGAAAAGATGGTTTAGAGCAACAATTTAGTTTCATGTAAATGATAAAAAAAAAAGTATTGTTTAGAAATGATGCAAGATTTTTAATATGGCGTGTGGACTCCTCGAACAACAAAGACTGCTGCACACCTGTTTTCCATGGATGCAATGAGGTTATCGATAAGACTTTGGGGAATACTCTTCCACTGCTAAAGAATTGCAATCTCCAAGTCCCGGACAGTAAAAGGAGGCCTCGGTCTCGCAGCAGCAATTCGTCGTCTGAGTATGTCCCAAACATGCTCGATCGGTTACGACCCGAATATGGGTAATTGAAGCATTGGTGCAATTGTGATCCCCTACATGTCATCTAATAAACTTTTTGATGAATACTACGGCTTCTTTTATTCTTTGCGGGAAAACACCCAAGGATTTACCCCTTTCCTTCCACGCTGACCATGATTACGACTGCAAATATTTATTTCTCGAGTTGGTGATAATGACGGGGACGGGTGTATTTTCACTGCTGATTTTCGACATGTGTTGTCCTACAATTAAAAAGCTTTTCGTATGTACTATGATTTTTATTCCTTCATTTGTGTAGGATGAATTGTTCTCTTAAAATAGTTCCATATATAATATATTATATATAATTAAATTTGGACCAGGTAAACAAAGAATTGTTAACTTTTTAAGTATTTTAAAATGAAATTAGAAATACAATAAGTGGCACGATCACGGATGACAACTTAAAAGATCCGATGATTTTAATTTTTTTAAATTTAGTAAACTTTGAGGGTAATATAACTAGAGAAAGAAACATTTATGCAAAATATACATGTCTCACACTATTGATTCAGTGCAATGAACAGCAGAAGTGCGCCTTCTGCTGCAATTTGCAAAATAATGTTGTATGTTTTTCTTCTTAAGCTACGCTCGTAACGTGATAATAAAATTTCGAATGAATTTGGGATTCTCTACAATAAAAATTTTCCCGTTGAAATGATTGAATTTAAATCAGTTAGAATTCATTTAGAAAAAGTGTATTCGGTTATCGCTACTTAGCAAAATTCAAGTAACACAATAAGCAGTGTAAGTTTCGCACACTCTTAAAATTGAAATATATTTTAATGTGGAAGTAATATATATATATATATATATATATATATATATATATATATACAAACAAATATTTTATTGAAATCTGAGTGCCCTTAAATTATATAATCCTTGAGTTTTAAGACAATATTTAAATCACATTGTCATATGTGATTTTTCTATACGAGAAATACAAACGAATTCTGCATCTAAATATCATTACAAAGTATTAATAATTCCTCCTTAACTTCTATTTGTTTAAAAACAAATTCTCTCAAAGTACCACTATCTCAAATTTTAATTCCTAATCTTCAATAATGCAAACATTTATGTATCAGGAAATGCCGAAAAAGAGTTTAATCCCAAAACACTAAGGCAAGCACCAGAAATTTGTTGATGAGATAATGAAAATTGTTCGTGATACAAAGTAAATGTATAAACTTTTTTACCAATATCACTTTGTGTGTCATTTTTTACATTTGTAGAGCTATTCTTCTACTGAGGACGTCATCTATTCATAAAAAAAAGTTTTATAATTTTTCGTATAGCATGTTATAATTTTTTAATCATAATTTCACAGTTTGACTGAAACTTTAAATATTACCAAAACACAAAAAATCTTTCGATATAATACTGAATTTATGCAAGTGACTTGTACTTTTATTAAAAATATATTAGTAGTATAGCATGAACAAATCTATTTTTTTTCTTTTAGATCTTATCTGTTCAGAGGAATTTCGAGCAAAGAAGATTCCTTTTTAAGCGAAATAAAAAATGAAAAACTTAAAGATTTACTTTACTACATCAAGAGCTCGCACATCGATGACTTATCTGACGTACAGTGGGCTTTTCAACCGAACATTTATGATATATCAAACTACGGAACTAGCTTTGATAATCTCATCATCGGATGCAGTTTTCTGAAGGAACGCTGTGATAAAAGGTACATTTGCTCTCTACTTGCACTGTAAATATGCAGAGTAATGAAGCTTAACTCATCTTCTTGATGTGATTAAGGAATTTCCCCGTGTGACGACCTGTATTTTAAGCATTTTTTGGGAATTTTTTTTATGACAAATGAAAAAATAGAACTTTGAGTTTTTTATTATACATTTATTCCTGTTTCAAGAATATGTAAAACAAATTTCAAGCAAAAATCTTTATTAGAACGTAAGTTACACCACTCTGAAGACACCAGCCTCCAAAAAAAGGATGCCCACTTCCTCCACGATTTCGGCTGATTGCCTTATCTGAAAGAGAAAAAAAAAACGCCGTTTTAATCTGTAAGCCTACATGCATTGAATGAACTAGAATTATTTGAAAATATGGAAAAGTAGGTTTTTGGCAGACTTTTGAAAAACAAATTTCATGATTTATTTTATTGTTTCGTTACGAAAAAAATAGAAATATTCGGAATTTTCAGATGATCCTATTTCACTCCGTGCATCTATATTTTCTGAGTCTATTTCTATAAATTTCAAGTGAATCGGTCAAACCGTTCTCGAGATATGATGGAGGAAAGTTTGAAAAATAACATTTTAATAAAAATGCGTTTAAAGTTTCAAGTACGGTTAAAACGATGAAAATCTCAACTTACCATCAATCTGCCATGCCTGGTCCTAGCATTCCTTCCTCTTCCTGTTGGAGGTATTTTAATGCTGATTGCTCTGATCTTGCTTCCATTCTGGCATTTTTCACAACGACAAAATAAGTGACTTTAGAAATTTCCTTCTATACCTGTGTAAACCACTTAACTCGGCGCTCCAAACATCTGCTTCTTCTAAATGCTATATCTTTATAACGAATTCAAGTTTTAGAAAATTGTTTTACCATCGTATTCTAAACATGTTAAGGAATCAATTTATGCAAAAGAAAAAATCGATTTTTTTAACCCATCACACGGGGTACCCCCTTAATACCACGAATGTTGAAGCAGTTCCATATACCGGGACACGAAAATAGTCCGGGAACCGGTAACATTAAAAGCCCCGTCATCACGGAATTGAAAAAAAAAAATGTAAATCGATAGTAAAAAATCATACGAACAAAATTATCTAGGTATGACTAGGTTTGACAAGCCGAAAATAAGTTTAATTAATATAATTAATATTAAAAAGTTGTAATTATGTACCAATTTCGTGGAAAGCCGATACTTGCCCAGCGTTCAGGCGAGAAATAATGTATCCATCGGTTAAAATTCAAAGCAAAATAAATGTGAAATTTCATCACCGGTCGTTTCCTTAAAATAGGCGTGACAGGCTTTTCCGGAGAACAAGGTTTGTCATACGAAGTTTTTCAGAACGAGTACAAATTTTTCTATAAAATGCTATAAGAGGGATTAACATCCGCGATGACGGTAAAACATTACAGCTTTTTGATAATAATTAATTTAATTAAACCTATTTTCGGCTTGTCAAACCTAGTGATACCTAGCTCATTTCGTTCGTATGACTTTTTACTATCGATTTACATAAAAAAAAAATTTATTCCGCGATGACTGGGTTTTCGATGTCACCGGCTCTCGACCTATAACAAACAAAAGTAAAAATTAAATAATTCAAAAAGTGTAAACAGCAAGTATATAAATGTACTAAATGGCATGTTACTTGGTTAGTGCGTGTAAAAATGGAATTGTGTAATCGATTTTTCACTCACTTCCCAATATGCTAGAATTTTAAGAATTATGTACACAGCTGTGTTTACATTACAATGAACTATTTTAATACGAGGGTGATCCACAAAGTAACGACTGTTAAAACTTCAGAAACAAACATTTCCTAAAAAAATATATTCCCCTACATAAGTGAAGCTTATTTTACTTCTGCACATAATCCTCGAATACATTTAGGCATTTGTCATATCCAGGGGTATACTGGAGGGTATAAGGAGGTATACACCGTACACCTTCTGGATTTTTTAAAAAAGCTCCGTATACCCTCTATATCTCAAATAAAGCTATAGCGTATAATCGAGGCATGACGTTAATGACTTTAGTATGTACCCTCTGCCTCTAGCGTGTACCCTCTGTTTTTTTACGACTACAACATTGGACAATCCCCATGTCGTACTCGGCTGACGCCAGTCCCGTATTAAGTGGCCGTTTCACCAAAAATCTCCCATCGCGAAACTCCATGTTAACCTATGGGAAAACTTTGAAGCGCGATGACTCTTTATCTGATATAATTACTGAAATACAGTTTTCAGTATCAGAAAGTAGACATCAGATGCAGACGATGTACGTTTTTAAAAATTGTCTTTTTAAATTTTAAGTATGTAAAATATTACTATAAACTTTGAAATTCCTACTTGATGAAATTTTATCAACTTCTTAAAAATACTTAAAATTTACGGGGACAGTATTTAAGAAACGCACATTGCTGGCATCTGACGTCTATTTTTTGATGGTCAAAAACCGTATTTCTATAATTATATTAAGTAAGGAGTCATAGCGCTTCAAAGTTTTCCCATAGGTTAAAATGAGATTTCGCGATATGGGAATTTCAGTCAAGCGATCCCTCAACTTATCATAAGTTCCCATCATGCACAAATTTTGTTGAAAACAAGATGTTCTGACACAATTTTCACCAAGCAAAGAACGTGAAATATGTGGGAAAGCGAGGACTCAAGAACTGTGCAGCTCGTCGAGGGCAGTTGCACATCGCTTACTCACACATTTGACGTTCTTTTCTGGTGAAATTATGTCAGAACATCTTGGCTGCAACAAAATTTGTGCACGATGGGAAGTGATGATGATTTGATGACTACAGTGAACAACTGGCTTAATAAAGGACTGGCTACAACCGAGTACAACATGGGGATTGTAAAGCTACTAAACAGGTATGACAAATGCCTAAATGTAAGGTTATGTAGAGATCTAAAGTAAGCTTCACCTATGTAGGGGAAGAAATGCTTGTTTTTAAAACAAGCTAAACGGTCGTTTTACAGCTAAACGGTCGTTCTTTTGTGGATCACCCTCATATATTTAAAAATTTAATTGTAAATTAATAAATTAGTTTTAATGTATTTTTCCGTTAGCCGGTTGCAGGTGATAAATCGCCAAATAATCTTTGTGCTTCCGACTGTTTACGAGTTATTGGAAACAGCGGAGTTAATTATGTGCCAAAGCCCTCCCTCCAAAGTATGCCAAATGGCTGTAAAACTATACGTTGAAAAATTACTGAAAGAAGAGGCAGAGGAAGAGGCAATATATTCTGAAAAGCATCGAAGAGGATTTCTGTAGTAATTTCTATCACGAAAAGTAGCAGATGCGGGATTGCGGGATTGCTTAAATGTCAGTAAAATATTTAAAAAATATTCTAGAAAAAAAAAAAACGTCACTAAAAAACGTCATTTCGTCATCACTGAAAAAAGGGCACCGTGGCTGCGCGCTGTATTTTTCGAATCGTCGACATTTTTACTTTTACGGTTACAGTTAGATCAGCAGGTAGTAAATGATATGTTAGATCCTGTGTTGAATGGGGCTTATAGGAGAAATTTCCAAATATACAAAATTCCATTTCCACGAAAACAGATGCAGGGGAAAGTAAATATAATATAAAAGGTTATTTAATGTATTCAAAATTTCAATTTGTTATCAAGTTTCAATTATCTAACGTTTAATTCAAAATTATACAAATTAATAGACTTTTGTTAAGGGGGTAGGATACCTTTGAACACGTCGGAAAAGTAAAAAATATAACTATATTCCAAGTTTTAAAACTTGTGTAGTAAGTCAAAAAAAAAAAAAAAAAAAAAAAAATCAAACTTCATTCAGATATAAAACTCATATTTAAATTTATATTTAAAAATATATATATATACTTGTAAATTCATAAATAAATACTGAAATCATAAGTTCAAAAATATATGAGAATAAGAGAAAAAAATCTTGCGCGCATAATAAAATCTGAAAATATGCATATAAATAGGAAGTTTTGGTGAAAATAAATAGTACATAATAGTGTTACCTTTATACTAAAACTCGAATGTTTGTAAAAAATATTGACTAAATTAAAAATTAACAAAAAATTAAAAATTTTCTTTAATAAAAATAATTTCAAAGTACAAATACAGAAAAAAAAATCTTACCTTTTTCTGGTTTTAAGTTGCAGATATTACAGAAATGAATATGTGGTGAAAATTTATTTTGATTGCCATCCATATTTTTTTAGTAACACTGCGCGCAGTATCAAAATTCATCGTATTGAATAAACGCAACGGAAAGTTCAATTATCCTATATAGTCTTAATATGTAGTCCTAATAAAACTGCCATAATTATTAAACTGATTGGAATTTTTTAATGCGGTATTTTGCATATTGTTCAGAAATGATTACGGAATCAAAATTTGTATTTAAAAAAAAAAATTCAAAAATTTTGAATGTTTAAAGGTATTCTATCCCCTTAAACGTCGACTCTAAGATATTTTTATCCTAAGAAATGGGATATAAATTATTATATCTGAGGATTATTTTCATGTTATTAAACTTTACAATAGAATAATATTGCTTATTTATTTTTTCCTTAGAAATTTCACAATATTTTATACTTCCACTCATGGAAAGTGCTATAGTTTCAATTATGCTGGCGAGCTATCCAAGCAACACACTCCACTGCAAACTAAGAAATATGGATGGAATAGTGGTATGAATTTACATTTATTGAATTGTACTTTTCGAATTCAAAGTGTAATTTATCCTAAAGATTATACATTTTTCATAATTATTTTCCATCAGCAATCTATATTTTAAATCAAATGCTGGAGATCATATTTTCAAAATTTGTTTTTTCTAAAAGTTAAGGTACTGTGTCGTTTAAATTGCTTTTTAGCTCAGAGGCTATCAAAGCCTAAGAGCTAATGTGCCCGCAGGTTCTGTATCTACGTACGTAACACGATAACTCTTGATAGAAATATCCGATTTGTTTCAAATTTTTTACTAGGTTCATTCTTATAAGACGCTTTCCTGATTAGTTTTAGGGGCTCATTGGTTGAGTATAAAGGGGGGTATGGGGGGGGCTGTTCCCCCCTTAACTTAGATAAATGGATTTTTCATGCAGCATTATCAGATTTGCTTCAATTTTAGTATACCGGTTAATTCTGATAAGGCACTTCCCTGATTAGATTTGGAGGTTCATTGTTTAAGTATAAAGAGGGGATCTGGGGGGGGGGGGGGGTTATATCTCCCTTAATTTAGATAAATGGGTTTTTTATCCGATTCGCTTCACATTTGGTATACCGGTTTATTATGATAAGGCGCTTTCCTGATTAGATTTGGAGGCTCATTAGTTAAGTATAAAGGGGGGGGCGGAGGCTAATACTCCCCCTTAATTTAGATAAATGGGTTTTTCTATCCGATTTGCTTCAAACTTGGTATACCGGTATATTATGATAAGGAGCTTTCCCGATGAGATTTGGAGGTTCATTGGTTAAGTATAAAGATGTGAAACAGGAGGGCTGGATAATTCCCTTCTTAATTTATTTTTCGAAAGGCATTATTCTTCGATGTAAGAGTATAATATGCAATTAGTTTGAAAGCCTGTGAGCTCAATGTCATCAGTTTAACTGGGTACTTTTCTTTTTTATTCTCTTTTTTAATGCTTTGTGTATATTTAAAGTTTAGTTTTCATGGATAGCTAACGTTCAATACATTTTAAATTCTTGTTGCTATCTATATTAATAAAAGAAAGTTTTTGTCTGTGTGTATGCATACCTATCTGTTTGATTAGTTTGTTTATTTGTTTGTTGGCGAGGATTAGGGAAATCTATCACAGATGGAGACCTGTAGATTTGGTTAAAGATAGACGAAGGCAGGTCCTCAAGTGCACCTCAGCCTGATATTTTTATTTTTTTGTTATTTTATAACGAATGGAGCAATTCATGTATTTTCCCGGTGGTTCAAGTTCGTCGGTGATTTTAACCTCCCATAAAAACAATCCAAATTCAATCTTTTTGCACAATATAGAAAATTGTATCTTCTTTTCAATAAAATTTAATTTTCAAATTTTCCCATTTTTTTTCGCAAGTTTCCTTTTTGCCAAAAATAAGGACTTTGTCATTTGTCTTTTATCACCGAATATCTATTTGATACGTTATCTATTCATATATATATTCTGTACCTCTGTATGAAGCAGACATTCGTTAATTGTTGAAAACAAAATTAAATATGAAATAGTTTTTTAATTAATTATTAAAGGAAGTAGGGCCATTGATTATTTTTTCTGAAATGATGCGAAATTTTAATGATGAAAAAGTTCCAGCTTCGGTTTTCTAATGCTATTATGACCTTAAGGTATCAGCCTGCATTAAAATTACAGTTTTCGTGAAAATTTTCGAAAAATTTTTAATATTTAAATTGAAAGAGCAATCGTTTATGATTCCAAATCTGATTTTATTTATTTTTATGATTAATAGAAAAGGAGTAATGGCGAATTTAATAAACAGGAAGTAATGAGTCAAATACCGGACGTGAGCGTAGGAAGGCCAGGAGAAATGTAAACAATGTTTCTAGGCATCCTTTTCTTATGTTTTTTACATAAAAACACTAATAAACCTTAAGTGACACTTCTAGATTAATTTTGTATGTATTTGAAAAATATAAAAAAAATCTTTAAATCTGGAAAATAAATTTTTCCGTTATCTCCATGTTCGATAAACTTCATTACATAAAATGTTTTAAACATATTTCAGTAAAATTTTGTCAAAATGCTTTCCACATTACTCACTATGTTCTGGACTAGAATCTAAGCTCTATGTGATAATGTAATTGTTTTATAGGCACTCGAATATAAAAAAATGGCAATTTTTAATAAAAAATATGTATTTTTGACATATTTTGGCATATTTCAGCTAATTTTGAAGATATTGTAAAATTCCTTTTTCAGTGCACAGGTCAGTGTAATAGTAGTATGTAGTACAAAGAAAACTGAAATATATTTACAGTAGAGCGCCGATTATCCGAACAAGTCGGGAACGACCCTAATTCGGATAAGCAAACGTTCGGATAAATGGACAGATAATTTAAGGGATGTTCCTGACTATACTAAAACCTTCACCACTTTATCCAGGTTTAGGTCTAGCAGCACCAGTTAGTGCTACCGTGTTTAAAAACTGTTTTTACTTTTTTATCATTTAAAATTTTCTTTTTCTCTTTTATCATTTTCTGAATTCCAGAGATTATAATTTAAGCAAAAAAGCTTTCGATTGTTGCTTGTTTAAAAAAAGACATTCTTTCCAATGCTGCCATATCTCGAATACGTTAGTTGAATAGGATCAGAGTTCTTCTGTCGTTCGAGCCATTTCGCAGCTGTTTCCAAACATTCAAAGGCTTCGTTATGTGATGGACCTGGGTCATTTACAGAGCATTCGTTTTCATTTCTTCAATTTCTTTTTTATCTTAAATCTCATCCACAATCTCATCATCAATTTAAAAAAAAAATTTTTTTTTTGAGAGAAATAAGCTGTTCGGATAAATAGAAGTTCGGTTAAAAACATTTTTTCGAGAGAAATAGGCTGTTCGGATAATCAAGGCCTGATTAATGCACGGGCTTCTGGGGCCTCGGCCCTGGGCCCACCAATTTCAGGGGCACACAAATTTGTGTGTATTTTCTCACGATTTAAGTTTTTCCACTGTTTGCATTTTATATTTTGGTCCCTGACGTAAAAACAAAGTTTTACTGTACTAAAAAACCTCCATATTTTATTTTTCTGTAAAAGTCCTTTTCAATTTGAGAGTACCTATAATTTTCAAAACTTGCCGTGTCCAGAAAATCAGATTTGGGGAAAATGTCAAAAACTGCTTACTGTGTCTATTGGTTTCAATATAAACGAGGATTTTACAATGTCAGAATTATAGTTTAAAATGATTATTAGACTGTTAGGGAAAACACAATTTTTATGATTTTGGATAAGGCGAGTTTTGAAAAAGACGTCCTCATTTATTCTGCAACATAAACTGTAGATCATAGATGTTTGTGAATTATACAAATGCTTATTTGAGAAAGTGGATGGTAATTCATTTTCTTGATTATTCTTGTAAGTTAATTTTTTTTTTTTTTTGTAAACTTGAAACTTTCACCCAAACAACTTTGTCAACTCATCAAATAAACCTACTTTTTTTTCTGAAAGTGTCGCCGGGAATGGGGAGGTAGGGGGGGGGGTGACTTTTTAACAGGCCCTGGGCCCAACTTCAGCTTGATCGGGCTCTGCGGATAATTAGGAGTTCTGTTAATTAGAGTTCCGATAATCAGCGCTCTACTGTAGTTGAATTGGGTGTACCACCGCCCCCTGAATGCTAGGCGTGAGCGCTGATACAAAAGTGGCGACTATCGTTGGCGGATTTTTTTTAACGTATGTATGGTCCCCTAAATTTTGGCACCAGTATTTTATAAAAGATTTCTTTGACTTATTTAAACTCAGAAAAATTAAGCGGAACAAACCTTTAAAAATTATTGGTACCAAATTTTAAGGGACCGTACACGCGCTGAAAAGAATCCGCCTTCGGCAGCCGCCATTTTTGTGCCTGCGCTCAGGCCTAGTATTCAGAGGACGGTGGGTGTACGCTGTCTGGCGTAAGCATGAAATTTTGCTGAAAAAAAAAGGCAAAATATCCCAATTTTTTAAAACTTTATGAAGATATTGCTAGGATTTTATGTTTTTTCATCATTCTGTATTACAATTGAAATAAAAGTATGTGTATTTATTCAATATTGTGCATTTTTAAAGAAAAAAGCGCTCCGAACGGAGGCATGCACCTTAAACCGTTGCTATGACGAAGCATGTGATCGCGCAATCAGGAGATTTTTTATATTATTATTGGTGCCTGAAAAGAAATTCATTTGGAAAACCGACCGGTGGCGTAGCGAGATGTATTTAAAGTAATCCCTGTAAACGGTAAAGTAATTTTAGATACATTTAAGATTAGCCTTGGATTGGCCAACGCCAAGGCACACCCTTAACAGAAAGCTACTGTACGTACAGGTATATCTTTTTCTCGGAGATCTCTCAAACCTTATCTAGTAGCCGTCAGCTGCTATTCTTAATGCACAACTTCTACTTGCATCCGTGGATCCTTATCAACATCATTACACTATATTTTACAATGTGCACTAACGTCCCACTACTACATTATAAAGCTACAACAGATGACAGTGCCTGACTGGTTAACTTACCTATTTGACCGTCCAGTTTTCCTGTTGCTTATCGCGGATTGTGTGAAATTTATAGAAGACAGTGAATTTATATTTGCAAATCCTCTGCCTTTTCGAGTCTGTTGAGTCGTCTCTCTTTGCTCCCTTTTTCAATAGGAGCCTCTGTTTTGTACGTAATGTAAATATTATTCTTGATTCCTTTGGTTTGTTTTATTCAGCTATTTAATAAAAGCAGTAACATTTTTTGCATATGTCCTTCACTTAATATTTTCCAACTCTAATAGTCATACTAATGTATGTACCGGGTGTCCCAAAAAGGACTGACTGATTTTAAAATTCAATAACTTGTAAACGGTGACAGATATTTAAAAAATTCTTGCAGGAGGGTTATGAATAAGGTCAAAAGTTTTTTTTACAGTGATTTTCAATTTTAGTTCGAATTACAAACAATAGATGGCGCTGTAAGCAATAGTCGCTAAATACAGGCTCGATTTTTGGTCCTTTATCTTGTTCTATGCGGAAAAAGGAGATGGAAATGTATTATCCGGGCCACGAAGTACCAAAAATCGAGCCTGAATTTAGCGTCTATCGATCGCAGCGCCATCTATTGTTTGTAATTCGAACTAAAATTGAAAATCACTGTAAAAAAACTTTTGACCTTATGCATAACCCTCCTGCAAGAATTTTTTAAATATCTGTCACCGTTTACAAGTTATTGAATTTTAAAATCAGTCAGTCCTTTTTGGGACACCCGGTATATTGGTGTGTGCAAATGTTGCATGCTCATTGGTTTTTTATTGTTATAATAATTATGTCTTGTTATTTTTTTTTCACGTGTAGAACATAGTAATATTCCTGCCAATGTATGTATTAATGACACATCTAATAGGTTTTAGAGGTTACACTAGCGAATCGAATTTATTTTTCTTTATATTATTAATTGTTGTATAATATCGTAAAAGTTAGACATTATTAGGCAGGTCGCACACTGAGACGATAGGAGGAAAATGTAGTGCGGCATAAGAGAAAAAACAGAAGTATATCTTAATGTATGCAGTGGATTTGCGTCCCCTACCCCCCGGGATTGCATTTATACTCTAAAGGAAAAGCTGGGTTCTCGGGGCGGTCAACCCTATCATCCCTGCACAACTCAGTCCCTGCGGCCTGTCGCGTAGAGGGTTCTTTTTTGGCAGGACCGACCCACAGGCGATCTGGTCTTTGACCATAGTTTGTATTTATTATTATTTTTATTTAATTCACTTATTTTCAAACCCGCTTCTTGTCGCGTTTAGCGGCGGGTTCAGCTCGCGCTAAACATTGTAATTTTTTTAAGACCTTAATAAAAGAAACTGGGGGGGACAGTATGCTCCACAAACTAGGTTTCCTGGTCTGAGCAGTTCCTCTTAGGCTATCGAATCAAACGCCAGGTGGGTCTGCTATAGTTTATATTAAAATTATGCATGAACATTCACTGATCTTTTTGCAATAAGCCTGGATAAAACAAGGCTGTTTAAACAAGCAATTAGTTACTTTTCTAATTATTCTAAAGCTGCGTAGGTTCATTGCAATAAGCATGAAAAATATTAGGCTGATTGCCAAAAAATGGCATTTTTCTTATTATCTTTTTCTTATAATTTGCGTTGCAATAATTCTCAAAAGTATCCACGCTCACTGGTAAATTTGTGAATGATTTTCCAGTTATCCAGGTTGTTGCAAATAGACTAGGTACTTCGCAATAGGATTTCCCAATCAGCTTACGACGCATATATATATTTAACATTTATATGCTGTGTGATACGAGATTTTATGCAACTTTCAAACATTTAAAACATTTTTAATTTGTATAAGTAGTTTCTTTAATACACAATACCTACAAATCAGAAATTTATGCAACTGAATGAAACTGTTAAAATAAAATTCATATCTTAAAACATATTCAAATGGAAATATGAGTACTGTTTTACGAGTTTAAAAATTTGTTACTTAAGGTACTAAGTTTTCAATAACATGAAATTGGTTTGCTTCTTTATTATAGCGGCCTTGGTGAGAGAAAAACCGAGGTTGAATTTGGCGAAAAAAGTAAATTTTCAAAAGCACTTTTTAGCAACATTTATTTATATTTAGAAAACGTCATCAGATTGTTATATCGTTATGAAATAACTATCAATGAATCAAATGCACAAATAATTTGTTTTATATCTACACCCTTTAATACATACATTGATAGGCAATTTGTTTAATTTTTACATAATCAAACCATATAATACTGTAATATAAAATTGGTAACTTAAATAAGCCATATAATATTTAATAGAACTTCATTGAGTAGCCTTTTTGCTTTCATGATTTTTTATTATATTGAGTGCGAAATCGCACTTAATTAATATTGAGTTATGCCAAGGTAGAGTCCTGTATATGTTAATGGGTTATACTCGATCGGAACCAAAAATCCCATTTGAAATCAACCCGCAAGCCTACTCAAACCCGGCTAAAAATATTTAATCGAACCGCAAGCCGACTCTAGCACGAAAAATATTTTTTATCGACCCGCAACCCGACCCATATTCGATAGATTTCAACCAGAACATAACACAAAACCGAAATAATTCAACCCGAATCCAAAATGAAAGGAAATTAATTCCTGTTTTAGTGCAATTATGAAAAGTAATCTATATTTACCGTCAACCGTGACAACTTTGCCACATGGCACAATTTTGCCACTTTTTGAAAAATATATTGTTTGGCGCTCTTGGAAGTTCCAAACAGGGCCGGCCCAAGGCGTGTGCGAAGTGTGCCACCGCACGGGGCGCCGAGCCGTAGGGGCGCCAAACAGATGAAAGGGCGCCATATTTTTATCAGTACTCTTATGAGCATCGATAAAAATTATTTTATATTCTGTGGTTTTTTTCTTTTACATTTTCTATAGCTAGGCTGGGGCCAGATCGAGAAAGGATTCTTCGTTCTGTTTAAAAAGGAATTCAAGGACGCCGAATTTTCGCATGTAGACATCGGCTTCTGTTTTTTATCTGAATGTGATTACTTTTAAGCTACTGAGAAAAGAAACAGAATCACGAACCCCAGGAACCACCCGATTCAAATCTGCTTCCCTTGCAGGATGCTAATTAATTTCGACTTTGGCAGATTCAGGATGAATTCTATCACTTCCGGCTATTTAAGCACATTATTCTAGAGTCCTCTTATTCTACAGGGAATCTGAGACTGCCCTCCAGATGACTGGGAAAAAGAAACCGTTAGGACTTAAATGGGCAGAAATTTTAAAATAAAAAACAGACGTCTTTGAAAAAGTTTTTCTTCTAGCAGTGTCTTCTGGATGTGAGCTCATCTTCTTCTGCAAATAGGCAATAACGTTAGTGTCAGAAATCTTGCCGAAAATGAAAACTGAAAAAAGAGCATGTAATCAAAAATATATAGGTAAATAATTCTTATTAAAATGATCGCAGTATCGAGACTATACAGTTCGGTCATTCATGAATTATTTTATTAAATTGCTGTAAATTGAATATTTAATAGGTAAAAATGAATCAAACCAAATATTTTTCAAGTAGCTTGATTCATTTATTTATTTCGCTTAAATGAATAATTTTCGTGGGAATGTGAAACATAGTAGAATATTTAAAGTTACAAAGCATGATCGTGCTCGTAGTATTTCAAAGTTGTCAGTTCTTGAAATTGCGAAGGACGTTGCGCCCTAAACTCAGAGCGGCGAAACAAGGGCCTATATGGCGCCCTGGTGCGTGAGGCAAAGATTCAGATGGGATCCCCCTATAACATGCTTTTAGCCACAATTTCTATGTATTAAAAAAACAATTTGGGGTTTGAGGTGGGGGGTGGATATTGGTTTGGTATTTCCTGAGATTGTGTAGAAATCACAATTTAGAACGTTTTTTAGAATGCTTTTTGTGCATTTTCACCCCTTTTAAATTCCGAATTGTTTAGAAAATGTTATTAGACATCATTTATATCTTATAAGTAACTAATATTCCAAATTTCATATTTCTAGGCCCTTCAGTAACACAAAAATCGCATTTTTTGAAGGTTTTTTGCTCCTGCACCCCCTTTGTGGCCGTGGCAGCGACATAAAATATAGCCTATGTTCTAAGTTGGACTAACCCCATTATTTTGATACCATTACTTTTGAAATCGGTTCGGTAGCTCAGAAATTACCTCTAACAAACACACAATTTTTACTTCTTTATAATAATAGAAGAGAAGAAGAAGAAGAAGATTAGTATAGATTACAGAGATTCTTCATTATTTTGTAAAATAATTTGCACCTTAAGTACTAGAAGAACGAAATCTGCTTAGGGGTAAGGTTTCTTTGGGATAATATTGTTCTAAGCCTTTTTATTATATATATAGACTTATGTCCAAGCGGAAATTTTTCTCTTGGTGGTTTATTATTTAAAATTAAACGTAAAGAGTAAATTTTACCCCTCTCCCTTTTTTTAAATCATCTACGATGACGAATTTTTTTCAAAAGGGTGGAGCAAAGGCCCTTGTGTTTTACTTCTGTATCGTAATGTTACACACTTGATAAATACTGTCAAATCGAAATCTCCCCGATTTTACAATTTACCAAATACAAACTCAAAGATTGAATTAAATTTAGATTCCTTTATCTGTTTTTGAAACGCTTAAATAATTAGTAATAGTATGAATAAAAAGTACGAATATTTAAAGAAAATTAAGACCATATGTCAAGCAATTTTTCTTGTGTGTGTGGGGGGGGGGGCGCCCCAATGGGTGCTCGCACGGGGGCCAAAATGTCCTTGGGCCGGCCCTGGTTCCAAATCCAATTAAAACAGGCGCTAGTGTTTTCACTTCACAAAGAAGACATTGCATGACACTATTCCTGCATGTTTTTTGTCTTATCAGTTGTTTTATGGCCGTTATCAGTGAAAATATTTTGTAACTGCAAAACAGGCGATTTTGGACGTCTAAAAAGTGTTCCATTTCCCCTATTAAATCCGAACGTAAGTAAAAACTACCTATTTTGTCTGATAGAGTATATAATAAGCTTTCAAAATAGCTTTTGGAACTTGATCTAATATTATTTTTACGGTTGCTAATATTAGTTGACAAAGGAACCTGGGAAGAGTGGGACAACTTTGCCAACCTAGAATTTGTTATTTCTCTAGATTCTTTCATACATTTTCTTTAAATCGGAGGTTTTTCAATTATTATGACGCATCTGAATCAGAATCCGAGCAAGGTGTAGTGCCAGAGGGAGAAGCAGAACCCGAACAAGATGCCGAACACGAGCAAACTGACGAAGCCAATGAAGAGTTAGTACAGGACATTGTTCCTCAAGATAATCATCAATCATTAATGACTGAAGACATCAAGTTAGCCCAAGATGATAAGGACTTCATACAATTGAAGTTTGGGATGTTTGTGATGGTTAAATTCGTGGCAAAAAAAGTGAAACATTATGCTGCAAAAATCACCCATTATTATGGATCTGGAGAGTTTGAGGCGTCGTACCTTAGAACAAAAGACAATGGGTGAAATTTTCATTTTTCTAGTGTTCCGGCTGAACTCCGTCAACATAGCGAATGTCGTGTATATTGTTGAACCTCCTTACATAGAAAATAGAAAAAAGATTTCGTTTTTTGACATTCCCGAGCGATCTTTCTCCTTTCCTGTCTTCTTCTCTTTTTGGTTGTCTATCCTTTTTTCTTTGTTTCACACTTTTTAATCTTCTCTTTTTAGTTTGTTATCCCTCTTTGTTCCAGTTCATGTTCTAGTTTTTTACTAACTTATTTGTTTAACTCGTTTCTACCTTTTTAGGCTGATCTCGAGTCCCAGAGTGCAGGGCATTTCCGAATTCCGGTTCCGTGATCGGTGGACGCCATACTTGTATGACGGCGGTTAGGAATTCACTGGGCGACTGCGACTGGTACCTTTCGGCGTAAGGAAGTTGTAGGTCGGACAGAGCTGTAAAGGCTTACCTACGACGACCGAGTTCCATTGTGAAAGAACTAGAGTTTGGAGATGCTATCGAGTTTAATCCAACGTTCGAAAAACGTGGAAGTTTGTTGTGAATAGTTTTCACCCTTTTGAGACCTGCGCCTAAAGTAACGGTAAGAAGAAGGGTCGGTGACCAGCCCGATGTCTGGCGTTTCATAATATCTCTAACAAATATGGTTACAACAATAGAAAATAAGACATGCGATGTGGAGGCCCCACAACCCCATATTTCACCCAATGCTCAACCGGAGACTGCTACGCCTCAGAATATATCTAAGGGGAAACTGACTGCATCGGCCTCAGGCCTTCAAGCAGATATAAATCAGAGCCAAACCAAATCTTGGGCTGATAGAACTGATGATACATGTGCTGAAAGATTCTTTCTTGATAAAAAGGTAGAAGGCAGCAAACCATTAAAAAAATTCGATCTGGTGAACTTCTTATTGAAGTATACAATAGAAAACAAGCCATTAGTTTAAAGAAATGTACAAATTTTGCAAATATCCCGATCTCCGTAAGTCCACATAGAACCCTTAACACATCTCGAGGGGTGATCCCTGAATCTGACCTGCTGCATGTTACAGAAACTGAAATAGTTGATAATCTAAAAGAACAAAATGTAATTAAAGCTAGACGAATCAAAATCTACCGTAAAGACGAACAAATACCAGCCAATCAAATACAAATCCCTACCAAGCACATCATACTCACCCTTAACTCACCAAACTTACCCAAATATGTAAAAGCTGGATATCTGTCATGTTCTGTCAGACCGTACATTCCAAACCCACTGCGTTGCTTTAACTGTCAACGCGTTGGGCATTCAAAAATAAATTGCCGTGGTAAGGAAACATGTAGTCGGTGCAGTGCAGTTGGCCACGAAAGTGCGCAATGCAACGCTCCACCTTGTTGTGTCAACTGTAAAAAAGATCATCCATCTTACGCCAAATCGTGTGAACAGTGGAAAAGGGAAAAGAAGATACAGACCATACGCACAAAAGATAACATTTCGTACCCAGAAGCCAGAAAAATAGTTGAGTCCAGGACACCTAGAGTTGGTGTTTCATATGCTGCTGCTTTATACAAAACGGCCCATAAAACTTATCAAAGTATTGCCACCCAAACCGAATTCCCCTCTGATAATAGTTGCCAACCAAAACAAAAAGAAATCAACCTGTCTACTTATTCTGGTAAAACAAATAGTTCAACGCAATCTGACATTCCTAAACCACCGAAATCTATTCCTCCTAAGTCACCAAACTCTTTTCCTCCTAGGTCACCAAAATCTGTTCCTCCTAAACCATCACAAAATCCCTCTTCAAAATCTTCACAATCTCATATTCCTAAGAGAGGCTCTCAAAATACCACCAAAAGAGGACTTCAAAAAACAAACCATAAATCTGATTCAGAAAAATTTAATCTACCAACAATTAAAGCCACTGTGTCATCTGAAAATCCAGCCAAACAGATAAAGAATAAAACATCCAAAAATGAAATCCATCCAAAAATGAAAGAAAAAATGGAGGAGGATGATGCCGTTGCTCTTCACCCAGAACCGGATGAAGAATTTAACTTTGGAGATAGTATGTCTACTATCTCCGGATAAAAGGGCGCAGATAAATTTATTTAAAAAACTCACTCATGACTAATATTATTTCATGGAACCGTCGAGGCTATCATAATAAATATGACGAAATCCGAAGTATTCTTCATGACCATCAACCACTATGTTTAGCTTTACAAGAAACCCATCTTAAACCTAATGACAAAGCAAAACTGCGCACCTATGCTACATACAGAACAGATTTTACTGGTAGTGATAGGACGACTGGTGGAGTGGCTCTTTTCATTTCTCGCAATTTACCCCATACTCATATTAACCTAAACACAAACTTACAAGCCGTTGCAGTCCGTGTACATATAAAACGTCTCATTACAGTCTGTACCATTTATTTACCACCCCACCAAATTATTCAGTCAGCACTACTTGATGATCTCCTTCTCCAACTCCCCACTCCTTTCATCATCGTTGGGGATTTTAACGCTCATAGCCAACTGTGGGGGAATTCTGACACTAATCAACGCGGTGATATAATAGAAAAATTAATTTCTGACAATGGCTTATGCCTACTCAATAAATGTGATCATACATATTTTCATGAACCGACCCGCACCTTCCACGCCATAGATCTCACTATCTGCTCTCCATCTATCTATCCGTATTGGAATTTCTGGATTTCAAATGACCTGCACGGCAGTGACCATTTTCCCACTTTCATTTCACAGACCACTCCTATCAGAGATTCTAATAATTATTTTAAACGCTATAACTATGACAGAGCCAATTGGCCAACTTTCACAAATCATGCTAAAATCACAAATCATATGGTAGAAGGTGACATAGACGATGCAGTTGATAATATCACCCAGTGTATTATCAATGCTGCAGATGTTAGCATACCAAACTCATCATCTACAATGAGACACAGGAAGCCATGGTGGAACAGTAACTGTCAAGCTGCAAAAAAAATCAACAGAAAGCTTGGGGCATCTTTCGACGTTATACTAACTATAATACTAACTATACTGCCTACAAAAAAGCAAAAGCTGATGCTAGAAGAGTGCGTCGTAAAAACCAACGTGAATATTGGATTCAATATGTATCTAACAATAACTCAAATACCTCTAGTAAAGTCCTCTGGAAAAAAGTAAAAAATTGTATGTGTCTTTATTCTGAAAACCACATCTCAATTTTAAATCACAACGGACAAACAATAGCTTCTCCTAAGAACATTGCTGAAACCATAGCAAATACGCTTGCATCTAACTCTGCCTCTGACTCATACCCGGAACCTTTTTTATCATACAAAAGACAAGCAGAAACTAGCCACCTCAATTTTAACTCCCGTTACTCTTATGACTATAATCTCCCTTTTACTCTTTCAGAGCTCTTAAAATATTTGCAAAATAGTCATCTATCAGCTCCAGGTCACGATGGCATCACATACCATGCTTAAACATCTCTGCACAACCTCTCTCAATAATTTACTTGCATTCTATAACAAAATTTGGATGGAACAGGTCTTTCCTCATGCCTGGAGTAATTCTATTATCATTCCTTTCCCTAAACCAGGGAAAGATGCTAGTAATCCCAAAAATTACAGGCCAATCGCACTCTCTAGCAGCCTTTGCAAATTACTTGAAAAAATGATCAATGGTCGTCTTGTGCATATTTTAGAAAATAACAATTGCCTTGCTGCATTTCAAAGTGGTTTTCGACGAGGTAGGTCAACTATCGATAACCTGATCAATCTTGAAAATTGCATACGGACAGCCTTTCTAAAATGCAACCATTTGGTGTCAGTATTTTTTGACATGGCGAAAGCCTATGACAGAACATGGCAATACGGGATCCTTCGTGATCTTTTTAACCTAAGCTTTTGCGGGAATCTCCCTATTTTTATTAAGAACTTCCTCGCCATTCGACTTTTTCAAGTCCGAATTGGTGGGGTACTCTCTAGTTTTTATGTACAAGAAGAGGGTGTACCCCAGGGCAGTGTCCTGAGTCTCACCCTCTTTGCTATAAAAATAAATGACATTCTTAGTCAACTACCCCCTTCTGTGAAAGGTGATTTATATGTTGACGATTTTCGAATCATGTGTATGGGACAGGATATCCGTTTTATTGAAAGACAGTTGCAAATTGCAATCACCCATATTCTTATTTGGACTAATAAAAATGGATTTATAATTTCTCATGACAAAACTTCTTGTGTTCACTTCTGTAGACGTAGGGATCTGTATCCAGATCCTGAAATTTTTATTGGACCAACTCAAATTCCTGTTGTGGACAGTGTCCGTTTTCTCGGCCTCCAATTTTATAGTAAGCTAATCTTTTTACCACATATTTTACAATTACGGACAAAATGTGAGAAATCGCTTAACTTACTAAAGGTGCTTTCAAATACTTCCTGGGGAGCAGACCGTACTTCTCTCCTTAAAATCTATCGAGCCGTCATCCGTTCCAAAATTGACTATGCCTGCCAGGTCTATGGTTCCGCACGTAACTCTGTTCTTAAAAAACTTGACACTGTGCATCATAGCGCACTCCGTGTTTGCTCTGGTGCATTTCGTACCTCTCCAGTTTTAAGTCTGTACGTTAACTGCAATGAACCAGCACTACACCACATTCGTGAAAAGCTTTCTTTAGAACTTTATTACCGTATCCTTTCACATCCTGGCCATCCTCTTCATTCATACATTCTAAATACAGACAATCATATGCTTTATCAGCATCGACCATCTTGCATCCCATCTTTTGGTGTCAGAATTAGGAACATTACTGATAATAGCTCTCTGTGTAATATCGAGGTGAGTCCATGTCCAAATCATGTACACCCTCCTTGGAAACCTCCTAATGTTACATTGCTCCATCCCTTTAAAGGATACGATAGGAACAACATGGATCCTGTTGTTTTTCAACAGTTATTTGCTGCACACAGATCAAACTTTAATGACTATACTGATATTTACACGGATGGCTCTAAGAGTGGAGATACTGTTGGGTGTGGGGTATTTTGTGAAAGCACTTCGTTAAGCTATCGCCTTCATTCATTTACTTCTGTCTTTACAGCCGAACTGATTGCATAGATAGGACGATGTTCCACATCTCTCATCATCACAGCTCATCCTTCATTATTTATACTGACTCAAATAGCTCTATTGACGCAAACAACTCATTTAAAAAGCATCCTTATGTCTCATCAATCCTTGAATTTTATAATAAATTGACAAGACGTGGCTATAATATATTATTTTGTTGGGTACCTGGACACATGGGTATTCCTGGTAATGAGAAAGCGGATGAGGCAGCAAAGCGTGCTCTTAATCCGTTGTGCCATAAAGTTCCATTCTCAGACGTTAAACTACTTATCAAACACTTTATTCATAATAAATGGCAAGAAAGTTGGAATTTAGAATGCAATAATAAACTGCACCACATCAAACCTACCATCATGACCTGGCCTCCGTGTTATCCAAGGAAAACCGATGTTCTTCTGAACCGTCTGAGAATTGGACATTCTAGAATCACTTATAAACACCATTTACTTCGGGAGGATGCACCCATGTGTCCACATTGTCATTTTGATTACCTGACCATTCATCATGTTTTAACTGACTGTCCGGGCCTCCGGCACTTATATAGAAGGTATTTTAACACATCATCACCAATCTTGACAAACCTCATTGGGGAAACACCTCATGGGGCACTCTTTACTTTTTTAAAACACGCTGGTTTTTATTTTGAGATTTAGTTTTTATATGCTTCATAAGTTTGACTCTCTTTTTGACATCTGGATGGAAACCCCATCCAGATATCTTTGCCTCATCTTTGCTTAACGTCCATTTACTTTGCTTTACTGGATTTCTCTTTTACATTGTTTTTTACCCTTGTTTGACGACTACATCTGGATGGGTACCCCATCCAGATGGCTTTTTTATTTCCATTGTATCTCATTTCATTAGTTCTTCTTGACTAGCTTTGAGTTTGGCGCAGCATGTCCCTAAAGGGATTTTGCGCCATAAAACTCAATACAACCAACCAACCATCGTTTTTTGACAAGAATGTTTAATTTTTTTTCTAACTGGTATTCTATTTCTTTCCTTTTCTTATTGAAATGTATATGTTATGATTTAAATACATTATTTGAATCATAAAATTCAATTTCCCTGTTTTTTTTTTTTTGTTTTTGTTTTTGTTTTTGTTTTTTTAACCATTTGGAAAAATGGTTATTGTCCTCTGTCAGGGTTGGAAATCAAAAACATATCTGAAGCATTTTATTGGATGAATCCGCGTTTTATTCGTTTTCTGATTGGTCTATGCAGTAATCTGTGTTTCCCCTTTACATTCAACAAAGATGGATACTTCTGTTGCCACTATGACAAAAAAGTAATAAAAACTACAAAAAAAAAATTAATAACTCAGAAACAAATTGAGATACAGCTTTCAAAGAAATTGCATTTAAAAGCACATTTTTTTTTCTCTATACGACGGTGTAAAAAGTAATATTGTGGAATTTTTAGAAGTTTAAGAATGAAATTTCATTTAAAATTGGTCGTCAGATTTCTTGGAAATCTGACGATGGAAAAGACTTTTCCCGAACAGCCAATGAAATGCTTGGAAAATACGTAAGTTTCAGGTGGATAATAGTACGTACGTTTCAGGAAATCTGACGAGTTGCAGGCGATTTTTGTCGCTTGCAATTTTTACGTGTAATAACACTTTTAATGTTTAATTCATGGCGTACACGTCTTAAATTTTAGTCTTTGAAAAAATCATTTTCCAAATGGTCGTTGCAATTTGTTAAACTGCTTTTTTTTTTTTTTTCAAACCATTTGGAAAAATGGTTATTGTCCTCCGTCAAGGTAGGAAATCAAAAACATATCTGAAGCGTTTTATTGGTTGAATCCGCATTTTATTCGTTTTATGATTGGTCTATACAGTAATCTGTATTTTCCCTTTAATTTCAACAGAGATGGATACTTCTGTTGCCACTATGACAAAAAAGCAATAAAAACTACAAAAAAAATTAATAACTCAGAAACAAATTGAGATACAGCTTTCAAACAAATTACATTTAAAAGTACATTTTTTTCTCTATACGACGGTGTAAAAAGTAATATTGTGGCATGTTTAGAAGTTTAAGAATGAAATTTCCTTTAAAATTGGTCCACGAATATTAATGTTTAATCCGTGGCGTACGTAATGCATGAACAGCTCCGCAGAAGTTTAAAAATTTACAGTACCGAAAAATGTAATCCGTGGCGTACGTAATGTATGATCAACTCCGTGCGATTTTTTATGTCTTAAACTTTAGTCGTTGAAAAATCATTTTTCAAATGGTCGTTGTAATTTGTTAAATTGCATTTTTTTTTTTTCACTGGTTTTTAGACAGAAAAGATGATGCAGTAGATTCTCTGTAATGTCATAGGAAAATTTTTAACAGTGTGAGAAATAAAATTTATATAAGAAATGTCATCATAGATTATTTCTTTATGGTACAGTTAAAAACTCTTTTTTCTTCTCTCCGAATATTAAAAATATTATCAACATTTCGTTTTAGATTCACACAAAATCATATATATTGTTTTGAGTTAGTTTATGCACCCACACATGTTACGTGTGTGTGAATTCAGAGGTGTCCACTATTCACAAATATATATGCGGACAAATATACAAGTGTTAGGAATTGGAAAGGTCTTCACTAAATAGAGATGTCTGCTATTCGGGAGTGTCATTTCTGAAGGTTTTATTGTACACAGTTTTTTAATCTGAAAAAATATTTTGGACATTCTTTTAAATAGTCGGGTCAGCTCGAACTCGACCGCAAGAGTCAAAATTCATCCGAAACCGACTCCGAACCCGGAACAATAAAATGGGGTCGGTTCGGTTTCGGGTAACCCGACCCGAGGCAGGATTCTAAGTCAAGGCCCTTACAACAAAAAAGTATAAAAATTTGGTTTATTCAGTTGGTAGAAGGTTGCAAAGCTTTTAAACACACCTAATATTTCTTACTCTTTTTTTTTTTTTTTTTTTTTTTTTTTTTTTAATAATGCAAAGAATGCTATATTTTTCGGTGTATAAGGCGCATTTTATACTCTTAAAATGCACTTTAAAAATGGGGTGAGTCTTATACAATGAAAATGTAGATTTTTTTTCCTCTCTCCCTTTGGTTATTTCTCATGTCTGTACAATGTGCATTACGCTATTGATAATACCTATTTTTTTTCTTTAAAAAAAAAAGAAGAAATATTAGTTATATTGATTTGTTTAGTTTGTATATGAAGAATCGTATATTTCATTTTAGAAAATAAATACTTTCGTAGATTAATTGAACTAATTAGATATTTATGTCTTACTGAAGTTCTAACACAAAATACTCTTTAAATATAAGTTCAGTAAGATATTATTGTTGCAGTTAAATAGATATGTTATTTTAATTACTTATGAATATGCTCAAAAGTGATATGTTCATGTTTTTTCCTAATAAAAAAGTGTTACATTTTAGAGTGCACCTTATATCACGGGAAATACGATATTTGTCAAAAATACATAAGTAAATGACATTATATTTTCCTGAAACATTTCTAGGTTTGCAGCTGTACTTGCAGATACGTGAGGACGAAGTGATCAACCTATTAAGCAAAGAAATTGGAGTGGTCGTGGTGGTGCACGATTCCAGAGAGTTACCATACGTATCCGAATACGGGCTGATAGTACGCGCCGGAGACTCGGCTTCCCTGCGTGTACAAAATGCTCAAATTAACAGGCTCGGCTCTCCTTGGGGCAATTGCTTGGATTCTGGTTCCCATCTACCGTTCAACTACAAGGATATTCCTTATTCGCAACTAGTGAGTAAATTATTCTGAAATTGTGTGTGATGCAGTCAAGTACTATGGATGAATAAAGGCTAAATTGCCTTAAGGGGGCTGGTCACCCAGCTTCCGATTTCCCCTCACTAATGTAAAGTCTATGGGTATTTGATGTATTCGCATATTTAAAATATCTCCTCGGGTAATTAATATTTTTAACTTCTACTTTTTGTGTACACTTCCTAAAATATGTCTCTTATTTTCTTAGTTCTCAAAATATTTCTAAAGTATAGACTTAATTTTATAGGAAGTGTTAGACTCTTACTCACAGTTCGCCCGCTTTTAGCACATAAAACTTTAAATTCAGCATAGATTTTAGAAATATTTTGAAAACTAAGAAAAAAAAAGAGACATCCTTTAAGAAGAGTACACAGAAAAAAGATGTTAAAAATAGGAATTTCCCGAGAAGATATTTTAAATATACGAAAGCATTTAAAGTCATAGACTTAACATTACAGCGGAGAATTCCGAAGATGAGGGACCAGCCCCCTTAACTCATTGCTTGAGATGTTGTATGTGCAAGTCTCTCACTGGTGATTAATTTTTCTATCATTATTGTTTTCTCTGCCACTATTTCGAAACAAAAATAATCTTTAACATATATAGGACAATTGCACCATGAAATATAATAAATAAGATTTTTACGTTAAAACACATAAACTTAAAATACATAAAATTGGTGGAAATTCCACCCCTTACTTTATTTATATCCTTAGTGATAATATTGACAAAATCCCATTTGACTAAACCTCTGGAATATATGAAATACCTATTACTTTGTTAAATAATTATAAAAGAGTCTATACTGGCATGGCAAAACGCAAGCTATCTGAAAGAATTAAGGAACATCGTAGGGACATTAAACAATTTAAACAGAATACAGCTCTATCTCGTTTCTATTTGAATAACGAAGGCTGCGATATTAATTTTGAGGAGTCGAAAGTCATAGTTCCTGGTAATAACCCATTTGAAAACATGATCAGAGAATTAGTCGAAATCATTGCACGTGAGCATCATGCCTGTAACGGCAATTTGTCTTATAATATATCAAAAATCTGGCTTAATATCATAGAAAAGTCTTAATTATTTGCCTGTTTGCAATATTTCAGTTTTCCCTCTTTTACCATGACCTTGTTTGAATATAATCCGTTCCCCTTCATAACTGGTGTTACTCCATGGTTTTCAAGTGAACTTTCGATTCACCTCAACTTACTTCATTTTTAAATTTTCTGATGTACTCACTTCAGTTTTCCATTCATATATTTGATCAAGACTCGACTAGAAGCTTTCGTCGCTAGATTTTTAATCATTTCAAGATCCTGAAGACGACTGCAGAAGCAGTTCGAAACGTCGTTATTATGCTTTATCGTTAATTTTATTTGTACAAATTCTTATAAAAGTTCTTTTTATGTGTACCATTGAGCAAGTTGATGCGTTTTAACGTATAAATCTTATACTAATCTCAAAACTAATCTACTTCAAAGATTAACATAAATCTACCATATCGTTTGGAAATAATGCGAAAAAAAAAGTTATCAGTGCCAGCTTTTGTTGTGTCATAAATGAGATAAAATTTGGATAAATTTTCCAGATAAGACTTACTCGAGATATATTTTTAAAAAAACTTTAAAAATGTGTTTCGTGTAATTTCTGCAGACGAAATGCTTTAATCGCTGCATAGATGTTCTTATCCTTCTGGGACTGATAAAAGAGTACTAACTTTACTAAGGTTTTACAATAAATAATTTTATCTTACATTAATAGTATTGTGATTCATCAATGGACATCAAAATCCTACTGTGCTGTGACTGTATTTTAGGTAGATTTCGTAAGAAATACTACCTATTGCAGTCGTTACCATGGTGCGACTTTTGAAAAATTCCTTCATAACTTTTCATTATAGGACCCTAGGAACCCAAAACCACCCCCACCTAAAAAGTTTATATATATATATATATATATATATATGTATGTATGTATGTATGTACTACATTTTGTCCGCACGGTAAAAGTCGCAATTATGCACGGATCGTCTTCAAACTCACCAACAACTTTGAGATGGCTAATATCTCGGCGGGGATTGAAAATGGGCAAAATCGGCCCAAGGGAATGGAAATGGGGAGGGTTCAAAATTTTGAATACCGTCTTAATATGATTCTGATAAAACCAGCTCTTACACAACAATGACAGGAAAAAATAAATATTTTTCGTTATAGCAGTTGCCAACAATTGAAAAAAAAGCAATAAAATTCTCACCACAACAATTGCTTTTCTATTGCAAGGTTTCACGTGAAAAATTAAATAAAATAAATAGTTTGAATAATTGAAACAAATTGAATATTACGTCAAAAGTTTTCTAGTGCAAGATTTCCGCATGAAAACTCAAAATGAAATAAATAGTTTGACGAATTAAAAAAAAAAAGTGCGTCATATTGGAAATAAAACGGACCTCAGCAGGTGAATATGTAACGCCATGTGAGTTTGAAGAAACGTATTAAAACATGATGAAAACCCGACAATGGAAATATTAACTTATTTTAACATTTTGAGGTTCTCTGAATTTGCTTTAGCTATTTTTTAAACCTATTCCATATACATGCGTGTGTGTATTCGTGTATATTAAAATTTTCACAAAATGTTTAGCTCTCTAGAGCTCATTCTTAGTGAAGGAACTGGGTTTATCTCTAATCTTGATTTAAGTTTTGTTGGTGAATTTAGTACTTAACTTCGAAATCTACCTCCGCCTGTAGGCCCGAGCCAGCAGGGATTTTTTCTTTTATAAAATTTTTTAATAGATTTTGTTGCACAGAAGCGCTCTATACACAAGTCATATTTCACAAGATATATAGTGCAATTTACAGGCAACTTATTGAATATTTTAAAAAATAAAGTTTGAGCATATAAATTAAAATGCCTGTTGTCCATTTTTCTTTCCATTATTATCTTACTGAAATAACGGCTGAAAGTTGTAAAAAAAAAAAAAAAAAAAAAAAAAAATCAAAAATCTAGCAAGCATGCTCTTTTTGTAAACTTCACTCTAAATAAAGAAAAGTCACTATTCACTAAGGAGGAGTGAATATTCACGCTATCGCAGAGTCAAAATATGCCCAACCTCTTAGAGGGAATATTCACTTTGGGCAAAAGTGGAATTGTTAACTTTCTGAAAGAGTGAATACTCACTCCTGGGAAGCAAATAATCCCTCTAAACAGGTGTGAATAATCACTCTTACGTTTTAGCACCCCTAATAGAAGGGAATAGTACCTAACTCGTTCATAGGAGTGAATGTTCACCTCTCTTCAACCTCTCAAAACCTCTTGTTCAAAGTTTAAACTTGGTATTTTGCTAAGCGTGCTTCGAAAGGAGGTCCACAAGTAGCAATGCCGCCTTGGGGCGTGTCATGTTTTTCCAGATAGGTTTTTAATTAACTTTTAAAGACACGGGAGGCGTATTGATAGATCTACTCAATGCAAACTAGTCGCGAATCCCATAGTACTGATGTGATTAATTCTAATTAAATTAATGTTTTTTAACAATTTGACGTTTATTGCTTTTATACTGCTACTGGACATTGTATTACACAAATGTATCATTAAAAGTTGTTATTTAGGCTTTAAAAGCCGATGGTACATACAGAGCGCCACCCCTATCATTATGTATATGGCCAAACCGACCGTGTTTTAAAGGGTTAGGCAGCCTAAGAGATACTGCTCAGGGCCGGCTAGGCCTGCCCCTTAGAGCTTAACGGCTCTCCTATATGTTCCCCGACACGTTGGAGCTCGTTAATGAGTCCAGCCCTGTTCGGCTGTATGCAGACGGACATACACAAGAGGCGCAAGGGGCGACGACTGCCACGCACCACCGACCACAGAACCCAGAATTTATTAGAAAAACCAAGCGAGTTTGCAAAAAAAAGGCGAATGCTTGCCGCCAGGTAAACTCCTACTCGCGACAGAGGGCGGGAGCATAAGAACATTTAAGATAAAAAGAAGAAATAAAGTTAATACATCACTGCTCCTGTCCGCCAGGGGACGAACCCCTCTCGCGACAAGGGGCGGCAGAAAGGGAAAATAATAATTTGCGTGGCACAAGTAAGATGGCACGAGCAGGTACTCAAGCGTCCATTGCAGATGTATCACTGGATGGAATGCTGGGAAGCACGAGCAGAAGCTCTTGCGTTCGTAGGAGACCACACACTTGATGGATAGGAGAATTTATTCGAGCCTACAAAGAGGACTGGATGCTGGTGCTGTTTGAAACTTGATGTAGTGGCAGTGAGACTGGATAAGCAGAACCAGGATTTACGTTAAGATTGTTAGGTAAGTAAAAAAATTGTGAATGTGTTATAATTTGTTGAGTAGGAGGGTGCGTGAAAGGACGTTTTGGAGCCAATTGATTGGCAGGATGTCTGGACGCCTCAAGTGCCAGCGTTGCGTGTGAGTAGAACTGTAATACGGGTGACTTGGAGTGCCAAGTTCACTGCATTCGCAAGTGGCAGTGAATCTTATCTTGAAGCGGTCAGTATATGCCATGAAAGGGCCATGTCCTGTTAAGAAGCTGGTGGTGTAGGGTGTTAAGATATAAAGTGTGAGAGAAACTTTAGGAATTAGCTTATATGTGCGCCTGCCCTTGACTGAGGTATCCCAGTGTTCCTGCCATCGCGTCAGTATCCTTGTTCTAATGACCCTTTTGACGTATGACTGGGGCACTGGGAGGTGTGTGTCTATTGTTTCTTTCTGTGTGGCCTTCTTCGCTAGGTCGTCCGCTAGTTCATTGCCAAAGACATCTTTGTGAGCCGAGACGTGATCTAGCGAGATACGATGTAGGAGATTCTTTAGTTTTAGTTTGATTTTCAGTATTAGAGGATGTTTTGTCCTGTGTGCCCGTATTGCCTGCAGGCCAGAGAGGCAGTCGCTGTAGAGGATAATACTATTGCTAGAGTGGGATTCCACCCACTCTAATGCATTTAGTATTGCGAACAGCTCCGCTTGGAATACGGAGTTATTATCGTCTAGCCTTGCAGACCACTGATGGACCCCACCGTGCCTTCCTTGGCGCAGAAGGCTGCGCCCACGCCGGTCTCTGTACCTGATCCATCAGTGAAGAGTGCGGTGCTAAGGGCAGGTGTGTAGCTGTTGCGTGTTGTGTTTACTTCAAAATGTGAAGTCTCCACAGCGGGGTGAAGCTGCCAGCTCCTGACTTTGTATTGCAATGTTGTGTTTGGAAAAAGAGAATCTATTACTGTGTCACGTTTTAGCTGTAGGATTGAGGATTTGGCATGTTCGTATTCTAGTTGAAATGTGATGGCTGGAATACCTGTAAGTATATATAATGCATCTGTGGAAATTGTGCGGTAACCCCTTGATATTTGTAGGAGAAAAGTGCGTTGTATTGAGCTTAGTTTAGGTTTTGCTATGGATGATAATTTACCCCACCCCCAGATACAAGTCCCGTAAAGTATTATTCTTTCGATTATTGTTAGGTACTAGATCTTTAGTGTTTTGTTGTCAACCCCCTCCCCCCCAATTTAGAAGTTAGTCTTAATGAGTTGTTATGATATGCTGTCAATTTAAGTCTTAGGTCGTTAATGTGTGGGATCCAGTTTAGATTTGCGTCAATGGTTATGCCTAAGAGTTTTATGGATTGTACGTGTCGAATGGAGACATTATTGATCCTCATCACTGGAGGGTGTTTTGGATCATATCTGTGTGGTTTGGTGAATACTAGTGCTTGAGTCTTTTGTGGTGAGAGTGTGAGGTGCAGTGAATCCAGGAGCCGGCAGAAAATAGGAAGAGCTTCGGCAAACTGTTCCTCCAGATGACGTCTGTAACGACCGGAGAAAATGAAGCTGAAATCATCGGCGAAGGCAAATTGTATAAATCCCAGCCAATTTAGTTCTGTTAGTAGCACATTTGCTACAAGCAGCCAGAGGATTGGGCCAAGGCACGAGCCCTGGGGGAAACCCTTCTGCAGTCGGTGGGTAGGTGTACCAGCGCCCCAATTAATCAGGACGCTCCTCTGCGAGAGGTAGGAGCCGATGAGACCAGCTATGTTCCCCGGACAGTTGAGTGCTTGTAGTTGTATGAGAATGTCTCGCCATTCAACGTTGTCGAATGCGCCTTGTATGTCTAGTGAGACGAGTGATGTTGCGTTGCCCTGGGCTATGCTTTCAGTACAGGCAGTCATTATGGCATGAAGTGCGTGTTCGCATGAATGGCCCTCGAGGAACCCGAATTGTCTGGGGGTGGAGAAGGTTGTTTGACTCCAAGGAGTGTGTCAACCGCATAACCAGAAGTTTTTCCAGAAGCTTTCCTAGAGTGGGAAGAAGGCAGATGGGTCTGTATGACTTGGATTAGGAAGGAGACTTGCCTTGCTTCAGAAAGTAAACCACCTCTCCCTGCCTGAGTACTAAAGGAAAGTACCTCATGGCGAGGCAGAGGTTAGCCCAGCGCGTGAACATGTGTGGAAGTTGCTTGTGAGTGAGTTTTAGTATCCGAAAATCTATTGAATCCGGCCCTGGGGCCTTCTTGTCATTCAGTGTGTATAGTGCTGTTTTTACTTCTGCCTTTGTGAAACATTTGTCTTCGTGTGCTGTGAACTGAATATCCTGGTTGTCTTGTTGGGGATAGGCCGAGGGGCCAAAGAGAGTGTGTGTCAGGAATTCCAGGTTATTTTGTCGCGAGGTTTCGTGAGTTGGTCTTTCTAGACGCATTTCACCCGGAGTGAAGAACTTGCCATTCAGAAATTTTTGAGTGATGCCGAAAGGGTTCTCATTGTTGCTGCAGAATTTCTTCCCCACGCCACCCGTCTCGCCGCCAGAACCTCACGTTTGTAAACTGCTTTAAGTTTCGTACGACGTGCTGCAAGGGTCTTTACTTCAGGGGGGATAGGATCGAGCAGGCGCAATGTTTTAATCTTGCGTCTGAGGCCTGTCAGTTGGTTCCTCCGCTTTCTAAGATCCTTGTTCCAGAATGAGAAAGTGTGTGATTTTTGGACTGTTTTCAGCCGAAAGGAAGCCTTCGCCCAGTCTGCATGGTTTTGATTAAATTAGATGTGAAAGAGTTGAGTGTGTCTTCGTTGTGCACCCCTTCGAGTTGTGCTGAAAGGGATGACTTATGACTTTTGATGACGTTGTTAAATTTGCGAAGGCTTCCGCGAGTTGTGTTGTAGCTTCTACGTTGCGTATAGAGTGGAGAGGTCATGTAAGAAAAGTATATGTATTTATGGTCTGGGCCACTGTGTTTGTCTGATACGGACCAGTGTGATATTCGTGGTAGGGTGAAGGAATTTGTAATGGTTAGGTCAGGCCAGCCTTCTGCTATGACTCTGTCGTCTATATCTCGTCTTTCGAAAGTGGCTTCAGAGTTGTGCATGTTAGTCTTTAAGGGTTAATATCTTGGCTAATTACCGACGGGTTTTTTCCAAAAATCATTATCAACTATGCTGTATACTTCTGCTACGATAGGTATCTCCAGCGCCCCTTCAACGCCTTTGCTGAATGCCCGCAAATCGAAATTTGTGTGTAACTAGTCCAGGCAATAGAGACCGTATAGGGTCTCTACCTAGCAAAATTCATGGTAGTTCTTGGAAAAGGCTTACTGGGGCATTCCACGTCAAATCAGGCAGTAAAATATCAATATGTAACCCACCATCACAGATTTTAATGAAACTGCGTGTGTTTGTTCTTACTATTAAGATATGATCACCAGTAATTTTTTTTGCTCCGTGGTGAAATAGTTTCTGAGAAAAAAATTGTCAAAATTTTGAAAAACTGCCGTCAGTTGGCATTCTTGATAGCTCGGTTTTCAAATGTAGCATGTCATATATATAATCATATTTCAATATCTACTCTACAAATCATCTTCAAATAATTTATGCACAATATTTAGGGTACGCAGCTTATGAAAAAAATATATTGTTACGCTTATAACATTTTAAGTGTGTCTAAAAAAATATTTAAACTTTGAAGTCGTGAATTTTTTATGAAAAATTATGCATTAACAAAAAAAGCATTATCAACAAAAGGCGGTATTTTTATTAAATTTATTTTTTATGGGAGATATACTTAAAGGTGTCCTTTACCTGATTCTGAAATAAAAATAGTGGGATTTTGGGTGTTTTTGGTAGTATTTCCTATTTAAAAATATTTTGAGGTGCATTTCATATCAAATCAAGCAGAGTCATTCCATGTCAGTTCCCCTAAGCCATTTAATCACTGTCACAAATTTCAATGAAATTGGGTTTGTTTATAGCTTATTTTAAGACGTAATCACCTTTAATTTTCTTCATCCTAAGTAAAATATTTTTTAAGATAAAAAATATCAAAATTTTGAAAAATTGTTTTAAATTTTTTTAATGACAGTTCGATATTCAAAGACTACATAAAAAAAAAAGTCATTTCAATATAAAATCACTAAATAGGTTTCAAATAATGTATATGTGACAAATAATGTTGGCTGATTATTATTTCTTGTTTTTTATCATGTTTAAACACTAAGAGTGTCTTTTATCTTATGAATTTTTAAAATCAAGAATTTTGTCAAAAATAATGTGTTAATCAAAAATTTATTATTAACCGAAGGCAGGGTGTTATTGCTTTTTTTTATTGTACGTAAAAATATCTTTTAAATGGTTATAAAATAAAAATAGTGAACATATGAGAAAAAATTATCAAAATTTTGGAAAAATGCCACGAGTTGCCATTAATGATTGTTCAATTTTCAAAGGCCTCATTTTATATATAAAATCATATTTCAATAACTAATAGAGAAATCTTCTTCAAATAATTTAAGCAAGGTAAATAAAGTATGTAGATTATGAAAAAAATATTGCTGTAATGTTAAAAAATATTTAAATGTGTCTAAAAAATTGTATAATCTTTGAAATCAAAAATATTTTACAAAAAATAATGAAATTATTAAAAACGCTTTATCAATCAGAGGCGGAGTTTCTATGACTAATTTTTTAATTTGAAATTGTACATAATACTACATTATAACTGGATCTGAAATAAAAATAGTGGGATTTTGGTTGGTTTTAGTAGTATTTAAATCATATTTAAAATTATCAATATTTTCAAATGTAAAACCTATCCAATGTATCATCCCTGGAAATATTTTTATTTATACATTTATTTTATTTTTCAAATTATCTTTTATGTTCGTTTCTTAAGGAAAAAAATAAACAATATTGTTTTTTAGTAAAACTTCTAGGGCGAAGAGCAATTATCCCTTTCCAAAAAAGAGAAAAATCACTAGCTCCTCACCGCCCAATAGAAATTTTCAAAATGACAGTCCTAATCTTTAAACACATATTTGGCTGTTAATATTGAAAATTTAGCATTGAGCTGCTAATATTGAAAAAAAAAAAAAAATTTCACTCTGTTGAAGAAAATTTTGACGTATTGTGCTTTAAATATATGCAAAAAATGCATAATCCATTATATTTATATCTTTCAAATAACTATATCTAAAAAAATATTTAAAACTTAATGAGTTGCACTTTTGTAACTTTATTCAGTTTCTAATGATATGTACCGTAATTTCGGGTGTATAGCCCGCAGATCAAACAATTCAGTTTGGACCCAGAAATTTTATTCAGTATTTGAAGACCAATATTTACTGTGATCTAAAAAGGTACATTTTATTTTTAAAAATTTCTCGGTCGAAACACGATTGTATGATCCGCGGGCTATACACCGGAAATTACGGTAATTTGATTTATTTCATCACAATATTGCTGAAAGATGGATTTTCAACATATATATGTGTGTATATATATCCCTGTTCTCAAACAAATTATTTAAAAATTATTCATTTATGTTTAATAAAGCATATATATATTGTTTATACACTTACAGAAAATACATATAGCAAATTTTATGATATTATGTCAATAATGTCTAAAAGTAAAGAACTTATCTAATAGTATGTAACGAAAAATTTAACATCTGGTATAATGACAACAAAATTTTATAATTGTTTTACTTAATTTGGATGAATGAAAAAAGCTTACATGTTTATATTTTATTGAAGTACAGATGAAAATGTCACAAAGACATACCTCAACAACCACTGAGTATGTCACATTCACACTACAGATGATTTTTTTTTCTTTTTGATCTTTCGGGTTTGATTTCAGATGGTAATGAATTAATTAGTTTTGTTAGAAGTGTCATTGCAGTCAGCATATTAGGCTCACTATTTTTTTTTATATAATTTGTTTTGATTGACTCGATGAACAACAATATTTAAAGGGACCATTTCATGACTTTTCAATTAAAAGCTGATTTATAAATTCATCATGTTGTTTAGTTATTATTATCGTCTTAAGATAATAAGTTGATATTAAAATTTTTAAATGCAGTTTATTTATTATTTGAACAGTTGAAAGTATTTTTCAATAAGAGTGCGGGCTGTTGATTTTAAGTCGGCTGTTGAGCAATGTAGTGTTGGTAAAGGAACTGGTACTATTTAATTTAATTTTTATTGCTGTAAATAATATTTGTTATTTTATTATTGTATGTATTATATTTAAGCAAGAGTAGAAATACACGATATCGTAGTCATTTTAGTACATCTTAGCATGAAAAGCTTCAATATTTATCATTAAACATTCACATTTTATGAAAATTTTGTTAAAATTGCTCATATTTTCACTATTTTTATTTTATAACTATTGAAAAGATATTTTTACGTACAATTAAAAGAAGTAATAACAGCCTGCCTTCGGTTAATAATAAATTTTTGATTAACACATTATTTTTCACAAAATTCTTGATTTTAAGAATTCACAAGATTAAACACACTCTTAGCATTTAAACATGACAAACAACGATAAATAATAATCTGCCTACATTATTTGTCACATATACATTATTTGAAACTTATTTAGTGATTTTATATTGAAATGACTTTTTTTTTATGCAGTCTTTGAATATAAATCTGCCATTAAAAACATTTTTAAAAAAATTTCAAAATTTAGATATTTTTTTTATCTTAAAAACTATTTTACTTGTAATCACCTTTAATTTCCTTGATCCTGTCTTAAAATGAGCTATAAACATACCCAGTTTCATTGAAATTTGTGACAGTGAATTAAATATCTTAGGCGAACTGACATGGAATGACTCTGCTTGATTTGATTTGAAATACGCCTCAAAATATTTTTAAATATGAAATACTACTAAAAACACCCAAAATCCCACTACTTTTATTTCAGAATCAGGTAAAGAACACCTTTAAGTATATCCCCCACAAAAAATAAATTTAATAAAAATACCGCCTTTTGTTAATAATGCTATTTTAGGTAATGCATTATTTTTCATAAAAAAATCACGACTTCAAAGATTAAACATTTTTTTAGACACACTTAAAATGTTATATAAGCGTAACAGTATTTTTTTTCATAAAATACGTACCCTATATATTATGCATAAATTATTTGAAGATGATTTGTGGAATAGATATTGAAATATGATCATATTTATGTCATGCTACATTTGAAAATCGAGCAGTCAACAATGGCAACTGATGGCAGTTTTCAAAATTTTGACAATTTTTTTCTCAGAAACTATTTGACCAAGGAGTAAAAAAAAAATACTGGGAATCATATCTTAATAAAAGGAACAAACACACGCAGTTTCATCAAAATCTGTGATGCTGGGTTACATGCCTGCCTGAACTGACATGGAATGACCCTACTATATGTTTTTTGGGTCGCTGAATCCGAATTTTTAACTTTCCGCTAAAATCACCCCCCCCCCCCCCCCCCACAAAAAAGTAGTTGTTTTTAAATGAAATTTTGTTTTTTGTTTTAGGGAGAAAGTATGTAGAAATTCAGAAAGTACACAAAATTTGAAACAAATAGGATATATCACATTATGACATAGGATAAACGGGGAGGAGGAGGGCTGCCTCGGAACATGCACAGTGGCGCTGCGTGCACTAAGTTATGCAAGTCCAGGCAATAGGGGATTTTACCTGGCAAAATTAATGCTAGTTCTGCATTTCGACTCACTTTATGTTTTTTAGGTCGTTGAATCCGAATTTGTAACTTCCCACCAAAATTTCCCCCGGCAACACCCCCTCCCCCCCCCCAAAAAAAAAATTGATTTCTTGAAAAAATTTGTTTTTTGAGAACAGCACCCGGAGAATGTTCTGAGGCAGCCCCCGTCTCCCGTTTATCTTACGGCATAATGTCATGTATCCTATTTGCTGCAAATTTTGTCTACTTTCTGAATTTCTTCATACTTTTCCCCTAAAACAATAAAAAGTTCAATTTAAAAACAACTATTTGGGGGGGGGGGGGTTGTAGGGGAGGGGGATTTTGGTGGGAAGTTAAAAATTCGGATTCAGCGACCCAAAAAACTTAAAGTAAACCATAAAGGGAAAGTTCGGAGGGGAGATGGGAGGGCGAATGTAAACGATGCGAGTGGTTAAGTGGAATTGCGCAACTTAGTCCACGCTCCACCGCGGCGCATGTTCAGAGGCAGATCCCCCCTTCCCATTCATCCTACGTCATAATGTCATATATCTTATTTGTTGCACATTTTGTCTACTTTCTGAATTTCTAGATACTTTTCACCTAAAACAATAAAAAAAAGTTTTTTTTAATAAAAACTCTTTTGGGGGGCATTTTACCAAAATTTGAGGGGGGGGGGTTGCCTGGGGAAATTTTGGTGGGAAGTTACAAATTCGAATTCAGCGACCCAATAAACAGAAAGTAAGTCGTTTCCAGAACTACCATTAATTTTGCCAGGTAAAATACCCTATTGTCTGGACTAAACGGGAAAATGCGCTTTCTTCAAAAGTTATGTGACCTTAATCGGTATAATTTTCTTGCAAGGTTTAAACTAAAATCTACTACCTCTAATTTTTTTCATAATTTTAATTTAAGTAGATTCGGAAATAGATGGGGAGAACATATTTATTGCACTACGTTTTCGACGCTATCTCTGAAAATATAATACCTAAAATTAAATTAAATGTACAGTGGTTATCAAAAATTAAGGAAAAGTCACAAAATGCCAATTTTTAAATACGGGAATACTCAAAAGGAAGTAATATAATTCGAATAATTACTATTCCTACAGAACAGCTAGTCCATATAACATCTCATTCAGGTCACACATGGTCACAAGAGTCACAGTCACTACGGCGAAACAAAAAATAGGAAATTCCATACGTCTCTTTTATGAGTCTCAAATGACTACTATATGTGACTCCACTGACAGGTCACTGTGACTGCTACTTTGTGGCGAGTCACCAGGTGACTTTACAATGTCATTTCATTGAGACTCTCGTGTGACTCTCATCTGGAGACTCAATTTCAAAGTCATTGTGAACGTTGCATTATGATAAATCACCAAATAATGTCAAATTAAAGTCACATGGTGACTTTTCATCACTTTTCACAGTGGTGACTTTACAGTAGGGTCTCTGTCACCATTTGACAAAGTCATGTGACAGAAAGTCACCATGTGACTTTAATGTGACATTATTTGGTAATTTATCATAATGCAACGTGCACAATGACTTTGAAATTGAATCTCCAGATGAGAGTCACACGAGAGTCTCAATGAAACGACATTGCAAAGTCACCTGGTGACTCGTCACAAAGCAGCAGTCACAGTGACCCGTCAGTGGAGTCACATATAATAGTCATTTGAGACTCATAAAAGAGACGTATGGAATTTCCTATTTTTTGTTTCGCCGTAGTGACTGTGACTCTTGTGACCATGTGTGACCTGAATGAGATGTTATATGGACTAGCTGTTCTGTAGAGATAGTAATTATTCAAATTATATTACTTCCTTTTGAGAATTCGCGTATTTAAAAATTAGCATTTTGTGACTTTTCCTTAATTTTTGATAACCAGTGTATTTTTGAGTTCAGCATTAAGAAAGCTTTCACACGATATCCTACACGATATACAAAGGAAATTTTTTTTCAAGTAACTTAATTAGCCCCTCTACATTTGTCCTAACAATATTTGTAAATGTTTAATAATCTAAAAATATGTGGGTCAATAGTCTTTATTACTTCCCCAATATGAACTTTCCACGTTCCATAGTTTACGAGTAAAATGGCTGTGACAGACAGGCACAGGAGTGATCTGATGATGTTTCCGTTTATACTTTTTAAGTACGGAACCCTAAAAATTGATCAAAACTAATAAAAATCAAGGCTAATTCTACTTATAATTTCTTTTAAAATATTTCCCGTTTGTAATCGTCCCAGTGACTTTGATCTGAAAACTTTCTCAGTAACTTAAGTAGTATATTATGGTAGAATTTGTATATTAAGGAGTCAATGGAGTTAATTCTGAACGTGGGATAATTTAGAGAAAACAACACTAACGCTCGTGTGAGAGTAGCTGATTCTAATCTGAAGTAGAAATCAAAATATGAAAGTACTAGAATAGGGCTGCACAACCTTTTTAAGAGAAGGGCCTCTTAAAAAATGTCTGCGTTTTCGAGGGCCACATCAGTAACACGGAGAGGATTCTATTTCGGGGAGGTGATATGTGGCCTATAATCAGAAAAAAAATATGGTTTCAGGGGGGGGTACCCCTCTAGGTTCCCCTTCCCAGTCAGCATATCGAATTCTGTTGGCAAGAATATAGCAACAGTTTACATTTGTATATATAACAAATAGCAAGGATTATATTCAAGGAGTGATAATATTCCTCGACTTTATTCGCAAGTCAATTAGTAAATTTTGTTTTATTAAAAGCGCTTAAAAAAACATAGGCATGAAAGTGGCTAGTGCCGGAAAAAAATGTGAACTTTCTGAACGTAGGGGGGGGGGGAGGATCTGATCAACAAAATTTGAGATTTTAGCCGCACCTGATCGACAAAATTCGCAATATTTTCTAATCCGATTGACAAAATTCGCGGTTTTTCCGTGTCTGATCTACAAAATTCGCTATTTTTTCACACCCGATCGACGAAATTCGCCATTTTTCTGCACCTGCTCAACAAAATTTGCTATTTTTCCTCGCACGATCAACAAAATTTGCGATTTTTTTCGCACACAACCGTGAAAATTTACGATTTTTTCGTGCCGGACAGACAAAATGTGCGATTTTTTCGTGCTCGACCAACGAAATTCTCGATTTTTCCAAGCCCGATCGACAAAACCCATGAGGTTTCTGTGAGGTTGGCGAAATTTGCGATTTTTTCAACCCTGATAGACGAAATTCGCGAATTTCCCTCGCCAACAAAAATCGCAATTCTTAACTGACTCTGACAATATTTTTAATTTTTTCCCGCACCAAATGGACGAATTTCGCGATTTTTTCTCCTGATAAACGGATGAAACTCGCGATTTTTTCCGCAGCTATGCGAAAGATTCATTCGCAGCTATCTATTATTTTTATTATTTATTTATTATTAAAAACGGGTAGCTTACTAAGGTCTGGGATTTAAAATATGGAAATTTTTAAACCTATTAAGGGATCTTTTGCTTCTTTTGAGGTGCCACATATTGCTCGCTCCTTAAAATAAAATGCTGTAGGAAAACTCATTTTAGATCTATTTAACAATATTTGTTATGAATTTTCAACAAAATTGTTGAAAAGGCATCACTGCTGATCTAGTGTATAAGTTTGTATCAATTTTATACTTACCATTATTATGTTCCAGGGTTGTCAAAGGTATTGTCAAAATTTTTATATCCATGAAAAATGCAACTGCGTTAAAAGGAGTCTAATGCCCTCTGTAGTTAAAAGGCCCAAAGTACGTAATAAGAAAATATGTAATTTTACAGACCCTTCGCAGAGTAAGTATACACATTTCACTTATTCTGACAAAAATTTTTTACTAGTAAACAAAAATAGAATTTTTTACCTGTACCTCCTCTTGATGTTGATTAGAGTCAAAATAAATGAAGCATAACTGATTCATATGGCAATATTTTCAGTGAATTGCTTGAGAATAATGTACAGTCGTGGGAAAAAAGAAAATTGAAACCCCTACTAACTCCTCAACAAATAATCGTAGAAGAAAGTTACTGGTACCGAAAGATTGGAAATAAAGTCTACTTTTAAATGATGTATATAAAATTTGCTTAGGGGGCCATCTACATATTAAAACGAACCCAAACTTTGTTTTTTTCAATGGCAATACCCAATTTTAACAAGATATTTCAAATCTTCCGTTCAAACTATGCCTAGACACCAAATTTCAAATCATTTGAATGATAAGTTTTTCAATTATAAATATTCAAAATTTAGTGCTTCTAATTTTAAATTACATTTTCATATTTGTATTAATATCTCTTGAAATTATTCTTCTAATGTGCTAATTTTGTGTAGCAATAATACTAAAATACTCCAACATAAATACGTTGAATTTGCAATTTTATAATTTTATGATATGAATTATGAAATATGAAATTAATATTCGAAAAATTAGGAATTGCAACCTGCAATTTTTTTGATGGATTTAGATTTATTAAGGCTTGCTTTATGGAAATCCAAAATTTCACATTTTTCTTCCAAGTAGTTTTTAAATTATGTTTCAAAGACGGCAAAATGATGGTTTAAGGTCTATGGTAAAAGTGACTAGATATTTTGAAATTTCTTATACTATCCTGTAATCTAGCAGTCTTCAATGACTGCTTGAGTGGCGCTTGAGATGCCTTGATCAAGAAGAGGATCAACAATCCAGTACCGAACTTCAATTTGGATACATCCCCTAAAATATGCTCGTTTTAAAATAATTATAATTTCTCGGAAACTTATCGTAAGAATTGCATAAAAATTTGTTTTTAGGCTAATTGAAGGGTGTAGAGTTCATTTATGCTGTCAGAATTGTGTACTGCTTTTGAAAAAAACAAAGTCAATGTTTGTTTTAATATGTAGATGGGCCCCCTAAGCAAATTTTATATATACATCATTTAAAAGTAGACTTTATTACCAATCGTGTGGTACCAGTAGCTTTCTTCTACGATATTTTTTTTGAAGAGTTAGTAAGGGGTGTTTACTTTTTATTTTCCACGACGGTACACAAGGTGTTTCATAATTCGATCGACAATTTAAGAGTGGTGATAGAAGGCATCAAGTGGTTGAAAAATTGCCATAAAACACGCAACCACCAAACCACTTATTGAGTCACACATACAGGGTGTTTCATCCTAACTGAACATGGGTCGACGGTAATAATTTGGAGAAAACTAAAAACATTTCAATGAAAATGCGACGATATGTACCTTGTTTCGTGTGAAATGTTATAACATCACAAAGAGTTCTGAAAAAACAAGCAATCAATGCTATCGTATGAACTGGTAATCGCAGTCCAAAATGTGGAGCGTCAAGTGCATACCGCTGGCGCGTATAATGAAAACTTCTACTACTTTTTAACACTTTCCAACAAAGTTGAAAAGTGTTTATGCATTCGGTTTGTCTGGCCGTCTGTCCACGCTCCAACTCCCGTAAATATGATTAGATTTTCATACAATTGATAAACGTTATTTAGGATCACCTAAGCATGCTTGGTATTGTGTATGAAGTATGTGGGATTAATAGTTCATTTACAGGGGCACTCAAAAGAATCCCATTACATTATGGTATATGGGGTTGAAATCATTTGCAGAGTATTTTAATAACATTACGCTATTTCAAATGCATTGAAACTAATATAAATCACTGAATATTTCACTACAAGACGATTACGATAGAATAGGGCCTTCATAGCATTTGTCGTTCATTTACAGGGACACACGAAAGAAATCAGTTACAATACTGTTTTTAAGGAATATTGGCTGGAAGTGAGTTTTCAATTTCGGCATGCGCTTTTAAATTTAACTATTTTTTGTATTATACTAGTTGTATATAAATTATATACCTCATATACAGGGCACAATAATATTATGCAGAACAATCTATGAAAGCGAAATCGCTAGGGATCGAAATAAATTTTGTTCATATGGTAAGGCGTGCCTAAATGTGACGACCTCTAAATGCAACAATGTTCTTGTACTTAATATCTTAATTCAAGAATCGTAAATAAATGCTATATAATGAGACATCCGAACTTCAGGAACAAAACCCGAAACATTTCTCTGCAATTAACACGTTTTCTGGAAAAAAAATTCCCATTAAAATACACATCGATCATTATAAAGCGCCCCCATCTTCCCTAAGTGGGGCAAAAAATCCCGAAAATGGTTCACGGTTTTTCTTTTTTAACTTTGACGATCAAATAACCTTATGAACGTGAAGGACCTTATGCTTCATTTACCTCAAGTGTAAGCTTAAGAAAAAGTGACCCATCTTAAAATTACATTCATAAAATATTCTACGTATTTTGGTGACTTTGTTATCTTCAGATACTTGTTAGCGACGAAACTGTCCTAAATGCGGAGGGGGTTAACGAGGTAAGTTTATATGGTACTTTTGTTATATGGTTTTCAAATAATGTTTAAAGCAGAAATTGTATTTAATTAAGCTGTGTTGAGTTAGTAAATTAGGAATTTCAGCATGATCCTCCAACAGTGTTTTTCTTTAACTGGGTTCTTAAATATATATTTGAAATTATCAAAACGGAAAAATATTTATTTTTAAAACTACTAGGGGGCTCTGCCCACTACGAGCTACGCTCGTCAACCCCCGTTCAGACACCGCAGACTAACAGCAAGCTAATTTGATCGGCTTTAAAAAGATTTCGGAAGATTGAATTATAATTTGAATCTGACAATTATAATCTGACGTAATTTTCACCAAGCTTTTCTTTCTCTTTTTAATATTCACGTAAAAATACTTTTGTTAGAAATGAAATATTATGATCATCTTAAAATATCAAATAAATGTATGGCGCAATTTTTCAATTTAAACTGTTTTGCAATATTATTTTTTGTTCATTTTACGTAATAAGTGTAATGTGACGTAAATGTGACGTAAATTCTCCTATTTAAGACTTCTAACGCATGTTAAGGAATTTATTATTTTACAATATTCTTTCTCTTTTAAAATTCACGTGTAAGTATAGTTTTTATGACGTAATGTTCAATGAGTTCTTGCTATAATCACGTGTAAAATAAATTTTAAATTTGAAGCAAACATTATTTTTGCGCTGTTTATACAGTTGGAAACAGTTTTAATTAATACAATTTTCTAAATTTTGTAAAAAATATCTCTCGAAATGCTGAAAATTTGAATTTAAAATAGAAATAAAACCTCAAAAAATGAGTCAAATTAAAATACTAAATGCAGCCTGCACACCGTTAAATTCTGACGCATAAAATGATCTAAAAATGGTTAAATTCCTATGTACAGTTTTTGCTCCTATAAAACTTTTTTAATCGAACGATTTTGTCCAACTTTGGCATTAAATATCTCTTAAAATAATTCTTCGATTTGAAAACTGTCTGCATCAGCGTGTTTATCAAACATTTTTCTATAATACCACAGATTTTCATATTTTTGTATGCAACAGTTTTTTTAATATTAACGATGAAAGGCCATACTTAAGCATTCAAATTGGATGCCGATCTACCCGGAATATCTACGCAGATTTTCATTGGTCCATTTCCAAATCAAAACTTTTTTATATATATAGAAGGATTAATAAAAATCAAGTGCGAGTATTACTCGCGCTCAGAGTGTTCAATACAATAAATATATGAATTATTAACTGCATTATAAAAAGAATCGTTGCTAAAACAATAATAAAACTTTGTAAAAAACTATACAATGTAGGATTGGGTATAGCTGTATATACCAGAAAAGTATGAACGGGTATCTCTCTATTCTAAAAAAAAGTAACTACCGCTGTCACCGCTGTCACCGCCGCCGCCGGTTTTGAATTTTTTGTAACCGGAGGTCTTTCTTCGTTGATATTAAGCAAAATATTGCATACAAAAATATGAAAATCGGTGGAATTATAGAGAAATGTTTGATAAACACGCTGATGCAGACAGTTTTCAAATCGAAGAATTATTTTAAGAGATATTTAATGCTAAAGTTGGACAAAATCGTTCCATTAAAAAAGTTTTATAGGAGCAAAAACTGTACATCGGAATTTACTCATTTTTTGATCACTAGGGGGCTCTGCCCCCTACGAGCTACGCTCGCCAACCCCCGTTCAGGGACACCAAAATCCAAAAAGCACGCTAATTTGATCGGCTTTAAAAATATTGAATTAAAATTTAAAAAAAAAATCTCTCTGTAAACGGGTTTCCATTCGTTTTTCTTGGATTGGGGATTTTTAAGACCATATCTGCTGCTGTTAAAAGATACAATGGCTGTTTTCGTATTTAATTAAAAAAATTAGTTAAACATTCGAAAATAAGCTAATGTAAAATGAATTAAGTAAAGTGTGTCATTGTCTCCCGGTATTTTTTAATAGCGCTATAAGATAGTTCTTTTAAATAATTCATTTTAAATGTATCGTTTTAAATCTGACGTAATTTACACCAAAGTTTTATTTCTCTTATTAATATTCACGTGAAAATACTTTTGTTCTTAGAAGGAAATATTATTTGCGCTGTCTTCGAATTCACGATAATAGTTGAAAATATTATCTCAAAATATCAAGTAAATGTCTCTCGCAGATATATTTTTTAATTTAAATTGTTTTGCCTATTTTTTGGCCATTTTAAATATGACGTAATTTCCTCCATTTACAGGTTTTAACGGATAGTAATGATTTTTTTTATTTTAACATTTTGTTTCTCTTTTAAAATTCCAGTGTAAATATGGTTCTTATGACGCAATTTTCCTGCTTTTAACATGTAATCATTTAATTCTAATTTTAAAGTTTTTTTTCTGTTTACAATAGTCCCCTGTAAATAAATTTTTAATTTGAAGTAAACATTATTGTTTGCGCTGTTTATAAAGTTGGCAAGTTTAAATTAATAACATTTTTTAAATTTGTAAAAAATATCTCTCGAAATACTGAAAATTTGAATTTAAAATAGAAATAAAACCTCAAAAAATGAGTCAAATTAAAATACTAAATGCAGCCTGCACACCGTTAAATTCTGACGCATAAAATGATCTAAAAATGGTTAAATTCCTATGTACAGTTTTTGCTCCTATAAAACTTTTTTAATCGAACGATTTTGTCCAACTTTGGCATTAAATATCTCTTAAAATAATTCTTCGATTTGAAAACTGTCTGCATCAGCGTGTTTATCAAACATTTTTCTATAATACCACAGATTTTCATATTTTTGTATGCAACAGTTTTTTTAATATTAACGATGAAAGGCCATACTTAAGCATTCAAATTGGATGCCGATCTACCCGGAATATCTACGCAGATTTTCATTGGTCCATTTCCAAATCAAAACTTTTTTATATATATAGAAGGATTAATAAAAATCAAGTGCGAGTATTACTCGCGCTCAGAGTGTTCAATACAATAAATATATGAATTATTAACTGCATTATAAAAAGAATCGTTGCTAAAACAATAATAAAACTTTGTAAAAAACTATACAATGTAGGATTGGGTATAGCTGTATATACCAGAAAAGTATGAACGGGTATCTCTCTATTCTAAAAAAAAGTAACTACCGCTGTCACCGCTGTCACCGCCGCCGCCGGTTTTGAATTTTTTGTAACCGGAGGTCTTTCTTCGTTGATATTAAGCAAAATATTGCATACAAAAATATGAAAATCGGTGGAATTATAGAGAAATGTTTGATAAACACGCTGATGCAGACAGTTTTCAAATCGAAGAATTATTTTAAGAGATATTTAATGCTAAAGTTGGACAAAATCGTTCCATTAAAAAAGTTTTATAGGAGCAAAAACTGTACATCGGAATTTACTCATTTTTTGATCACTAGGGGGCTCTGCCCCCTACGAGCTACGCTCGCCAACCCCCGTTCAGGGACACCAAAATCCAAAAAGCACGCTAATTTGATCGGCTTTAAAAATATTGAATTAAAATTTAAAAAAAAAAATCTCTCTGTAAACGGGTTTCCATTCGTTTTTCTTGGATTGGGGATTTTTAAGACCATATCTGCTGCTGTTAAAAGATACAATGGCTGTTTTCGTATTTAATTAAAAAAATTAGTTAAACATTCGAAAATAAGCTAATGTAAAATGAATTAAGTAAAGTGTGTCATTGTCTCCCGGTATTTTTTAATAGCGCTATAAGATAGTTCTTTTAAATAATTCATTTTAAATGTATCGTTTTAAATCTGACGTAATTTACACCAAAGTTTTATTTCTCTTATTAATATTCACATGAAAATACTTTTGTTCTTAGAAGGAAATATTATTTGCGCTGTCTTCGAATTCACGATAATAGTTGAAAATATTATCTCAAAATATCAAGTAAATGTCTCTCGCAGATATATTTTTTAATTTAAATTGTTTTGCCTATTTTTTGGCCATTTTAAATATGACGTAATTTCCTCCATTTACAGGTTTTAACGGATAGTAATGATTTTTTTTATTTTAACATTTTGTTTCTCTTTTAAAATTCCAGTGTAAATATGGTTCTTATGACGCAATTTTCCTGCTTTTAACATGTAATCATTTAATTCTAATTTTAAAGTTTTTTTTCTGTTTACAATAGTCCCCTGTAAATAAATTTTTAATTTGAAGTAAACATTATTGTTTGCGCTGTTTATAAAGTTGGCAAGTTTAAATTAATAACATTTTTTAAATTTGTAAAAAATATCTCTCGAAATACTGAAAATTTGAATTTAAAATAGAAATAAAACCTCAAAAAATGAGTCAAATTAAAATACTAAATGCAGCCTGCACACCGTTAAATTCTGACGCATAAAATGATCTAAAAATGGTTAAATTCCTATGTACAGTTTTTGCTCCAATAAAACTTTTTTAATAGAACGATTTTGTCCAACTTTAGCATTAAATATCTCTGAAAGTAATTCTTCGATTTGAAAACTGTCTGCATCAGCGTGTTTATCAAATATTTCTTTATAATACCACCGATTTCCATATTTTTGTATACGACAGTTTTTTTAATATTAACGAAGAAAGGCCATGCTCAAGGCATACTTAGATACTACTACAGGCAGACTGATTTGCGTTTAATGTATGAAGTCGCTCGCCAGAGGACACTGATAACCTGCCCAAAATTGAAATATGACTCTGACCGTAACTGAAACAAAATGGGAAGGGTAGATATGTAAACAAACACCAAAATTACGTCATGTCGCCATGGTTACGTTTACAATTCTGCTGACATTCCAATCAAGCTTAGAAATGACAGCTAATTCGAATACAGCTGTTAAGGGTTATTATAAACTGTCCATATCAATGTAAATGTGAAGTTCTATTTATTTAAGTGACTAATATAATGTGTTTCTCTTTAAAACTGTTAAACCAACACACATAAAAATATATAAATAAAAAAACACATGCTTAGTTTAAAACCTCAATGTCACAAATTTATTTGGTACCACTTAGTTATCCCGTCGACCAATTTCGCCAAATTATATAAATCGCTAAAACACTCGCCAAATTATACAAATTGACATAATTTTTATTTTAAATAACGAAAGAATAAATAAATTAGTATAACATTAATAAATATACAAATAAAACGTCGAAATAAAAATCACTTGATGACATAAACACGTGTAACTTGCTTACAGTCAAGTGAATGTGACATTTACGATCAAACATTATTGGCATTTAATCTTATAGTTTGGCGATAGATTTTTGGTCGACGGGATAACTAAGTACCATTTATTTACTATTTTCACTGCTGAAACAATAAAACTGATGGAAATTTTTTTAATATATTAAAATACTCATAAAATTCCTTGTAATAATTAATAAATGTAATTTATTAAGTAAAAAATACCCTTACATGATTTAATCAAAATTGCTTGGATAACATAGAATATTGCAACGATATTTAAATCCGTGATCACCATTTCTTTCTCTGATTAAAAATAAGAATATTTAATGTTTAAGGAAGATCGGCTTTTTTTTTCTTCTTCTTCTTGGTTCGGGCGATATTAAAAACAAATATTTTACCGGTAACAGTAAATTAATCAAAAATAGCTGATTCAAGTCAGTTATGAGAACTGTAGTTTGATAAAAATCAAATTTTAATTGTAAAACGTGTATATGAAACCAAGCTATTTTTATATAAATACGGGACATTCAAAAAAGAATAACAGAACCGGCATTTTTCATGAATGAACCAAACGATCAAGGTAAACAATAAATAATTTAGCTAATCGTAAAGGTATGTGTAACACTAAAATGCTACAATTTGTGTAAAATAGCCTTTTAAATCGAAGGAAATTGAAGAATATAAATATTTAATTTATTTCATGAAAATACGATCAATGATTCTGAAACCTCGACGATGAGAAACAAGCTTCTATCTGGGCAGGGTATAAATGTAAACAAAGAGCACGTTGTGAAGTTTTGGTTCAGGGTTTGAAGTTGGATCAGACTTCACTTTTTCGGCGAAATGCGCGGGCCGTTATATATCATAGTAGGCTATGGCCATGCTTAACCCAAGACTCCCTTATCATAAAACAGACTTGACAATTCGGAGAAAGTCTATGGGTGAAATGCCCCCGATAATTGACAACTTATTAGCTGACTTTGTCCCGTAAGTTAAGCCACCTGGTGTATACTCCTGGTAATACTCCATAAACAAATGCATAGTAAAAAATTGAAAAAGTTGAGTTATTGGCAAAATTGTATAAAATATTTTTCGAATTCCAGTAAAATAAAGGCGTAAAAAAAATATTTCGCACAATTATGTTCTGGCTTTAAAAAATGAAACATATCAAAAATGAAGATTTAAATATAAGATTTATTGATATTTTTTCAGGGTACTTGTTAGTTATCCCGTCGAGCAATTTGGCCAAATTATATAAATTGTCAAACTACTCGCCAAGTTCTACAAATTGACACAATTTTTTATTTCAAATAACGAAAAAACAAATAAATTAGTATAACATTAATAAAAATACAAATAAAACGTCGAAATATTGGTTTTATTGGCCATTATTGGCATTTAATCTTAAAATTAATAAATTTATGGCAAACCATTATTGGCATTTAATCTTACAATTTGGCGACAGTAATTTGGTCGACGGGATAACTAACAAGTACCATTTTCAGTATATAGGACTTTGCGAGTTACTTTTTTAAAAATCTTGGCACAATTTGGGCTTTGGAAAGAGCGATTTGTTGCCGATTGATATAAACAGTTATGAAAACAAAACTTATGAACTGTCAGCTTGTTTCATAAGAATTTACGGCACAGATGTCATATCATATTGGCGCGATTTTTTTCCGACGCCAATTTTGCGAAAACCTCGTTACCATATCATCTATATCCGGATAACCTTATCAAGCAAAATAACGACACTTTGGTGCCAGTTAAGTATCCGGTGCGTATATAACATTGGCGCCAGAAAAAAATCGCGCCAATATGACATTTGAATAAAATTTACATGTATAAATTTAGTTTCTAGATATTATTATTGTTTTTTATATACGATTTGTTTATATTTGTATATAAAATAGATAAATGCCTTTTTTATATTAAATAAATTGTACAAATATTGGAAAATATTGCTTCTTTATGTGAAACAGTGAATATGCTTCCAGAAATTACGTTGCCAAGTTTTCTTCTCTCGCCAAAGCCCCTATACTTGAAAAATACCGATTTATTATTATATAATGTAGTATTAGCTAATGTTCTGTAATCTGTTCCACAGTCAAAGTTGACTGCAAAAACGCGATGCTGGAATAATGTGGTATCAAGTATACGGTTTAAAAATAAAATTAATTTTGCGCCAAACTACACTTACGCCAATTGGCTCTAGGTCTGATTAAGGAAGAATGCTCAAATTAAGATTTACAAACACCAAAATCGTAGCATGACAAGAATACGGTATTTGCGGAAAGTTGAGGGACATGTATAAATTTAAGTGATTATTAAACTTTATTTTTCCAATTTTTTAAGTGTTTATGACTTCAGTCTGTTTTTTTTTGTGTATCTATGCGTGTTTTAACTTTCCTAAAATACTTTGATACATTTTAGTAAAACTTACATAACATATGTGAGTTAAAACAAGGAAATTAATTACGCACCAAACTATGCCCGCCAAGATATGCCAATTGGCTGTGGAGCCAATTATGAAACTTTCCATAGATTAATACATACAAACTTTATATGAAAAAAACAGTGAAGCTTTCATCTAAAGTATGTTAAACTGAAATTATCCCCCATACCTTCAAAAATAAAACAAACGATAGGCCAATAAATAAATAAATGAGACTGTGCATTGAAACAAATTGAAGGAGCGATGTTAAATTAATACTGTAAGGTGAAATTAATTGTGAAAAAAAAAGAAATAGCAGAAATGAAATAAATCACATATTTGAAAATATAAAAGAGAAAATGAAATATTTTACATTTTCCGGATCTAGATGCTATCCATTTATTTCAATAACTAATATAACTCAGTGGTGGAAAATTGGCACAGGGGAGGAGCCTATTGATATCACTAATATTTTATTTTATTCTTCACCTTAATAAAAGCTCAGAAATTCTGTCATTAGATAATCCGAAAAATTCTACAAAAATTTAGTGGTGTCAATAGGCTCCTCCTCTGCGCCAATTTTCCACCACTGTATAACTGAGAAATTCATGGTAAAATAATTTTCTTTCCTGATTATTAATATTATTATTATCATCATTTATTTACACAACGGAATACAGCAGTAAACATTTTTTGTTTAACAGTAAAATAAGTTCATTTTTTAAATAAAATGTCTAGAACATATGAAAATTTTAAGATTAACAACTATCATTTGCAAACTACAAAGCACATCGTAAAGAAAATGGTAAAAGACAAATGGAAAACAAATAAAACAATATTTCTGTTTCTCACGTTAGATGGCGCTAGTCACGGGAAACCATGTGGTTTCTAACCACGTGTACAGCGGACAAAGGAAACTTAGCGATTGCGAGGCCTGTTATTTCGATAAGGAGGCCTTGGCTTAAGCATTTAAATTGGATGAGTTCTACCCGGAATATCTACGCAGATTCTCATTGGCCCATTTCCAAATCAAAACTTTTTTATATATATAGAAGGATTTTATGCGTCAGAATTTCCCGGTGTGCAGACTGTACTAAGTTTATTAATTTGACTCATTTTTTGAGGTTTTATTTCTATTTTAAATTCAAATTTTCAGCATTTCGAGAGATATTTTTTTACACACTAGGGGGCTCTGCCCCCTACGAGCTACGCTCGTCAACCCCCGTTCAGACACCGCAGACTCTAAAAGTACGCTAATTTGATCGGCTTTAAAAAGATTTCGGAAGACTGAATTATAATTTAAAAAACAATGGCGATCTCCATATAAACGGATTTCTATTCCTTTCTCTTTGACTGGGGAATTTTAAGGCCAAATCCGCTGCGGTACTACTTGATTAACCCGTCGACCGAAATTATATAAATCGCCAAAGCACTCGCCAAATTATACAAATTGACATCATTTTTATTTTAAATAACGAAAGAGCAAATAAATTAGTGCAACATTAATAAAAATACAAATAAAACGTCGAAATAAAAATAACTTGATGACGTAGACACGTGTAACTTGCTTAAAGTCAAGTTAATGTGACATTTACGATCAACCATTATTGGCATTTAATCTTATAGTTTGGCGAATAATAGATTTTTGGTCGACGGGATAACTAAGTAGTACCAAAAATACATATGTCAATCACTGATTTCGTCTTTTATTAAGTAAAATAAGATAAACATTTCAAAATAAGCTAATATAAAAGGAATTAAGTAACCAGGATCTTTGTCTCCCGGTATTTTTTAACAAAGCGAAAAGAAAGTTCTTTTAAATAAGACATTTTAAATTAATCGTTTTTAATCTGACGTAATTTTGACCAAACTATTCTTTCTCTTTTTAATATTCACGTGAAAATACTTGTGTTAGAAATGAAATATTATTTGCGCTTTCTTAACAAAAATAGTTGAAAAGTATCCTCTCAAAATATCAAATAAATGTCTAGCGCAGTTTCTAAATTTAAACCGTTTTGCAATATTATTTTGTGTTCATTTTATGTAATAACTGTAATTTGACGTAAATATGACGTAATTTCTCCTATTTAAGACTTCTAACGCATGTTAATAAATTTATTATTTTACAAATTCCTTTCTCTCTTAAAATTCACGTGTAATTATAGTTTTTATGACGTAATTTTTAATAAGTTCCTGCTTTTTTGTACATAATTATTTAATTCTAATTCCAAATGTTTTTTTTTCTGTTTATAATAGTCACGCGTAAATAAATTTTTAATTTATTACACGTATAAATACTTTTTTTTAGGTGCGTTCGTAATTATATAAATACGTAGCACCTATAGTCGTCGTTCAATCCGTCTGTCCGTCCGTCCGCATATAACAGAGCAAAAACTACCCAACAGAATGGTCTGAAATTTCAAATGTATGATTGGTGCAAAATTTTGTCGAGCCATTTCAAATTTTATAAAAATAGGATGTATAGTTTAATTACAGGGACAGTCAAATTTTTTCTTTACATTGCGGCCAATGGGAAAAATTATTGCAAGTGCATTTTAATGATGTTACAGCCTTCCGAATAATCTGAAATTTTAAATATATAACTGTTGCAAAATTTTGTCGAGCCATTTCAAATTTTGTGAAATTCGGATGTATAGTTTAAAAACAGGGACAGTCAAAGTTTTTCCGTTACATTACGGCCAATGAGAAAAAATTATTGCAAGTGCATTTTAATGATGTTACAGAATACGAATGGTCTGAAATTTTAAATATATAATTGCTGTAAAATTTTGTCTAGCCATTTCAAATTTTATGAAAATCGGATGTATAATTTAATGACAGGGACAGTCAAAAGTTTTCCGTTGCATTGCGGGGAATGAGAAAAAAATATTGCAAGTGCATTTTAATGATGTTACAGACTATGCACTTATGAAGTGCAACAAAAATATACATTCAGTACAATATGGGGTGCAAAAAATAATTATAAAACTAGTTACGAACTAGTACGAACGCACCTCATTTGCCACGTTTGACGAGCAATTTCCAACTTGTTTTTTTTTAAGCAAACATTATTGTTTCGCTGTTTATACAGTTGGCAACAGTTTAAATTAATATCGCTTTCTAAAATCTGTAAAAAATATCTCTAGAAATGCTGAAAATTTGAATTTAAAATAGAAATAAAACCTCAAAAAATTAGCCAAATTAAAAAAAGAAATACAATCTGCACTCCGGCAAATTCTAACGCATAAAATGATCTAAAAATGATTACACTGTCATGTATAGTTTTTGCTGCTATAAAACTTTTTTAGTGGAACAATTTTGTCCAACTTTAGCATGAAATATCTCTTAAAATAATTCTTCGATTTGAAAACTGTCTGCATCAGCGTCTTTATCAAACATTTTTGTATAATACTACTGATTTTCATATTTTTGTATGCATTATTTTTCTTAATATTAACAAAGAAAGACCTCCGGTCACAAAAAATTCAAAACCGGAGGCGACGGCGGCGGCGGCGGCGGCGGTGACAGCGGTAGTTACTTTTTTTTAGAATAGAGAGATTTTAGAAATTGGTATTAATTTAAACTGTTGCCAACTGTATAAACAGCGCAAATAATAATATTAGCATCAAATTAAAAATTTATTTTACACGTGACTATTATAAACAAGAAAATATAAAAAGCAGGAACTCATTGAAAATTATCATAGAAACCATATTACACGTGAATTTTAAAAGTGAAAGAATGTTGTAAAATAATGAATTCAGTAACATGCGTTAGAATCTTTAATAGGAGAAATTACGTCACATTTACGTCACATTACACATTACGTAAAATGAACAAAAAATAATATTGCAAAACAGTTTAAATTTAAAAATTGCGCGAGACATTTATGTAATATTTTAAACTATTTTTATTAGGATAGCGCAAATAATATTTCATTTGTAACAAAATTATTTTCACGTGAATAGTAAAAGGAGAAAGAAAAGTTTAGTGAAAATTGCGTCAGATTAAAAACGATACATTTAAAGCGTCATTAAAAAAAAACTTTCTTTTCGTTTTGCTAAAAGATACCGGGAGGCAAAGACTCTGTTTATTTAATTCATTTTACATTAGCTTATTTTGAAATGTCAACTGATTTTATTTAATCAAAGACGAAATCAGCCATTGTATCATTTAACAGCCGCTGATTTGTCTTTAAAATTCACCAATCAAAGAGAAATAAATAGAAACCCGTTTATAGGGAGATCGCCACTGTTTTTAAACTTATAATTCAATCTTCCGAAATATTTTTTAAGCCGATCAAATTAGCGTGCTTTTAGAGTCTGCGGTGTCTGAACGGGGGTTGACGAGCGTAGCTCGTAGGGGGCAGCGCCCCCTAGTACCATAAAACTTCAAAGAGATATGATGTTTTAAAAATATCAAATGTTGTTATTCTGTATAACTCTTTTTTTAATCTTATTCTAATCTGTTTTGGATGAACTTAATTCGATACTGACAATAAAAGTAGTGCATATTTAAACTTCATTTGGCATTTCATAAAACATAATTCAGCGTACCCTTGTTCAAAGTTTAAATTTGGCATTTACTAAGCGCGCTTCGGAAGGAGGTCGGAAAGTTTCAAAGCCGTCTTGGTCCGTGTCGTGTTTTTCCAGGTAGGTCTTTTATTAGCTTTTAAAGAAACGGGAGGCATATTGAGAGGTCCACTCAATGCAAACTAGTCGCAAATCTCATAGACTTTATGTGATTAATTCTAATTAAATTAGTCTATTTTTAAGAATTTGACGTTTATTGTTTTTATACTGCTACTGGGCATTGCATTATACAAATATACCATTAAAAGTTGTTATTTGGGCTTTAAAAGCCGACGGTACATAGATTACGCCGCCCATGTCATTATGTATGTCCAAAATGTCCGTGTCTTTAAGGGTTAATATCTCGGGTAATTACCGAGTATTTTTTCGAAACTGATTATCAACAATGCTCTTATACTTCTGCTACGATAGGTACCTTCATCGCTCCTCAACATCTTTGCTGAATGCCTGCAAATCAAAATTTGTGTTTAATGGAAAAATGTCCTTTTCTCAAAAACTATGCAACCTAGGGTAATCGCTATTATTTTCCTGCAAGGTTTAAATTGTTGTCTATTACCTCTAATTTTTTCATATTTTTATTTTCGATAGATTTGGAAATAGAGGGGGAGGGGGAACATATTTTTGTACTACATTTTCGACGATATTTCTTAAAATATAATGCATAAAATTAAAAGAAATGTATTTTTGTGTTCAGCGTTACGAAAGCAATTTGTATACATATCAACATTTGATATACAAAGAAAATATTTTTTTTTCAAGTAACATAATTAGCCCTTCTACGTTTTTCCTAAATATATTTGTGAATATTTAATAATTTGTAAATATGTGGATCAATAGTCTTTCTTACTTCCCCCAATTTGAACTTTCCACGTTTCATAGTTTACGAGTAAAATAGCTTTGACAGACGGACAGACAGACACAGGAGTGATCTTATAATGGTTCCGTTTTTACTTTTTAAGTACGGAACCCTAAAAATGACGTAAGAATAGCGGTGTATATTCGAGGCAGAAAATATAGATTACGAGATTCGCAATACATATGATGGAAATTCTGAACAATCTTGTACAGATTGAAAATACTTAAATTATGTTAATGCAATTAAGTAAATTAATTTTACAAACATTAAAATGTTCGGTAGCTTAAATGCCTAATCTCATTAATGTATGATGTAGCTGAGTTGTGCCATGGATTGTAGGTCTGCAATTTTTTTCTTTACACTTTTCTGAAATCTGATATTATAATTCTGTTTTCAACTTTTACTCATTAGTCATTATAATAAACATTTCAACTTTTAGATTAGAATAAGATCAAAAAAGGAAACTTTGTTTGTCTATATAAGTAGTTATGTTTTCATATATGTATTCTAAGGCACAGAAAATGTTCAGTTTTTTGTGATAGTGTAAGAAAATGAAGGGGTGGAGTCAACACAATAACATAGGCCCTGAGCCTCTCTTTGGCTTAATCAAACCTGCTTAACTCGAATTATTAGAAACATTGCACTATTTTATCTGTTTATAAATTTAATATTTTTATAGTTTGATATTTTATAATAACTCGAGTTATATGTAATCAATAATCTTGTTAACAATGATGTATCTTGTAAATACTCTTTTAACCCGTGAACTTCACACTAATGCAAATTCCCACCGATTAAAATGTAAAATGTCGGCGTTATTTAAAGGGTGCTTTAATTAATTTGTATTTTTCCTAACAAAATAAGATTTTTGATAAATATTAATATCCCATTTCGATTTCTTATTAAATTTCGTATAGGAATCATGTGTTATATTTCATTATAATTTTATTGCCAACAAAAGTATACGCAGTTGAAGTTACAGAATCCCAAAACGCACTATTGTGGAATTTACTGAGTTAATATTCACTCGCGAATTCCGCGAATTTTACACGATGTTTTCCGCGAAAAGTGTTTTACCATTAACTGATGTTAGCAATTTCACACACCAATTCCTTTTAATATTGTCACGATTAACTTAAAATTTTCAGTTTAAATATAAATATTTATGAAATTTTGTTTCGTTTGGAGTCCTAGTACTAATGCTGGAGATTTCTGAATAAGTGATTTTAAATTATAATAAATATGTACAGTACAATCGTGGAAAAAAAAGTAAACACCCCCTACTAACTCCTTAACAAATTATCGTAGAAGAAAGTTACTGGTACCGAACGATTGGAAATAAAGTCTACTTTCAAATGATGTATATAAAATTTGCTTAAGGGGGCATCTACATACTAAAACGAACCATAACTTCATTTTTTCAATGGCAATACCCAATTCTGACAGCATAAATGAACTCTGATATATCTTAGTTAGCAATTTTATCAGAACACCACGAGACCACCAAGTTAAAGTAGTAGTACTATTACATAGTATGTACTGCCATCAGGTGCAAACCTATTAAAATACATTACATGCCCCCTTTTTTTTAAATAAACAAGAGAGTTATGAAGGCAATGGATATTTAAAAAGTATTAAAAATTATAAATCATTTAAAGTTCTAAATTTAACATAGTTTAGTTTAGTTGTCTCTATAGCGTTGAGGTTTTACAATTGTTCTTGAAGATTTCCGTAGAGGCACTTGAGGCAACACCGTTTGTAACTTAGCTGTTTTATTATCTATTGTATCTATTGTATCTGAATCTGTAGTTGCTGGATAAAAATCTTCTACTGATCTCACAGATTGACTTAATTCGGATTTATCAGGGCGGATGTAAAATCTATTTCTTCTGTAAATATTACCATCTATCCCTTTAATAATGTAGGATCGAGGTTGAGGACCAACCTGAACGACAGTTCCTTGCTTCCAAGGTTCGTTCATCTTTTGGTGAAACCAAACTCTTGCCTTATCTTTCAAATTTGAGAGTTGTGCACTATGCTTGTTAGCATATTTATTTTGAATCATCTGTCGCTTCTCTAAAGACTCCTTTGCTTCAGCTAACGGAAAATTTGGCCTAAGTTTTTCTGGATGACATGGCAAAAGAGACCTCAGTCGTCTGCCCATTAATAGTTCAGCTGGAGAGGGGAGATCTTGAGATGGTTGAATACGATAGTCTAATAAGACCATATATAGATCTTTTCCATCCTGTAATGCCTTAATTAGGGATTTTTTTATTGTTTGCACGGCTCTTTCAGCTTGACCGTTAGCTCTAGGAAAGTATGGTGATGTGAGGTTATGTTCCACATTCCATTCTTTTAAAAAAATTTCACTTCCTCTGAAATGAATGGTGGTCCCCCATCGCTGACCAACTCCTCTGGAATTCCATGTCTTGCAAAAATAGATTTGAAAGCAATTATGACATTTGGTGCAGTATTATTCTTAACTATTTGGACTTCAGCATATTTTGAGAAATAATCAATTAATAACAGATATTGCTGGCCTTTTAGATAAAAAAAATCACAGCCAACCTTTTGCCAGGGCTTCTCTGGAACATCTTGATCAAGCAAAACTTCCTTTTGATTGTTACGCTGATGTTGCTGGCAAGTTTTACATTTCTCAATAAAAGTTTCAATGTCACAGTTCATTGATGGCCAATAAAAATATTCTCTTGCTTTCGTTTTACAAGCCATTATACCCCTATGTGTTAAATGCAACTTTTGTAATATTTCTGCTCTTACGATCTTTGGCACAACAAGTCTTTTACCGCGACAAATTATACCTTCATCTGTACAGTACAATTCTTCTTTGCAATGCCAATAGGGCTTAGCGAAATTTCGTGTATTTTTTCTTTCAGGCCAACCCTTTTGTATGTGGTATAAAACATCTTGCAATTTATTGTCATTGGTCGTAAATGTTGCATATTCTCTCCACTTGTTAGCTGATGCATGAGATAGCAGATTTATCTTAACACTTGTGTCTGATTCTTCCTCATCGGCAAAATATTCTTTGACTAACTGAGCACGAGAAAGTGTATCGGCTATCAGAAGAAGTTTTCCGGGGACATATTCAAGCTTGTAATCATACCTATTAAGCCTGAGAAGCATACGTTGAAGTCTCGGTGATATGGCATCATACTGCTTTTTGCTTAATCCCAACAATGGCTTGTGGTCTGTCTGCACTGCAACTGGTCTTCCATATGTATAATAATTGAAATGCTCAAGGCCAAAAACTACAGCGAGTAACTCTTTTTCGATTTCAGCATACCGTTGCTGTGTTTCAGTTAATGATGCAGAACCATATGCAACTGGTTTATTATCTTGCAGTAAAACAGCTCCCAAGCCATAACGGCTGGCATCCACTGAAACGGTTACAGCTTTGTCTTTATCAAAATACTGTAAACATGGAGCTTGTACTAAAGTACCTTTTATTAGTTCAAAGTCCCGTTGAACATTTTCATCCCACAACCACTGTGTATCCTGTTTCAAAAGCTGTCTCAATGAATGTGTTAGATTTGAGAGATGAGGCGTAAACTTAGCTAAGTATGTTATCATGCCAAGAAACCTTTGCAAGTCCTCTCGATTCTTTGGCGCAGAAAATTCAGTTATAGCCATTATCTTTTTAGGATCTGGTTCTATTCCTTTGTCAGATAATATGTGGCCTAAGTAATTCACAGAAGATTTTGACAACTGGGTCTTGGCAAGGTTAAATTTAAGATTTGCTTCTCTAGCACGTGTTAAAACTTTATGTAGTAACTGGCAGGGATTTTCAATAGAGGATGTTCCAAGGGCTAGATCATCAAAGTAAGGGTTTACTTCAGGCATATCTTCAAACGTGTTCTCCATAGCCATCTGAAACTCTTCTGCAGCATTATTAAGCCCAAAAGGCAGAACTAAATATCTGAACCGTCCCCAAGGTGTTGTAAATGTAGTTAAATATGAAGATTCTCTATCTAATGGCAATTGCCAAAAACCATTTTTTGCATCTAGGATAGTAAATATTTTACATCCTTGAAGTCGTGCAATAAGACTATCAGCTGTTGGTATAGGGTAGTGAGGTCGACGAATTACCTCATTTAGAGGCCTTGGATCTAAACAGATGCGCAATTTTTTAGGCGAGTTAATGACAACCATATTATTTACCCATTCTGTTGGTTCATCCACTTTTGCAATTATTCCAGATTCTACCATATTCTGCAACTCATTTTTTACTTTGTCATGTAGAGCTAGTGGTATCTTACGTGGGGCCGCTATGTGAGGAATATAGTGGTCTTTTAATTTTATTTTTACAACACGGTTCAAGCGACCAATTCCTGTAAATACATCAGAAAACTGTTGGACAATATCTTCTGGTGTTTGATGGAAAAAAATTATACATGGGCTTTGTAACATTATTAAGTCTTTGGATAAGTTCTAATTTCTCACAGGCTTCGAGCCCTAATATTGGACTAGCATTTAAAGAGGTTACTAAAAATTTACATTTCATATCTTTCTTTAAGGTTTTGCAATTAAGCAAACACTCACCTAGAATTGGTACAACGTTGTCACAGTAATCCAGTATAGGTTGTTTGCATTTTCTCACCATTGGCTTTTCACTCCATTTTAATATTTGACTCTTTGGAATAACATTGACTTGAGAACCTGTATCTAGCTTAAATATAACATCATTTCCATTTACTTTTAATTTTTGTAGCCATACAGAATTTGATTTTTTACTCTCAAGTTGATTTATATATTTCAGTTCACCCAAATAAACAAACTCTGTATCACTGTCATTATTCCGTTCCACTGCATTTAGTCGACGCACCTGTTGACTGTTGTTTACTTTATTCCGACATACTTTCAACCAATGGTTTTTTCCTTCACAGTTTTTGCATTTTGTACCGAAGGCTGGACATTTCTTTGGTTCGTGAGATCTGCCACAGTATTTACAAAATATTTCTCTTTTATGATATCGTGCACGGCCATCCTTCTACTTCATTGCATTGGCATTCAATCTGCTGATTTTATCGCACATTTCCGCGGCCTGCACTTTACTATGCTCGGCCGTTTTACATTCAGCAACAATTTCTTGCAACGTCTTCTTCTTTCTACTAGTTTCGCGAATTAATCGCTCTTGTAGCGATTTATCAGCCAACCCTTGAATGATTTTATCACGAAGCATCCGATCCGCAAGGTTGCCGTAATTGCATTCAATAACGGCTCTACGTAAACATGAATAATAGTCCGCAAATTTTTCTTCACTTTCTTGCTTGATTTCTAAAAATTTAAATGAAGCATATATCTCATTCTCATAGTCCTGAAAATATTTATCAAATTCGTCCAAAATTTGCTTCAATGTTATTTCACTGGCTCCTCCTTCTGGCTTCAGATCAAATGCACGAAATTGCTTTTTTAACTCATCACCGCCAACATGTCGGAAGAGCGTTGTTTTTGTTTTTTCGGATTCACCTGCATATTTCAAAGCTTCTATGTAATCTTCAAAATCTTGCCTCCAATACCGCCATGACTCGGATGGATTTGATCCCGGTTCAAATGCTGCAATATTAGGTAAACTTCCTGCCATATTGCTTCAATTTCTTTTGTAATATTTAACAAAAATACATGTGTCACTATACTTCTGACACCATGATATATCTTAGTTAGCAATTTTATCAGAACACCACGAGACCACCAAGTTAAAGTAGTAGTACTATTACATAGTATGTACTGCCATCAGGTGCAAACCTATTAAAATACATTACACTCTACACCCTTCAATTATCCCAAAAACAAATTTTTATGCAATTCGTACCATAAGTTTCCGAGAAATTAATTATTTTAAAACGAGCGTATTTTAAGGGCTGTATCCACATTGAAGTTCGTTACTCGATTGTTAACCGAGAGAGTCCCCTTCTTGATCAAGGCACCTTATGAAGCCTGTTAAATGACAGCAGAAGAAATTTCAAAATATCTACTCACTTCTATCATAGATGGCCCCTTAAACCATCATTTTGCCGTTTTTTAAGCATAATTTGAAAACTATTTGGAAGAAAAATGTGAAATTTCGGATTTTCATAAAGCTGGACTTAATAAATCTAAATCCATCAAAAAAATTGTAGGTTGAAATTCATAATTTTTTCGAATATTAATTTCATAATTCATATCATAAAATTATAAAAATTGCAAATTCAGCATATTTATGTTTGAGCACATTAGCGTTATTGCTACACAAAAAAATTAGCACATTAGGAGCATAATTTCAGGAGATATAAATAAAAATATGAAAACGTAATTTAACATTAGAAGCACTAAATTTTGAATGTTTATAATTCAAAAACTTATCATTCAAATGACTTGAAATTTTGTGTCAAGGCATAATTTGAACCGAAGATTTGAAATAATTCGTTAAAATTGGGTATTGCCATAGAAAAAAATGAGGTTTGGGTTCGTTTTAATATGTAGATAGTCCCCTAAGCAAACTTTATATACATCATTTAAAAGTAGACTTCATTTCCAATCGTTCGGTACCAGTAACTTCCGTCTACGATAATTTGTTGAAGAGTTAGTAGGGGGTGTTTACTTTTTAATTCCACGACTGTACATGAAGTTTAGTAGAGAAACCGTATCCTATAAGTTAAGGAAGCTTTTTATTTAACTTTCATCAAGCGACCCCGGAGACCGTCCACAGTAGCTATGCGACAATTTCTGACACAGCAATTAGGGTTTAAATGAATATTTTCAGATGAATTGGCATATATAAAACGCATATTCATATTTAGTGCTTTGGACGTCTCATTTAGGTTTTTAACTGCCGTAATGCGACAAAAATCACATAAATGCAACAGGCATACATTGTGGGATTATACTACAGATATCGATTCTATTTCTACAAAATAAGTTAGTTTTGAAGTTAAGGCATAGTATTCAATAATTTTCGGAGTAATAAATTGTATTTTTATTTAATAAAATGCCAAATACACCCTAAATGCGACAAAACTATGGGGAATCGCGTCTCATTTAGGCACAACGATCTTATTCCTTAAGTAGGGGCTACGGAATCTTTACGTTTAAGACAGGATCACGTTATAATCAAGTTTCGTTTTCACAGGTTTTTCTAAACGAAGTACAATAAAATCTGTAAAAACAAAATCTATAGGGACCAGAAAAATTTACCGTCTTACGCAGATTTCCGACTCAGTAGGTAGATTAGTACTGTATTCCTTTCGACAGATTCATAAAAATTCTGTTATTGGCAGTTTCTGCTTTTACTGCTTTTACTCTATTAGTTTTCATTGGATGCAGACTAACAAATAGCATGGTACTAAATTGTGCATCATGGAAAATCAGGACCAATTCCAAAGTGGTTCCGCGGGAAGGGTTTTGGAAACCCCAAAACTCGGGGCACTTGGCAACACTAGTCGCAGTTTATTTGGTCAAGGATGCGTAGTAAATTTGGAGTTTTAGTTCATAACTTTATCAATAATGAAAACATTCTAACAAAATTTGCATCATGGCATCGTTCTTTGTATAAAATGTAACGCTGTCTCGGGAAGTGCACTGTAAAAAAAAAAAAAAAAAAAAAAGACTAATGTTTCTTAACCCCTTCGGGACGAGCGTCTTTTACAGAATTTTTAATCTTTAATCACCGATTTTTTTAAACAGAAATTTTTGCCTAATTGAATCGGGAAAATGCTCGGATTAAATGAGGCAAAATTTACGATAAAAATTTACTGGTGAAAATAATCCCCGATTCTGAGCACCTTACGCAGCACGAATACCGGTCGTTCGTCCCCAAGGCGTTAAAGTGTTATTACACGTGAAAATTTGAAGCGACAAATTTCCCGATGAAAACTATAACTCTGTTTCGTTTTCGAAGCATTTCATTAGCGGTTAGGGAAAAGGCTTTTCCCTCGTCAGTTTTCCAAGCAGTTGATTGGCTGTTACTGGTGACTCACTTCGTTTACAAACGACAAAATGGCTCCGACAAGAGATAGTTCCTTGGTTTCAAGCAACTCTTTTAAAGTCATAGGTTAACATTGAGTCGCTCGGAATTTAGAGGCAACTTTGACGCTTCGTGTAATAGCATTTTTAATCTTCGAAAATATAGCATAACAACAAATTAAAATATGCATTAACCTCTTTCAAGTTACCCATAATTCCAAAAAGCAATCATTATCTTTAGAAATCTCAGAAAACAATAAATTTTCAATAGTTAAAGAAGTATCTATACAAACAAAATTTCTTTTGCTGCCATTGACTTTCGGAAACGTTTCCGAGTATTTTATAGAGAATTAATCCGTTTTTTCAAACAGTAATTCTGATTTTTAGGATGCTATCCATTCGCCATTAAACATTTATAGCTGCATAATTGAATTTATACATCCAAGAGTCACAAAACAATATTAATGTGAATGCTGTAAATTTATCATGTGTGTCTGTAAATCATATTTACTGAACATGAAAATTTTTATTTAAAAATAGCTAGTATCTAAAAAACAGATATTCCGCTTTGTGAAAACTGATCAATACTCTACAGAAATTACTCGGAAACGTTGTGGCAGCAAAAGAAACTAGGTATTCATAAATGCTTCTTTAATTCTCAGTATTCTGAGGTTTCTGAGGTTTTTAAAGACAAAGAATGCTTTTCAGAATCATTTACAAAACTGTCTTTTGTACAGTGTGTTGGAAGTGGCCACCATCCAAATAGCGTTGAACTAGAGCGTCATATTTTGTAATGTAGTTCACATTACACGTGGTGTGACATACCGAATTACAGTAAACTCCCGACTATCCGGCCTAATGTGGCGGAAGGGTAGGCCGGATAACAAAAAAGCCGGATAGGTCAGAGTTCTATAAATATTTACTCACTTCCTGCACCCCCCTCCCTATTATATTAAAACACATGTCATATATTTTAAGATAAATTTTATATATACAGTACATACAGTTTCAAAATAAGCAAAACATTAACGTAAAACGTAAGCCTAATTCGTAAAAAAATAAGTAAATCTTATTTTACTGTTTATTAATAAATGATTGCACAAATATGAAAAGTTATACATAAGATAAAAGAGTCAAAACTTAGTTTTTAGTTTTTGAAAAAGTAGTTGATAGATGACTGTCTCTGCTATTGCATTCTGAAATACCTTCTTGCTCCTTCTTGCCGTGTGTTAGCACTTTCCTACGGACAAGAACCTGCCTGTCTCGGCCGCTTGCAACATTCCTCTTTTTTTTTTTTTTTTGCTAGGCCGGATAGTACGGAGGGCCGGATAGGCGCGAGCCGGATAGGCGCGAGCCGGATAGTCGGGAGTTTACTGTACTGTGTTCTTTCAGTACTTTTGTAATATCGTGTCTCAAACAAAGGAAGGTAAAGCCTGTTAAACGTTTCTTTAAAATACCATAATTATTGTTATGAATAAAAGTTTGAGCTCAGATTAAAGAGAGATACTTTGTATTTTTTTATCGGACTGCAATCCTAGTTTTTTCCATTAAAAAAAAAAAATTGTTATAGTGTCTTCTACCACCCTGGAAATTATTGAGCAGTTATTCTGGATCACACAGCTTAAAATATTTTTTCTGAAATTGGTAATGATTAAAACTCCATATTAGTTTGAGAAAAATGTAAAGATCGATTAAAGATCGATAATCATCTCAAGTAAGAATGCAAGTACGAATTCTGTCACCAGAACTTTGAGAATAAATAAGTAATCGCCAAATATATATAACGATAAACGTCATATGGGTGAAAACAAGTAGTGTAGTTAGGTAATATTTGAATTGATCCTGGGCTTCTCAGACTGGTCGTAGTAGATTGTCGTTATGCCGATAAAAATAAGAGCAGCAATAGCACCTTGACAATCGATGAACAGTGGCATTTGATTATTTATTATAGATTGATGCAAGTAAGTAAACGAATTTTAGTAGTCATCATCATACGTTCCACACTTAAGATTATTGCAGTCGAGTGGCAGATGGTCAGAACAATGGAGGTTTCCACTAGTAACTTCTCCGGGGGACAAGGAACGAAGCATTTTATGATCACAGACTTTTATTAAACAACATCGATAAGCAGTTCTCAATAGCATAGGCAGTGGCATAGATAATCTCGATGAGTTATCACTTTATGTTCTCATCATCCATCGAATCATTGGAAGTAAATCTTTTAGGTAAATCTTTAGAAACTTCATATCTTCAGATACTCAGCCAGGAGACAATTTACGCTTAGAAAATCGAGCAAATTCTACAAAATCTGCCGGAGCATCCCGCATAGCCGCTTTTCAATTACCGAGCGTAGTAATACAAATATCATGTAACACGCGCTCTGAACCAATTAAGAATTAAGGATGACACGCCATTATACGTCATAGGAAAGCGGACTGACAGATGAGCTGATGGATTTGATAGTAAAAAGGAAACCCCGGAAATAAGCGCGGGAAAGAAAATTCTCAGAAGGGAAAAAAACGGCTACTAAAAAGAGCATTCAAAACCCAGAAATGATCGGAAATAGAACATTTAATTTAAGAATACTAAAAGTAAAATTTTAAGTAAATAGGGCAAACTAGATATTAAATTAAAGGGAATTCATGGGGAGTCCATTCAAAGGGACCATGTAAAATTTTAACTTCTATCGGACATTTGAAAGTCAGTTAATGTTCGAGTACAAATTTTAAACTGTAAAGATGATCGTTGCAAGTTAAATAAAACCTTATGAAAATAACATAATTTTTGTTAAAAGAAATCATAGTCTCAAATCCTTACAAAAAAGAACATATTTTAAAATACAATTATTTTAACTAATTTGAAAACTAATTAAGTTAACTCAATCGTAATAGTTGTACGATTTCTTTCAAACCGCAGATACCTTGAAATAAATTTAAGTACTTTATGTACGACCCCTGAAAGCATGGTCGAAATCATCTGTTCTGATATGCAAAAAAGTGGTATAAGTCATGCATTTCAAAGTTTCATATCTCGGTCGATTTTAATGTTAGATGAATGGGACTTTTTCTGTCTTATCTGTTAGCGTCACAGTAAATTTTTACTAAATATCACTTATGGGAATTGGGGGGACCGTATGAAAATTTAAATTTCGTAATTTTTTAATAAATGTTTTTCTTAACCGAAATCGCTTTAAAAATAATTCTTTACCTTATTTAAACCATTTTTGTAATTGGAAGTATGCATCTAGGATCAACGGTTGCGAAAATAAAGGTCAGTCATGTTATACGTGGACACACTGTATATAATTTGGATTATATTACCGCTAAAAAAAATCATTAATTACCATAGAAATATCCAATCAATATCTATCATATTACATAAATATGAACTTTGATCATGACTTTATTGGCAATCTTATCAGAATCGAAGCTTTGAGTGTTATGTTTGAAATTTAAACACCTAATCGAAAATTCATGAAATCAATGTAATCTTACTTCTTGGACTTTAATTCCTTGTTTCAAGCGATTGTTGTTAATAGTTTATATTTTAGCAACAAGATTCAGAGATTGTACTTGCATTTGCTAGTTTTCTTTACATTTTATTTTCAATTTAAAAATATGTTTTCACAATGTTTTTCTGTACGCTTTTATAAGAAATATTTGGTGTTTTAATTAATGTCTATTCAATAAAAAATTCATAAATATTTTGTGTATGACACATTAATAAGAATGTTATCACTTTCAAAAATACATAAATAAATAATATACAAATAAATAAATACAAAACTTTATGTAACATTTCTTATAGTTATGTAATTGATGTGATACTGTTATCATCTTATTACTTTATTATAGAAATAAATCTTTACTAAAGTCTTAATAAATAGGAATTTAATTTAAAAAAAATTTGAAATATTTTAAATAAATTTTATTTACAACGATAGGATATATATACAGTAGAACCTCGATTATCCGAAGTAATTGGGACCGACCCTCTTTTGGAAAATCGAAATCTTCGGATAATCGAGAATGCTTCAATTTTAAGAGGAGAAATATATGCGCTATTCCTTATTGAGGTAACAAGTACTTAATAAAAATCAAGCAATAACAAAATAGAAACAAGTTAATAAATTACCTGAATTTTAATTTTGAAATTAAGTACCTTGCACATATTTCACAAGGGTTTGAAGCAATGTTTTGTTTGTCGCAGTTTCGATTGCCTTTTCTTTGAAAATCTATCACGAAGTTTTTTAATGTTATTAGTTCACGAGTATCACAGTCTTTCTGCTGCTCCAGCCATGTCAAACCTTTTGCAAAACATTCAAAAGCTTCAGAGTTGCTAATATGTTCGTTTTCTTCGTTCGTTTTGTTCGTTCCACTCCACTTAAGGGAGCTCAAGTTGAATTCAAAGGAACTCTAAGAAAGGGGATCGAAAATAGTATTTATATGTACCCGTAGTTCAGAATGGATAGCTTGCACACAAGGAATATGATAGTTAAAAAAAAAAAGAAAGAAAAAAGGCTTTGAAAATGGATTTTGTACACAAAGAATGTGGCACTAAAAAAAAAAAAGGTTTATAAATGGGTTTCGGTTAATCGAGATTTTCAGTTAAAAGAGTTTCGGATAAAAGAGGTTCTACTGTGCATATATATATGTGTGTGTGTATATTTTTTCAAATAACTTTATTATTTTTGTTGTTGTTGTTCAGTGTGCAGGTTTTAGTAGAATTAAAGAGAAATTTTGCGGTATATTGGATCGAAATTTTTTTAAATAAGAAATGTAAAAGAAGTCGCGAATTTTTATTTTATATTTTTAAATAAACATAATCAATTTATTCAGTTTTTCTTAAAAGTCATTTTTGTAATAAAAATAATGTTCAAAATTTTAAAAAGCTTTAGAGTAATGGGAAAAATAAATAGTGAAAAAAAAATTGAACAAAATGAAGTGAAAAATTTTTTTAATTTTTAATCCTTATTAATATTTCTTTCTTTCTTTCTTTCTTTTTCTTTCTTTCTTACGTCAAATTTATTTTATCTAAAGCAGAGATTTAACCATTTTCATAGGGAAAAATTAACATAGAGAAAAAAAGTCAGTCAGAAGATTTTAAAGTATATTGAGGCTTTATAACATAAATATACATATTTTATTCTGTAAAGTGCTATCTTCTATCCAGCATCAATGTTATCAATAATAATAACTCTTATCAATTATAAATTAATAATGTAAATCCAAACATGTCTTTTTCCACTGTTTAGGGAAATGTGCTGATGAAGTAATAGAACTGATTGAAAATGAGACCATCCCCTGCAACTGCCATCAAGCTTGCAAGTAAAATAAATTAAAATTTATAAACATGCATGAAGCATTAAAATTATTAATATACTGCAACATATATTTGTATAAATTACATTTAATAATTAAGTGATAAATAAAATTTTAGACGAATTTTAGCTAATAGTCGCTAAATAATTAAAACTAATTATAAATTATAAATGTTAACGAAAATAATGTGTGGCAATTGACATTTAAATAAATTTATAGGCAAACTATGGGGAATTCACATTTCATTTTCATGATCCTTTATAATTAAGCATATGAAATTTATAGTTGTTTTATTTTTTTTTTCAGAGAAAACGTATTTCAAACATCTTTAACGGCAGGTCACATCAACAAAAATTTCTTCAGGCTCGTGAAAGCAGTTAAAAGCCTTCGCATAAAAAACGATAGCTTCATTGCTTCATTCACTTCGACGAAGTAAGATAGATGCATATTATCATCATAACATATAATATTTTAAAAAAAAAACGATAGCTTCATTGCTTCATTCACTTCGACGAAGTAAGATAGATGCATATTATCATCATAACATATAATATTTTAAAACAACAATGTAAAATTTTATGCCTTATTATCTGAAGATTTTTAAAAGAATGGAAGTAAACTCGAGTCCATTTTGATGCAATATCTAATAATAAGAATAGCTGACTTGCCACGTCTTCTGATTTTGGCGGACGACTCCTGATTGCCTGTGCTCCTAATTTTTGACATATTTTTCCCGATTTTCTTACATGTTTTTCAATAGTCTATTCTTTTATTATTAACAATTTTTCTTAATTAAAATTAAGATGTTCATTATCATTATGGGGAAAGAAAAGTTTCCTCAGTTATTTGTAATTTAAAATCATGTTGAAGAACCTGAATATAACATACCTGAGTTTTTTTCTACACCCAAGAAGTATATATATACATATATATCTTATTTGAGTGAAATACTGTATTTAATTTGAGTGATATATTATATTTGATCTTGAACGACAACCAATAAATTAAATTTATTCTAAATATACTTACATTTAAGGTATTCGAATACCTTCGGAGGGCTTTTTTTAAAATGACTTTTTTTTTTTGCATTGTATATCATGATGTGATTAAAAAAGTAAAATAAAACAGAAAAAGTTATACATTTCAAATTATTTTTTTATTTTTTGGGGAAAAAATATGCAAAAAACAGCGAAAATAATCACTTCCGCAAAACATCATAACTCAACTTTAAATCAAGATATTTTTATTTTGTAAGCATTATTATAATTATTAAACCTTTTTCTAGGGACTGAACTACTCTCATATTTGTGAGTCAACTATTTAAAACTAGATAGAAAGTTAATCAGTGATGAAGCAAAAATTGCTAAAAATTTATTGCAAATTGGAAACTTTATCAAAAAAAAAAAAAAAAAAAAAAAAAAAACTAATACACTTAATGTTACGAGTGTGGTTCATTCCTTTATTGCACTTTGCAAAGCATACAAAAAATTTTGAAAGAGATTCATCCATATTTTTTTCCGTTATGATGTACATAAAATGTACATAAAATGATGATAACATAAAATGTTAACAAATTGATTTTCAGAAAACGCAAAAACAAAATTTAATTCAAAATCTTACCTTTATTTTGAAAAGTAAACCTTAATATGTTTCTCAATTTATACACTATGTTATCTATTTTGTTTAAAACAATTGCTGTTTTTCTTTTTCAAATTCTTTTAAAAAATGTCTCTGCTTCTTTACTTTTGAGTTTACATAGCATTGAAAAACGTAAAAAAGCATAGAAATCCGCATGCTTGCAAAACATCACAACTAAACTTTAAATCAGGATATTTTTATTTTGTAAGCTTTATTATAAATATTAAATATTTTCCTAGGGAATAAACTACTCTCATATTTGTGACTTAAAAATCTTAAAAAATAACAAACGAAATTTTGACAAAGCAAAAAGTACCCAAAATTTTTTTGCGAATCCTAATATTATCAATAATAGTAATAACAATTAAAAAAATAACACATCTACAGCTATTAATGTAGTTTATTCCCTTTATCGCCCTTTTCCAAACATAGATAAGAAAAATTATCTATTTTCATTCATAAATTTTTCTGTTATGACATTTTACATAAACCCCATGTAAGCACAAAATGTTAAAACTTTTATTTTGAGAAAACACAAAACATTCAATTTTGACACAGTAATAAAAAAACTAATTTGCACCTGATTTATACAATGTATTATTTGTTTTGTTTTTTCTAACTGCTCTTGAAATTTTCCGTCGCTTTTTACTAGACTGAAAAGAAGGGTTATGTGTTTCACGCGTATCTGTGTATGTGGATTTCTTTATACCCTCGAAACATCCCAACGGCTGGATGGATTTTAATGAATGAGGTCTCTATCAATTTGTCTTAACGGCCCGATGGTTATAGGCTAGGTTTTGTTTTTATAAATTCAAAATGGCGGTAGAGACGAAAAAAAAAATTACGCACCCTATTGAGTGGCATATCATTGGATAGGTCTTTCAAAATGAAGACGATATTTCATTGACTATTTTACAGTCAGAAGCTCCGTTAAAATATTATACAACCTGGAAGTTGTGTATGTAGGATCTCTAGCTTTACTGCAACTCTAACCATCGTAGACATCTATAGGCCTCATCAAAACAGTGTTTATAGATAGGGACTAACAATTAAAAACAACTTAAAAGTCATCAATACAAGTAAATAAAAAAAAATAGGTTAGTAATATAAACGAGTAATATAAAAAAATATTTTAAGTCAATTCTTACTTAGGTCAATAACAGAATTTTTTTTTCTCCCATTCTTCTTTTCCCTTGAGTGGCGCTTAAAATGCCTTGATCAAGAAAGGAACTCTCTCGGTCTTAAAATACCTTGATCAAGAAGAGGGCTCTCTCGATTATCGAAAATTAATAAATTTAATTTAATAAATAAATTATATTTGAAAAAAAACGGGATTAACATATAGTGTCATATACTACAAGTTTAAAAAAATTTTTTTGAGCTTGATTGGATAAATAATAAGTATTTTATCAACGATTGAAAATTTGAACAAGATATATATTAGCGAGAGTGTGAGCTAATAGTAGGAATTTTAAAAAAATAGTTTCACATTGATGAGAAATAATTAATTAGTTCGCTTTTTACGCAGTCGGGTTTTTTGATTTTTTAAATTTAATTGTTTATTGGCAATTGGGGTTGTATGGCGTTCGGAATCGGAAATTCGTGTTTTATCGAGCATCTGATACCCGTTACGTGTATAAAATCCAATTTCGCTTATTTTCATTTTGTTTAATACTTCTAAACAACCTGCGTAGTTACTATTATATTGAATAGTAGCATCATACGCACCTAATTTAACAGTTTTTAGGCTAACAAACACCTCATTTGGTATTCGCTGCCAAATTACACCATTAAAACTTTCCTTTGCATTCTGGGTTTTTCCGTGCAAACACTTTTCTAACAATTCTCTAGAACACAGTTTCATATACACTGGCTTGATAATATTCAGCACACTTTGAGGTAAACCAGGATATTTTTCACAAATTTTTGTTTTCTGCGCTACAGAACGTTGATAAAAGCACCAACTTTTTTCACCAGTAGGACATTGGCCATGCAAATGATTTTTAGAATTTAAAGCACAGTGAAATAATGCAGCTATGGCATTTTGTTGCATACTATTAAAATTACCCACATTAGCTCGAATCGCTATTCCATAATAGTTTTGTAACATGTCGATAAAAGTATCTGTAAGTTTTGCTTTTCCAGAGCGAGACCTTTCATTTTTGATTTCAGACTCCGCAACTGAGTACCTACACGCTTTTGGATATGGCCAATACACTCCTTTTTGGAAACACTATTTTCACCATATATACTTTGTACACATGTATAAGCTTTAGAGCAGTGTTTCCCAACCTTTTTGTGGCCACGCCCCACCGAAGCATCTGTAGAATCACGATGCCCCCCTTCCTCCTAACACACATATTCTATATTCGTAAAGTTAACTATTCACCTGAAGGAAACATAATAAGAGTTTTATCAATAACATTCATTTCACAATTTTTTATTTATCATAGAGGCGAATTTTCTGCAACAAATATGTTTTTAACATAATTTTCTAATTGCAATGATACTATAAATCTTTTATTTCAAAATAGGTTTGTTGTTCCTTCCCAGCTTACCTCAATGTTTAACAAAAGTGTTATATGGTCTGCATTTTTATCTACACAAAATTCTTAAAGAATCTCTCACAGTTAGCATTAAAATTGATAATATTGACACATTTTATAATTTTTGTAACTTCTTAAGTATTGTTAGAAAAGCTTTGGACTCCAAACTTTCTTTCTAACGATAACCATATACACAAGAAGCATTTCAAGATTCTGACCTTTATCAATTTTTAGTAGCCATTATTCCCCATCAAAAGACATTTATATTTTTCCCTGCCCGATTATCGTTAATTAAGTGCCATGTATTATCACATTTTCAAATTTAAATTGCTTATGTTTAATGTTCATTCATCGTGTGGGAGGCCTGCTCTCTAGCCATAGATATTTACTATTTATCCATTTCTTTTTCTAATGCTATTAAAGCTTTATAAATTTACAAAGTTGGTAGTACCACGTTTAGTTAATATATTTTTAGGTTAAATATGTTAAAGACAATAAGATTTAGGTTTACTCTTCACGTACTCTTCAGTAATTTCATGTGTAAAAGTTTCGCCATGTTACATACAGCAGAGCGAATAGATAAAAATAGTCTATTTAATATATGATTGAAAAAAAGTGTAAAAAACATTAGTAACCAGAAAAATTATAGAAAATTTTAAGAATAACAAAGAAGGGGAACAGACTGGTAAGACATTTTAAAAGATTGTTCATAAAGCTACTCTGATATAGATTCCATTTTAAACATTTTGATTCGAATCTTTTTTTTAAATAAAAAAATATATATATATATTTTTAATTTTACATGTATTACCTTTATTTTTAGCCTAAAATATTATTTTTAAAAAAAGAGAGAGAGAGAATGAGTGAGTTACAAATTTGAAATTGCCCCCCTATAAAGTCATATTGCCCCCCCCCCCAGTGGGGCGTACGCTCCACTTTGGGAACCACTGATTTAGAGTCACCATCACCGTAACACTTTACGTATTTTAATTTCCTCTTTTCCAGCGATCTCGAAAATATTCGTGTCGCCCCGACAGTTTCCATTGTACCTGCAGAACCGACAAAATTTGCATGACATACGTGGTCTGCTTTCTCTGATTAATAAACATAATTTTTCTCTATTTTATGCAACTTTTTACAAATCATATAGTATGAAGACATGACTTCGACATCTACAACTGTACCTGTATCGACTGAAATTGCAGCAAGACATCCATTTAAAGATGTAAATCCTCGACGTTGCTAAGTTCCATTTACGGAAGCACTACATTCATTGCTGTTGGTTTTAGTTATAACTTCAGCGGCTGCATTTTTCATCGACTCTTCTGCTACTTCTGAAACAACTTTCAAAAGCTTTTCTTCTTGCTTTTTATAAGCAGATTTTGATATACATGGCAAATTTAATGTTGTGCACAGTTTATATGCAGCAGAAAATCCTTTGCCTGTCTCATTCCATAAACAAATCTAGCATTTATATCTGATTCATTTACAATTTTATTTGATGATGCAAAACTTTTTATAAAATCACAAGATCTGCATTTCAAATTTAGATGAGAACATAATGCTACCTTGAATCTTCATCAATAAATAATGCATTATTTAAGCATTTCGGGCACGGAAGATCTTTAAAAACATCCAGCAATATATCCATGTCAAAACTTCTATTACCAGTAATGCTAGTATTTGAATCTTGCTCTTCTGAAAAGTATGACATTCCTATCTTTGATGCACTAATAGAATGTGTATTCTCTTCCTTTCACACGATGTTTTCACATTTTTTTTTTGAAAGCCTATTACCTTTAAATTGTCTCTTTTTCGTTCTAGCAGTACTTTTTACCATTTTAGAAGAAACAAGTTGCAAATTGCTCGTTAAACTTGGCAAATGAGGTGCGTTCGTACTATAACTAGTTTTATAAATATTTTTTGCGCCGCATACTGTACTGAATGTATATTTTAGGTGACTTCATAAGTGCATGTCAATTTCATTCTGTTCGAAAGGCTGTAACATCATTAAAATGCACTTGCAATTATTTTTTCCCATTGGCCATAATGGAACCGAAAACTTTTCACTGTCCCTGTAATTGAATTATGCATCCGATTTTCATAAAATTTGAAATGAATCGGCAAAATTTTACAACAATTATATATTTAAAATTTCAGACCATTCGAAAGGCTGTAACATCATTAAAATGCACTTGCAATAATTTATTCCCATTGGCCGTAATGTAACGACAAACTTTTGACTGTCCCTGTAATTAAACTATACATCCGATTTTCATAAAATTTGAAATGACTCGAGAAAATTTTACAACAATTGTATATTTAAAATTTCAGACCATTCGGAAGGCTATAACATCATTAAAATGCACTTGCAATAATTTATTCCCATTGACCATAATGTAACGGAAAACTTTTGACTGTCCCTGTCATTAAACTATGCATCCGATTTTCATAAAATTTGAAATGACTCGGAAAATTTTACAACAATTATATATTTTTAATTTCAGACCATTCGGTTGGGTAGTTTTAGCTCTGTTACATGCGGACTAACGGACGGGCTGAACGACAACTATAGATGCTACGTATTTATATAATTACGAACGCGTGTAAAAATGGCACTACTCACTAGAAAATTTTCGGAAATAATCTTCGATAAAAATCGCTAAAACTTGCAACAACACGAAGCATAAACAATGCTTGCAAACAAACTGTAAAAGACGCTTTGAACTTGTTGCCAAAAGTTTTTAGAATACTCATGTTGCCGCATTCAAAATCTGTGCTTTAAAACTTTCTTTCTAGTTAGTTTAAAATTTATAATAAATAAAAAAACGAGTTTTGAAGCTTATATTAAAACAAAACTAAACGTAGACAAACACTTCAGCTGACTTCCGGTGAGCAGAACGATACTTTCGGTTTGAAAATACTGAAACTTAGTAATTTTAAAAAGGCAATAACTTGACTTCTTAATAATATATAAACAAAATTCAAACAGATTTGGAAAGATAAAAAATCCGGCTATTATATTATACCAAAATCTAAAAATCGATATTTTGGCTGAAAATCGGCTTTTAAAGGATACCACGTCTCCTGATTTTGGCGGACGACTCCTGATTGCCCGTGCTCCTAATTTTTGACATATTTTTCCCGATTTTCTTACATGTTTTTCAATAGTCTATTCTTTTATTATTAACAATTTTTCTTAATTAAATTAAGATGTTCATTATCCTTATGAGGAAAGAAAAGTTTCCTCAGTTATTTGTAATTTGAAATCATGTTGAAGAACCTGAATTTAACATACCTGAGTTTTTTCTACATCCAAGAGGTATATATATATATATATATGTGTGTGTGTGTCTTATTTGAGTAAAATATTGCATTTAATTTGAGTGATGTATTATATTTAATCTTCAACGACAACCAATAAATTAAATTTGTTATTAATATACTTACATTTAAAAAATAATGCTTTTACTGAAAAAAAAATCTCCTGATTTGTAAAATAAAATCTCTTGATTTTGGGCTAATCTGAAATAGGCATCTTAATGTGATGTATTCTGAATGTACTGAACTACCCTAATTGATTTTCAAGTTAACAAACTCATACGGCTAATAGTATATACGTAACGTAAACTTTAAATGTTGTTAATGCTTCAACAAAAATTATATTTTTATAGAACATTTTTTATCGATTTCTTTATTAATTATCCTCTAGTACTACAATTTCATAGCTTCTAACTTTTACGCTTTTTTTCTTTCCTCCATTTTTTAATGTGAAATTTAACTTTTATTTAATCACACTAGGGGGGTCGGCCCCCTACGAGCTACGCTCGCCAACCCCCGTCCAGACACCGCAGGCTCTAAATGCACGCTAATTTGATCGGCTTTAAAAAGATTTCGAAAGACTGAATTATAATTTAAAAAACAGTGGCGATCTCCCTATAAACGAATTTCCATTCCCTTCTCTTTGATTGGGGAATTTTAACGCCAAATCCGCTGCGGTACTACTTGATTATCCCGTCGACCAATTTCGCCAAGTTATATAAATCGCCAAACCACTCGCCAAATTATACAAATTGACATAATTTTTATTTTAAATAACGAAAGAACAAATAAATACGTACAACATTAATAAAAATACAAATAAAACGTCGAAATAAAAATAACTTGATGACGTAGACACGTGTAACAACATTTCAAAATAAGCTAATATAAAACGAATTAAGTAAACAAAGTCTTTGTCTCCTGGTATTTTTTAACAAAGCGAAAAGAAAGTTCTTTTAAATGAGACATTTTAAATTAATCGTTTTTAATCTGACGTAATTTTGACCAAGCTATTCTTTCTCTTTTAAATAATCGCGTGAAAGTACTTTTGTTAGCAATGAAATATTATTTGCGGTTTCCTAACAAAAATAGTTGAAAATATCCTCTCAAAATATTAAATAAATCTGTAGCGCAATTTCTAAATTTAAACTTTTTTGCAATATTATTTTGTGTTCATTTTATGTAATAACTATAATGTGACGTAAATATGACGTAATTTCTCCTAAGACTTCTAACGCATGTTAATGAATTTATTATTTTACAATATCCTTTCTCTTTTAAAATTCACGTGTGTACTTTTTATGACGTAATTTTTAATAAGTTCCTGCTTTTTATACATAATTATTTAATTCTAATTTGAAAGTTTTTTTCCTGTTTATAATAGTCACGTGTAAATAAATTTTTAATTTGAAGCAAACATTATTGCTTGCGCTTTTTATACAGTTGGCAACAGTTTAAATTAGTACAATTTTCTGAAATCTGTAAAAAATATCTCTAGAAATGCTGAAAATTTGAATTTAAAATAGAAATAAAACCTGAAAAAATGTGTCAAAATAAAAAAATTAATGCAATCTGCACTCCGGCAAATTCTAACGCATAAAATGATCTAAAAATGATTACACTGCCATGTACAGTTTTTGCTGCTATAAAACTTTTTTAGTGGAACGATTTTGTCCAACTTTAGCATTAAATATCTCTTAAAATAATTCTTCGATTTGAAAACTGTCTGCATCAGCGTGTTTATCAAACATTTCTGTATAAAACCACTGATTTTCATATTTTTGTATGTATTATTTTTCTCAATATTAACGAAGAAATACCTCCGGTAACAAAAAATTCAAAACCGGCGGCGGCGGCGGCGGTGACAGCGGTAGTTACTTTTTTTTAGAATAGAGAGATAGTTTTTCTGCGATTGTATTAGAAATATTTGTCAATTAAAAAAAATAGTGGCAACAATAAAACATAAAGGTTGGCAGCTATGCAAATTGTTATCTTCATTGCGTTACATACTAAAAAGTGTGTTTTTATCAGGTAAGAAACTGTAGCAAGATTATAATTTTAACCATTGCGGATTAATGAAACTGAAATTTGTAGAAAATTAACTCCCCACGTGGTATTCCGTCGATATGATACGAGCTGTAAAGTATATATATATATTTTTTTTTTTTTTGTTTATTTTGTACAATACATTATACTTACCATGATTCGAATTTTCTTTACCCATAGGAGAAATATTTTGGGACTAAAAGTATACTATGGAACTTTATCTTTGCAAAATACTACCGAAAGACCAGCATATAGTGTAAGTAATAAGAAATCTTATCAAAAATACAAATAATACTCTAAATACGAAATTTAGTATTTTCACGATGAAATATTATGAATATAAATGAAATTTATAAATTTTATGAATATAAATATAATATAAATAAAATTAGTATTAAATGATGAAAATTTGCGCCGTGACAAGTGTTGCCAGGTATCCCGCGTAAATCAATGCCAAATATCTCTGGACAACACTAATTTCTTACAGTTTATTTCGCCATCTTTAATTGCAGATAATTTTGCAATATTAGATAAGGCGAAGAAAATTACTACTTTAAAATACTCGTGTTCAGATCATTTGAAGAACCGATCTACGCTGGACAAGTAGCAATTCTAGCTGTGACGCCAGAGCAAATAAAAGCGAGGTTGGCAAAAAAAGACAGACTGCCGCACTGTGTGTTATACAAACGTGTCTCTTTTTTCAGACCGGTTGAGTCACATGATGCTGGAAAGTACGAATGCAGGTGCACGAAAGGAACATTATGTGACTCTGGTGGTCTAACCCAAAAGGTACTGCAGCCGCGTGTCTTTTTTGTTAGTCTCGACATACTGTGCAACTGGCACAACCTATGCATTGAAGACTAGCGAAAAACCCAAAAATCAGAATTTTTCGTATTTATTTTTACAAGTATGATAATTCAAATGAATCAGATATAGTGACAATTCAAATGTCTTTGGCTTGGTAACTATGTTCTTATGCATTTGGAAAATAATCAACCAATTTAAAAAACGCTATTATATTTTTTTTCAGTAAAATAACTAATGATTTTTTTTTTTTGCGAAAAATCTTTACAAAATGTTCAATAGAACAAAAAGATCGGCAATTTAGCCCAGGTTAGGGAATTGAATTCGGAATTAATTAGGGGAAACCTGGAAATTGTTTTAATCCCTTTTGTTTAGGTCTAGAATGAATATGCTATGTTTTTCCCCTCGTACTAGGTGAGCGTTAGGAAATATATATAGATTTATAGTCAAAAAACACGTTTTTTTTTGCATACCATAACAATATCTCAAAACAGCTATCTCTATCAAAAACATTGTCAATACAAGTGTTGTAGAGCTTAAAATTTTGAGTAAAATGATTACCTACACCTAATATTTTTGTTGAACATTAAGGTTACAATTCTACTTTAAAGTTTTAGACCCGTGGTCAGAGGGTTGAACTCGGAATTAATTTGGACAAAACTGAAACTTGTTTTAATCCCTTCAGTTCAGGTCTAAAATAAACGTACTATGTTTTCTTCCTCGTACTTCGGTGAATGTTAGAACATATGTACATATTTGTTTTCGAAAAACACGTTTTTTTTAATTACCTTAACAATATCTCAAAACTCTCTATAAAAAACACTGTCAATACAAATGTTGTCGAACTTAAAATTCTGAATAAAATGAGTACCATCATTAATATTTTTGTTCAACATTAAGGTCGCAATTCTATTTCAAAATTTTGCCTTAATCGCTAATCAAGAACTTGAAGCCAGGAGAGACTAAGTTAACTTAACAATATCTCAAAACAGCTACCTCCATCAATAACATTCTCAGTATGAAAGTTGTAGAGCCTAAAATTCTGAATAAAATGAGTACCTACACTTAATATTTTTGTTCAATATTAAGGCTGCAATTTTGAGATATTTTTAAGTTAACTTGGTCTCTCCTGGCTTCAAGCTCTTGATTTGAAAAATTTTGAAATAGAATTGCGACCTTAATGTTGAACAAAAATATTAATGACGGTACTCATTTTATTCAGAATTTTAAGCTCTACAACATTTGTATTGATATTGTTTTTTATAAGAGTTAGCTGTTTTGAGATATTGTTAAGGTAATTAAAAAAAAAAAAACGTGTTTTTCGAAAATAAATATGTACATATTTTATAACATTCACCGAAGTACGAGGAAGAAAACATAGTACGTTCATTTTAGACCGAAACTGAAAGGATTAAAAAAAATTTCAGTTTTATCCAAATTAATTTTGAGTTCAAACCCCTGAGCACGGGTCTAAAACTTTAAAGTAGAATTGTGACCTTAATGTTCAACAAAAATATTAAGTGTAGGTACTCATTTTACTCAGAATTCGCATCTCTACAACATTTGTATTGACAATGTTTTTGACAGAGTTGGCAGTTTTGAGATATTGTTATGGTATTTTAAAAAAACGTGTTTTTTGACTATAAATCTGTACATATTTCCTAACGATCACCTACTACGAGGGAGAAAACTTAGCATATTCATTCTAGACCTAAACTAATGGATTAAAACAATTTCCAGCTTTTCCCTAATTAATTCCAAATTCGGCCTTTTTCACTCCCCTACCACTGGGCTAATATATTATAAAGGAATATTAAGAGATACAAAAAAATTTAGCTTGCACTGGAAGAAATATTTTTTCCTACCCCTTCTATTTCTCATTTACTAAATTTCATTGTGACTTTTAGCTATACAAACAAACAAAAAGCAGATTTTAAAAAATATTAGTTAAAATTACTACAAAGAAACTAAATTAAAGTAACCAAGTGACTATAGATTGACAATGTTAATAAACATATATATTGATACTCTACTCCCTATAAAGTTACTTTAAAATATTCTTGCTAATTTTGTAATTATAAATTTAGAATCTTAACTGGATTATTTTAAATTTAGAAAATACTCAAAAAGTTGGACATTTTGACAAAATTTCTAATATTTGTTACTCACGCGAAATTTTGGCTAAAAAATAAATTCATTGAATTTACTTATTTATTTGAATTTATTTTAAATAAATAACTTTAGGAAGTCGTGAGTTTGTCAAAATTTTAAGTGTGTACTTTAATATTTAATCCACATAACCATTACCTAATGCTATTAAAAAAACGTGTTGTTTCAGATTGTAAGATGAAATGTTCAAAATTAAACTGTACACTATTTTTTTCTTTTTTTTTAAGGATAAAATATATAACTTTCTTCAAATGATCAAAAATTTTTACTACTTTTCTTGCATGTTTTCATATTTTTAAATGTCTTAATTTATGTGTCTTCAGCCCATGGCGCACCTAAATTGACCCACCATGTTTTTTCAAACAGTAAGAAACAAAATATTCCCATGAGAATACAGTGACTATATACTTTCACCTGTATCAATACGGTATTCTAGTAAGAAAAGTGTTGTTAGCATCTTAAGCGCCATCTGACAGATGAATTTTGGTCGTAAAAGGCTGAAAACCCAAGGCGGCGGAGTCGGTGGGAAAAATGGAAGACTCCGACTCCGTGACCGGCTCCGGAAGATCCGACTCCGACTCTTTCGCTTAAAAATGGGCTTGACTCCAACTCGGAGTCCGCAGCCTTGCTTGTAAAATGGACGACTCCGACTCCGAATCCGGGAATTTTAACAGATTCGACTCCGACTTTTTCGCTCAAAAATGGGCCCGACTCCGACTCCGCAGCTCTTTGAAAACCCCTAATAATTTGTAAAATATTTTAACTCTTCATCAACATCTTGATAATTTTATTAATTGTAGTTTTTTGAGATATCGGAGGTTAGTTTATTTAATTTAGCCTAGTTACTAATATAAGCGTGTTAAGGTTTCTTTGGGCGGAAGGAGTTGGGTTTTTATTAACCCCCGTATAAGTAGATGTATCATTAAGAAGCTGGAGAGATTTATTAATGTAATCTTGTTTATTGAGATTAATTGTTCCTCGTCCTTTGTCAGCTCTTGTAGTAACAACAATAGATTTATCAGAAGAAAAGCTCCGTAAAACTTAAAAATTATGAACCCAATTTACAGGTTCGGGAATTTTTGTCCGCAATAATATTTTTGAAACTTCGGTTCTCAAATGATGTTTAAGAGGGCCAGATTGTCTAGAAATAATAGGTTCGATGAAAGAGAGCAGTTCGGGCAAGTCGACTTTAGAAGTACCAATGAGAAATTAAGATCGTAATTCAAGAGTTTCAATTGGTCTCTCTTGAAAACTTTCGATGATAGATTCAAGACCCATGTATAAGGATAAATAGGCTTAGGTGATCTATTAATCTGCTCTGAAAATAGTTTATTGAACTTGTGATTATGCTTTTGCATTAGTATAATTTTTAAAGAATTATTTACTTTAGACAAATGTGAAAGTACATACAAATAATCAACAGGTGAAATTGTAAAGAAAATCAAGTGAAAGTAGCAATGCAGTAGACGTTTTTTTGATATAAGGATGCCATACTTAAGTGTAACTGCAGCGGAAATAAATCTAAAGCTGGTTGATATAGCGAATACCAGCTACATCATACTACGCTACCAGCTACGAAGGTCCCTAAATCAACCAGCTTGAGATTTATTTCCGCTGTAATTATTACTTTTTTCTATCTTTACAAGAAGAAAGTATTGGATTCGTGAAAAATTTCGACTTCCGGTTTTCGACGGATTTATACGTTTTAGAATGCCCAGAACACGATTTGATGGTTTTTAGAAAATGTCTGTCCGTGAGTCTGTCTGTCACTCTGTCACTCTGTGAGTCTGTATGTGACAAAAATGTTTTGGGCGCTCTATCTCAAGAACTAATGCACGGAATTTCACAAAACTTCATATTTAGTTAGACCTTGATATAAACTGGACCCGATTAGTTTTTGGTGAAAATCGCCCAACAGGTGGCGCTGTTATGCGGCATTTTTCACGATATCTGCAATAGCTATATCTCAAGAACTACTACACGGATTTTCATAAAACTTCAGATTCAGTTAGTACAGGATATAGTTTGGTGCTGATTACTTTTTTGTGAAAATCGCCCAACAGGTGGTGCTGCTATGCTGCATTATTTATGATTATCGCAATAGCTCTAACTTAAGAAAAAATGCAGGAATTTTCATCAAACTTCAGATTTAGTTAGTCCCTGATATAAATTAGTGCTGTTTAATTTTTGGTGTAAATCACCCAACAGGTGGCGCTGCTGTGCTGCATTTTCACGATTTCTGCAAGAGCTGTATCTCAAGAACTAGTGCACGGATTTTCATCAAACTTCAGATTTAGTTAGTCCTTGACATGAATTGACGTATAATTTAGTGCTTTTTAATTTTTTGTGTAAATCGCTCAACAGGTGGCGCTGCTATGCTGTATTTTTGCGATTTCCGCAATAGCTTTATCTCAAGAACTAACGCTTAGATTTTCAACAAACTTCAGATTCAGGTATACCTTGATATCATTAAATTCATGTAATTTCTTGTACTATTTAAATGATTTAACTGACGTGATTTATATAGAAGAAAGTTTTGTGATGGCCACAACATACTAGTACTTAGTTATGGTATCCTTAGATCAGTAAAACATCTACCCTATTGCTGCCTTCAGGCGATTTCCTCTACAATCTGACCTGTGCAGTTTGTATGTACTTTCATACCTGTCTAAAGTAAATATTCTCCTTAAAAATTATACTAATGAAAAGCATAATCTCAAGTTTGATAAACTTTTCAGAGCAAATTAATAGATCACCTAAGCCTGTTGATTCTTATCCCTAGGTCTTGGATCTATCATCGAAAGTTTTCTTCAGTACTGGTACTTCTAAAGTCGACTTGCCCAAACTGCTCTCTTCCACCGAACCTACTATTTCTGGGCAATCTGGCCCTGTTAAACATCATTTGAGAACCGAAGTTTCAAAAGTATTATTGCGGATAAAAATTCACGAAGCTATAAATTGGGTTCATAATTTTGAAGTTTTACGGAACATTGCTTCTAATAAACCTATTAAAAGAGCTGACACAGAATGATTGACGATAAACAGGATTCTTAATGAAAAAGATTATATTAATAAATCTCTCAAGCTTCTTAATGATACATCTACTTATACAGTGGTTAATAAACACCTATGTCCTTCCATCCAAAGAAACCGTAACACGCTTTTTAAGAACTTAGCAAAATCAAGTAAACTAACCGCCGATACTTCAAAAGAACTACGATGTTGCACGGGATCCGTCAAATGATTCTATGGACTTCTAAAAATCCACAAACAAGGCTATCCACTAAGACCACATATTTATAATCTTTCAAAATATCTAGCCTCTCTCCTCAAACCCTTATCCATGTTTTCGCAATATAACCTGAATTATCCACTCTGTTTCCTTGAAGATGTTAGAAATTTCGCATTCTCCCACCCCCAGTAATGTAATGGCTTCTTTTGACGTAGTACCCAATTTACTTCTATCCCAATAGACTTTCCATGTTCTGTTTTTGAAGAACTCTTGCCTGATAATAACTCTGATTCGAAATTTGATAAAGAAACTATTGTGAAACTCTTTAAATTCTGCATGACGTCAAATTGTTTTACTTTCAATGATCGGTTTTTTAAGCAAGTTAATAGGACGGCGATAGTCTCCCAGTCACTACAAGCTGAGTTGGTAATACAGTTTATAGTGAATAAAATTATTTTTAAATCAGGACCGGCCATTAAGCTTTAACGACGCTACGTTGATGATATGTGTTCGCAATTTCTGAAGATTATAATCTTTCTTTAATTTTACAAACAGCTAACTCAGTCTGCCCGACAATACAATTTACTGTCGAACATGAAGTTGATCACTGTTTAGGTGGCTCCACAAACCGTCATTTGACCACAACCGTCACCGAATTGACGGTTGAAATTCCAGCATTAGACAGAACTCGATTAGCATATTAAAATGCAACTGGTCTTCCAAATAATATCTTGGTTGAAACCAATTGCAGACTCGATTTTAGTGGTTGATCGGTGGGTTTTTCATTGTGTTCTCCTGCACCCAAAGGTATAAAAACTTGGAGGACTTGGAGCAGGAAAATACGATGGTAAACTTACCATTCAACCACTAAAATCGAGTTTGCATGTGTTTTCAGCAAGATATGACTTAGCAAACTAGTTGCATTTTAATATGCGAATTGAATTTTAATTAATCCTGGAATTTCAGTTGACAACTCAATGAGGTGATGGATTCTGAAGTCGCCTCTCGGTCTAGTGCAACTTGGCTCTAAATATAGAAATAATTTGAGTATATCATAAAAATGGTATCTTTGTTATCTTCTTTCGTTCATTTTCAATTAATTGATATAATGTCGTCTGCATTGAGGTAATGCTACAGTAAAATAAGTTCAAAATGTAAATAAATTGACTTATTATGAGCTATTGGTAATTATACAGTTTCAATAGAATATGAGAAATACAATGTAGTAAAAATATTGGAGATATTTTGACAGAAAATATATTCATTTATTTTATGTATCTGGAATATGAGTAGAACACTGCTAAAAAGAAAACAATGCCTTTGTGTGTGTCCATTTGTATTGGATAGCCCTGGCAATTAGGATTCTTATTAGCCCCCGATATGCTATTTTTTTCGGGCTATAATTAAAATGTCGTCCCTAAAAAATAATGTTACGTTACATAAGCCATCCGTAAAATGAAGCAGATGTATCATTGTACGGTTAAATACTGATAATATCTACTGCAATTTTTTAAACTCCTAAGCATCGCACATTTTCAATTTTTATACCGTCGCGTCGTACAGGGGAAAAAAAGTATTTTTAAATGCAGTTTGTTTGAAAACTGCATCTCAATTTATTTTTGAGGTATTAATTTGTTTATAGTTTTTAAAGCCATTTCTGTAATCGTGGCAGTCGAAGTTCTCCATTTCTGTAGAAAGTAAAGGGGGAAATAGTAGATTACTATATCTTTTTGTAGCCATTTTCTCATAAGAACGGCAAAATATTGTAATTAAAATAAAATGCGTGCCAAGAATATCGTCTGCTATAAAAATATATTTAAAGTATATATATGTAATGATATCGAGTTACTGGAAAACAAATTCATCGATCTAGTAGCGATGTAGATGAAGAAGATGAATGTAGCATAATATTATCGTGTTTATATGTAACGATTTCTGTTACATAATTGAATTATTCGTGATAGATGTAACCTTCCGTTACATTATATGGTGTAGCATGGAGTTGAAGCATAGATGTAAGAACATGTAGTAAGTAAAAATAGATCAACAGCTTCACCTATTTAATTGAGCAGCTTAATCTTTGTGTACGATCATCATTTCTCATTGAAGATGGTTGGCAGTCGAGTGGCTAATGGCGAAAACAATGGAGATGATGATTGGAATTTCTCCAGGAGACAAGTAACGAAAGTATTTCTGTTCACAGGATTTTATTTAATAAGATTGCGTGGCAGTTCTCACAAAATCACAATGCAGTGCCATCAATAACTTCGATGTAGAAACATCTATAATCAATAATAATCATTTTATTACATAAAAAGGTAAAATCTTTAGGACGAACGACATTTTGACAGACACACAGCCGGGGCAGTTTACATTTCAAAAACCCAGCAAAATCTGATGGAGAATCGTGCGTAACTGCTTTTTACTTCCTAAGCGTAGGAATACAATTCTGACGTAGTACGCGCTCTAAACCATTTAAGATGTAAAGGTATCACGCCATGAAAAGAGAGCGTACAGAGCAGCGGACGAATAATAAAGCAAAAAGTAAACCCCGGAATTAAGCGCGGAAAAATAAATCTCGGCTGGAATAAAAATAAAAATGGTTACCAAAGAAAATTCTAAAACGCGAAAGATCGGAAATGGAATATTTAATTTAAGAATACTAAAAGCGTAATAATCAAGTGAATTAGACAAGTGAGACATTAAATTAAAGGGAATTTAACAGAATTAATGATAGAGATTATTTAAAAATAAGGATTTAGTGAATATAGCAGTGACCCGGAGCCGAACAATTTTTGATGCTACAGCTCCAGCTCCGCTCCCAGAGAAAATACCGTGGCTCCAGCTCCGGCTCCAACTCGGCTCCGACTTCGCGCTTTTAAGTTGCAGATTTTAATTTACACGTTTAATTTTTTGCTCACAAATACTTTCTATCTTCATTAAAGATCTGACAAAATGCATTTTTCTTCTCATCAAACTTGAAATGCTTGTTCAGAAAATATGACATCTTTTAGCTTTTGCTTTTAAAATAGAAAGTTTGGTAGAATTTTAAACACAAAAATCTTAAATTTCTTCTACGCTTTTCGAACAGCCAAAATTGTACGACTACACATGTAAACAACAGGCGGCCATATTTGTTTTCAAATAGTGTTGTCACTTAGTTCAAGTAGAAAGTAGAAGTAAAGTAGTGTTGCCATTTTTGAGAAGTTTTCCTTCCCTAATAATAATAATAATAATAATAATAACCTAAAAAATGATATAATTAAAATACTGAATAATGATGTAATTAAAATATTTTAAGCCTAGAAATTTAAAAGACTGAAAAAAAAAGATTTAAAAGAATATTAAAAACTAAAGGAGCCCTGGAGCTGGGGAAAATTTAGAGCTCCAGCTCCGGCTCCAGCTTCAGGAAAAACACAGCTCCGGAGCGCTCCGGCTCCGGGCTCCAGCTCCAGCTCCGGGTCCCTGGAATATAGAATAGTAATTTAGAATAGTACAGGGAAATTGAGGAGATAGATTTAATATTGTAACATATATGTGTGAGTTTTTTCAGAATTTACTTCATTCCTATCAAAGAGCTGAAATAATGCAATTTTATTAATCCGTATGTAATAACATTTCCCGAATTTTGAAAAAATACAAATGAATGATTTCTGATAAAACATGGAGCTATTATAAACTATATTTAATTTTCAGTATCCATATTAACCCCTTCGGGATGAGCGTCTTTTACAAAATTTTTAATAATTTTATCACCGGTTTTTCAAAACAGAATTTTTGCCTAATTGAATCGGGAAAATGCTCGAATTAAATAAGGCAAAATGTACAATAAAGATTGACCGGTGAGAATAATCACTGATTCTGAGCAATTTACGCAGCACATATATCGGTCGCTCGTCCCCAAGGGGTTAATGTTACAAACAAATGAAGGCTTATGAATCATTAGATACCCGATTTTTTTGTCGAGTTTCTTGAATGTCGACATCGCTTCTTCCTGGTTTTGTGTATTATTCCGCGATAGTGACGCCCTATGCATACTTTTCTATAGATGTTTAAGACTGGATCGTAATGTGGAATTCTTCAGCGGATGCAAATGACTTCATTTTATATAAAATAAAAGCGTGTATTTTAAATCTTAAAACTCAAATAGGTTGTGTACTATGTATATTGATATATATATACATTAAATAAACATTACCGACCAGCAACAAAAACTGAAATTATGAATAAAAGAACATTATTTATATATATATATATATATATACACATACATGACCATTAAAAATCAATACAAATTACCATCAAACATAAAAATAAATAAATAAATAGATATTTGTAGAACTTAGACAGAATCTTCAGGTCACAAATACCTAAAATTCCACAAATAAAGTGTGTGGTTTCATCTTCATATTAGCCATAGAAAAGCTAAAGAATATGAATTTGGAACTACCACACACAGAAAGCCAAGAAATAAACCAATGAACACCAATTAAGTTCAAAATGAAACAAGATTAAAAAGGATAGAGGGAAAAAAATTACCAAATTCAAAAAAATTACCAAAAATCCATACTGTCATAGCATTAGGTATAACAAATATATATATATATATATGGTGGTAGGTTATGTTTAATTAATGGTTATATATATATATATATATATATATACATATATATATATATGTATATATATATATATGTATATATATATATATATATATATATATATATATATATATATATATATACATATATATATATATATATATGTATATATATATCTGTATATAGCACTAAATTCTGAAAGAGCAGAATTCCTGTTTTCTAGTTAGAAATTTCATTTTAATATTCTTTCTTAACTTAGAAGTGTAACTTGTTTTTAAGAAATAATCATGCTTGTTCCTCTTTCGGTTTCAGTGGGAGACTCTCATTGCCAATATTGGTGGAAATCTTGGATTTTTCATGGGCCTTACATTAATAACTTTTCTGGAAGTGGCTGAACTTCTCTGGGATCTGCTAACATTCAACGTCAAATCCAAATGACATATCTTATTAAAAGACCGTTATGACTAGCTTTACCAGAAGAAAACGAAAACTATCAATGGAGAAAAAATTACAATTTTTAATGAGTAGATCTATCTTGTTGTTGATATATAATGAAATTTATGTTATTTTTTTTCTTTTAATAAAACTCTTTTTTTAACATCAAATTATTTTAATTTTAAAAGTAAATATTATTTATTCATTTTTATGTGTTTATATAAAACAATACCGAATCAAACGTGACACCCAAAACCAAAGCGTTTACTTTTAATTATTATTTACTAAATTTTATTTTACTAAATTTTAATACGTGTTTAACGGATAAAATAAATTGTTATTATATAGTTGTGGTAATTTTAAAAAATTTACAATTGCCTAAAAAAAAATTAGCTTTAATTGTGGAAATTATGAGGAAGAAAAGAATTTTCAAGACTATTTCTATGAGGTTTGTTTTCCTTATTTAGTTTAGCTGAACGAAAATTCTATTGCTTCTCATACTGTTCATAAAAATCTAGATTAGAAAAAAAAAAAAAAAAAAAAAAAAAAAAAGCTTACAAAAGACGAAAGCGCAATAAATCTTGAAATATTTAAAATTTAATTTTCCTTTTCTATGAGCAAATATATTGCTACAAAATTTCTCAAAAGAAAAATCCAACAATGAAAATGTTAACAATGAAAGAAAATCTAACGATGATTATGCCCGACACTGAACGGGGAAACTCATGTACCTGTACTATTGAAAAGGTCATCCTCGGAAAAGAATTTGGCCACTTGGCGATTTTGACGACTTATTTGGTCACCAAATACTTTTCTAGAAAAATCGAGAAACGGAAGCTGTAGAATAAAGTTAATGGAGTTAGCCAGAATTATTTGGAATACCATATGTCAACGGTTCTCAGACAGCGCTCCGTGGAGCCCTGAGGAAGCACTTTGCAGGGTCTCCTTAGCGGCCCCGAAAAATAAAATAAAACGTGAATGAAATCAAGAGATTCAAAGCAGGGGAATTTTTAAAAAGTGTATGCGAATTTTATTGCTACAAAAATATAATAGTAGTAGTAGAATAGTAAAGGTAGTAGTATAAATTTAGAAATTTTTACAACTACCAATTTAATCTTGTCACAAGTTAAATATAAGGGAAAGAACTGTAAAAGCGGCAACAATGTTTTTCATGGATGTACGCTAGCCTCAAGGAAAATGTCTGCTGAACCGATAATAATGATGCCACTAAAATAATTAACTATATAAAACCACAACCTCCTGAATGCAGGGCCTGATTATCAACGGGGCAAACTTTCCCCAGTAAAAAAGAATAGAAATTTTTGCCTTATTTTCCGCTGAAATCTTGCATGAAAATGCTTTTAAATAAGCCAAAAATTTCTGTTTAAATTTACTGGTGAAGATTTGTCCCGCCGGTAATCAGGCTCTGCTTGAAAGCAGACTTTTTAAACTAACAAAGATGTCGGAGGCGATCATCAGACCCTATGGCATCAGGGTTTGATTATCACAGGGGCACATAGGGCTCATGGCCCAGGCTAGTATTTTCAGGGGCCCCAAAATTCCTGTGTGCACTCTCTAAAAATACAAATTATAGTTCATAGTAAAAATGAATTTTTTCCATTCATGTAAACTAAATTATCTCATAGTTATTTACGGACGACAATAAACTGTAATGAAAACATCGAAATTCCGAGAAAACGGACATTACATCAAACATGGTTAATTTAATTCCGAAGTTTTAGGATTTTACTCACTCTAAACAGCATAAGGTACAGCGAGGAGAGTCTGCGCACATTTCAAAAGAATAGTAATAAAAAATCTAAATATTAATATTTTGCTAAACTATGTATGAATAATTTTGACTTTATTTGTTTTTTATGCATTTCCATTGTTATTTTGTTGTTATACTGTAATTTAATAAAACAGCAGTAATAAAACCAAGAAAACTATTTTGCGCAATCTCTCCTTACAGGGTAGGAGAGAACGCGCACATGGGTAGGAGAGATTGCGCTATTGCGCATATAGGTAGATGATATTGTTATCAATAGTAACTACAATTAAATTGTTAACAATAATAATTGCACTTAATCGACATTGTTGAAACGTTTTTGTGAGTAAATATTATTGTATCAGGAGTGAATATTTCAACCAAATGTTTAAATAATAAATAAAAGAGAGAATTTAAACAACATTTAAAAATTTTAATGTAAGAAGATTAAAATATCAGAAAAGCAAGGTATACTAAGATTGCAAAATAACATTAATCTAGTTGATAACATGTTTAACTTGAAAATTACTTCATTTCCATTTCCACAGTTTCATTGTATTTTGTTTGCTAACCGAAGATGTCGTCGCCCACAATCGATGCACTTATTGTTGTAAATCGTGCATCTTTCGTGCAATCACCTGCAACAAGCAATACATTGAATCCAGTCAGTTGTCGAAGTTGTGTCCTGGTACAGTTACAGACATTCAGTGTGCTCATCCTCATTGACTTTCGGTTTTTTTCCTAGAGTTTTTTATCTCACTTTTTGTGGAAGCACCTTATCTTCAGCTGTTTTTTTGTAGAGGCATCCTTCTTAAGTCTTTTTTCATGCATATTTTGTGGATTAGTAACATTAGTTGTACTCTTTTTCATTTCGATTTCGATGGCATTACACTACTTGGAATGGGTGAAAGCTTTTCCAAAACACTGTATTAGAAAATTTATTTTAGTTAACAAAATTAATTTATTAGCAAATTAATTGCTCATAAATTAAAAATATATATATAAATAAATTAAATTATTAACAAATATATTATTAATTTATTAACAAAAGTAATTACACACAATTTATTTAATAACAACTGCATTATTAATTCATTAATAAAATTTTTATCTGCAAAAGTTTTTTTTTTTGCAAATTAATTTGTTGCCAAATTTAGTTTTGATAATTATGTGTTTTTCCTAAATTATTTCAAAATTGATTCATTCATCATGGAAGACGGTAGTATTCCGAGTGACGCAGCCTTAAGCCTAAAATCGTATCGTATCGTATCGTATCATAGAATTCGTAGATGGCGGAACTCATATATACAGCTAACTCGACATCAAAGAAAACGCGAAAAGCCGCCTTTTAATAACTCAGCAGATATAGGTCTTATTGTTCTGAATTTTCTAGAACAGTCTTATATCTGCAGTCTAATCGTATACTGAAATTTTTACATTTCTACGTGCAGTATATTTTGAGATCTAAATAGCCATTTTTAAAGTGAAAACGTTGGTATGATATCGAGGAAGTTCCTAATTTGAAAATCTCGAAAACGGTTCTAACGATTATTTTTAAATTGATACATAATATAAATGTGATTAAGGCGAGGTGAATAACACTTTTCTTTTTTCTGGGAAAACTCTCGTTCGTTAAATAATTCGATTTTATTTTCTCTCGAAAATGACACGGGTGATTTTTTAAAAATCAAATAAATATGTTTCAGATGAACCAAATAACAATTTACTTGTTTCCAGCAAGACTCTTGTTCGTTTTATAATGCGCATGAAAAATCGGACTATATTTCTTCGCCATTCTATGGAAATTTCACCGAAAATGCATGACACTGTATTCATACACATGCTTTCTTTTTAACCACTTTTGGGGAGAAAATTTTGTCTTCCCACTCGCTGAGTGGTTAAGGGCCATCGTCTACTGATCTTAAGATAGGCAGTTCGATACTCCCTGCTACGTGTTTTCACGTGTGAATGTGTTTTTTTTTTTTTTAAGTCTGCTAGTTGACCATTATTCTCAGTTCCTTTGTAATTTTTTTAATTGCTATTAAGTTAAATAAAATTACAATTATAATGACGCCAATTTGATGATGATTATTTCTTGGCAATTTTTCAACAATAAAAATATTACCATAAATTTTTAAATATATTTAATTTCAATCACTTTACAAAAAATATACATTAATAATTATTATGTGAATATAAATCACACGATCAGAAACGTAAAAAAATAATTCATTTCAGCTCTTCTTTTTATAATATCATTTTTTATTATTATGACGGTCAATCAATATATAATCACTGACATCCATAATATTATTATTATTATTATTATTATTTTCCTTGCATAAAAACTATTGTGATGTAATAATTCTTTTATAATAAATAATTTAGTTGAAATGTTTTATTTATAAATATCAATGAAGTTTGATAACCCCGAGACAATTGTTTTTATTTAACTTTGCAATATTTACAGTTTGCATAATAAGCATATCAGAATTCTGGTGTCGCCATCTTTTGACGCAATTGCGTACTACATTTTGTCTCTTATTCGGAAAAAAAAACTAATGCTCTTCGCCTCTTTGAAAGAATCTCTTGTGACTAGAGGTCTATTTCGCAAATATTAAGAAAATTACTGCATACAAAAATATTAAAATGGGTAGTATTATAGAGAAATGTTTGATAAAAACGTTGAAGTAGACAGTTTTTAAATCGAAGAATTATTTTAAGAGATATTTAATGTTAAATCTGGATAAAATTGTCTCATTAAAAAAGTCTCATAGGAAAAAAAATATACATGGGAATTTAATCATTTTCATTCAATTTAATCATTCAATAGAAACTCGAAGTTTGCAGAGTGCATTTATTATTTTTAACTTGCCTAATTTTTTGACGGTTTATTTCAATTTTAAATTAAAATTTTCAGAATTTCCAGAGATATTTTTTACATATTTTAGAAAAGGTTATTTTAAATTGTTGGCAATTGTTAAAACAGCGCAAAGAATAATATATCCTTTAAATTAAAAATTTATTCACACGTGACTATTATAAACAGAAAAAAATCCTTTTAAATTAGAATTAAATGATAACGTGTTAAAAGCAGGAAAATATTAAACATTACGTCATAAAAATTGTTTTTACACATGCTTACTTAAAATGAAAGAAAATTATAAAATAATCAATTATTTTCAAATTAGAATTAAATGTTAATACATGGAAATTATTCCAGAGGGAAACATTCGCCTTGGATACAATATTTCAAATGAAAATCAAATTTCAAAGTAATTGCTTAATAGGCACAAAGGCCAACATAGTGAAAAAGATTCCAAGCCGGGACTCGAACCCGGGCCATCAGTATAGCGCACTGACGTTCTACCGACTAAACCACTTGGAACGATACCCAGCAAGGAAAATTTCTCACTATTATATGTTGGCAAGGCTACAAACGCTGCACAAGATGGAATATTTACCGTGAGCCACCAATCTGGGGCAAACACGGAATATAATTAAATCCAGCATCGATAGAAACTATATTAATACATGGAAATTATTCCAGTGTATTTATGTAACTGGTTTCTTTGCGTCATTGTGTCCAAACTACATGAAATGTATGAAAAAGGATAGTTTGACGCAAATAAACCATTACATAAATCTTACTCACAATTTTGAATAGCGTGACACAAAAGATAAATCAATTTATTGAAATAAATACATTTCAATGCATAGTATAGATTCAATGAAAGTGATATATTTAACAGTGAATTGGAAAATTAAAAGTATTGTGTAGATGTAAAAAAATATTTTAACCAAGTCAAAAATAATTTAAATTGAATTTTAAAACAAACCTTTTAAAGTCACATCAAGGCGTCACTTAAATTTTATATCATATCTTTTAAAACTCATATTTTGAATTTATGAGAGATGTAAATGATAAAGCAACAGCGAATAAAATTTTATGCAGCTTTTCATGTTGAACATAACTTTTGCACATGCGATTATAAATAAAATAAAAATAAAATGATGAAATAAATACAAATATATTTTTTAAGAAATAGCATAACGTCACTCAAAATTTGATATCAGTATTTTTAAGTTCCATATTTAAAATTCTTAGAGCATAAGATAAAGTGCTGCGTCTGAAACTTTTAACCCGTCAAGGGTTTTTGCATTGATATGTTTTACACGTAATTTGCAATTCATGCAAATTTATCAATAAGCTGTGTAATCTCTCATATCACTTAAACTTATGGGCAAATGCGCCATCTCTCCTAAGTAGCAGATGCGCAAACTCTCCTATTTTGGTAGGAGAGATTGCGCGGCCTTTTATTTAAATACGGCCACTTCTAAAATGAATTTCTGGTGTTCGCATACTTAGTCCAGGTTAGTTGTTTATAAGAAATTGTTTAAGTTCAAAATATTTTGTATTATTGACGCTCTACAAAAATTCTGACAAAGAGTTATGAAAATTCAAGCACTTACTTTGGAAAAGAAACAAAATATCACTGCTTTATACAAGACGCTTGGAACAATCAATATGCACATTCATGTAGACACTGAACTAATGCTGCTGTACAACTACCTGGAGTCGCTGGGCGCGCACTCTACTCCTTCCCGTCGAATCTCTTTGTGCGCAATCTCTCCTACCGCGCGAACTCTCCTCGCTTTACTATATATAAAGGATGTGGTGAATATATAACGTCATATAACTGTAAAAAATCTATTGAAGCATGATAAAAACTCGATTATGGAAATATTGGCGTATTTTAACATTATTGCTCCAATGATGAATGGAAATAGGTTCATTTATACACTATATGGCCAAAGGTGACCGATCACTTGCGATTTTGGACGTTTTGTTAAATATCTAGGAAAATACATGAGGAATTAACCTGAAATCCCAGGTCTGTAAACAGTATAGCATAGTAGGTGATATATTTCCGCTAAGATTTTTTTCTCAATTTCAAATTTTTCTTCCAAGTAGTTTTCGAATTATGCTTACAAAACGATCAAAATGATGGTTTATGATGTGCAGAAAAGCTTATTTTGAAAAAAAATATATTTTACTCATTTTATTGAAACATTTGGGTTGGCAATAGTCGAAGTATATTAAGCGAGGGAAATGGTCCTATTGGCAAAAAATACTACATTAATAGAAGTGACGTAGTCATTCTAAAGCATTTCAACAATCGAGTACCGAACTTTAATTTAGATACAGCCCTTAAAATAGGCTCATTTTAAAATAAATATTTTTTTCGAAACTAATAGTACGAATTTCATGAAAAATTTTATTTAGGCTAATTGAAGGGTTCATAATTTATATATGATGTCAAACTCGTGTGTTGCTATTGAAAAAATAAAGTTTGGGTTTGTTTTGTTATGTAGGTGGTCCTCTAAGCAAATGTCATATGCATCATTTAAAAGTAGACTTTATTTCCAGTCATTTGGTACCAGTAACTTTCTTCTACAATAATTTGTTGTAGAGTTTGTAGGGGTGGAGAGTACTTTTTTCCATGACTGTACGTTTAAATAGATATTTTTCTTCTCTGTGGATAACTGTCGATCCCCGAGACTTGGTGTGCTAGAGTCCTAGCGCTCCAATACGATATTTTTTTAAGGAGTCTCGTATGAATTACTTGTTAATGAGCAACAAATGTAACTAAGAATAATGGCTAAAATCATATCATTCGCACTTTTTTTTTCACAAATTCGCCCACAAACATATTTTTTACAAAGATGTGTTTTCTAACAGAGAGGAAACCGATTTCAAGTATATACAGATTATGTACGTTTTATTTGTTTATTTTATTAAGTTGTTATTATTAATTTGCACCCAATGTAATCCTTAAACATAATGTTTTAATATTTTCCTTTTACACTGCCCTTTCTAATGTTTGTCCACACCCCTCTAAGTTCCGAGCATTGACATTCTTTATACCAGTCACATAGGTTCGGCTTTCACTCTAAAAAGTCACGGGTGCAAGAAATTATTTCTAACTTTATTTATTTAATTATTTTTCAAAAACAACAAAAAAAAAAGTTCTTTTAAACTGTCTTTGGGACTGCCTGAAGAGCGCCCGTGTGCAAAAATGTTTAAGGGTAATAATTTCTTCTTTCACAGTTTACAAAAAAAAATTTCAGTTCTAGTTCCCAGCATCTATTATTCTGGAACTCGAGTGCATAACAGTCGCCGCATAACCCCCGCATCTCTTTCCTTAGAATCGGCTTTGAAATCTCTTTAGTCAGGGACATGTATAAAAAGTGAGAAGGGTTACAATTGTACCAGGCCCTAAGCTTAAATGGGCCTCATTTCCTATTAAGTATATGCATATGGCAGGCAGAGGGCCTACTGGCAGGAGCCCGTATACATAATCTGTAGGAGGTCCATCTTATATCTGTACCGGGCCTCACAATTTCTGCGCATGACACCGCCTATAATTACGCCACAGACTGTATGCACCGAGCAGAGGCGTCGCGATGGGGAGTTATGGGGGGCGAGCCTCCCCTCCCAATATATGTGAACTTGGGAAATTTGAGCATAGAGTTGGGAAAATATAGATTTTTGAAACACTTTCTTTTTTTTTAAGTAAAAAAAAAAAAAAAAAAAAAAAAAAAAAAAAAAAAAAAAGATTTTTTTTTATTGTTTTGCTGACTACCTTTATGAGTTCTGTAATAGTAAAATAATTAAACTTTCAAAAGAAATACAAAAAGCAGCCAGACTCAATTTCTCATTATATTTCTCTGTGCTACGAAAATATCATACATCTACCAGACCTGAATTTCTCTACTGTTGTCCATCCACAGTGTCTCTAATACATTTCCTACAAAACTTTATTCTTTTCTCAAAAATCTAAAAATATGAGGCTATTTTCATATGAAGTACGATTATGACTCGTACACAATTGAAGACAAAAACTTTTATTAAATGAACCAATAATTATAATTTTTATGTTTTTAGTTTCAGCATTTTCTTTGGATTTTTTTTTTTTTCATATAAGTATCATTATTATTAAACACACATTGAACAAATCATTTTAGTTGGAAAATAGGAGCAATTTGTTTTACGTTGGAAAATTTTTGAACCCCCCCCCCGAAAAATATTTTGTAGCTACGTCCCTGGTACCGAGCTCAGTCTACCGCAAAAAATGCTCCGAAATGTGTTAGCCTTTTTGACTTGTAATTTACCAATGTATTTTGTCATTTGAGCGCCCACGAACAAAATAAAAATGAGCGGATATGATTTCATACGCTCCTACTCAAGGTTAGCAAACAAAATATCGTTGTGAGATGGCGCTTCATTCATCCTTATGTCTCTCAATTCTTTTCCTGCTAAAAGATAAATAATAATATAGTTATCTGATATGTTTTATCTTCTTTTCATAACTGCTGGCTATGGTACGACATAGTGCAGCTGCTTTATTTTTTTTTTAATGAAATAAATGTATTCTAAAAGAAATTTTCTACATTTTAATGATTTTCGTTCCTCTAACTAATTACCTTTTACTGGGAATTAAATAGTTTCAAAAATGATTTTTTCGCTAATCGCATGGCCTTTGATGGTGGCACTATGTGTTGCTGTTGTATTATTTTATGTACAACGAATGCAGCATTTCAAGTGTCTGAAAAAATTACCCGGAACTCCACCGACATTTTTAATTGGAAATATCGCTTGGATTATAAGTATATATAGAAAATCAAAAGAATTACAATTCCATCCCGGAGTATGTAAGTACATTTTTTGTTTTTATTTTTGTATTTAGTTCATTTAAAAATTCATTTAAAAACTAAAATTTTAAAATTACAGGATGTTTTACATTTTCACACTATCTTAAAAATCTTCAAAGTAAAAGTAGTTTTATTTTTAAAAATTGTTAGCTGGAAGTGTAGATATAGTCAAATCCGAAAATATCGATATTGGAGAAAATAAATACCTTTTTTAACTTTCAGGAATTAATAAATGTATTACTCATAACTATCTCGACAATTTTTCTTTACAGTCCTTGCTATCTCGAATCTATGATTCCTCATTAAGAGCGATGAACTGTTCAAATCAGAATAAACTGAAAAGTTGTTCTAATGTGCTCAGTTTGAATTTGAAAGAAAGAGCCACTACATGCACCATTTTTAATAGATGCCTAAATTGGAAATTCACCCGTCATAAATTCGATTTGTCTAGATCAGGAGTTTGTGAATTACACGTCCCAAGTCAAGACGCCCAGTTCAGACAATGGCTAATCCAAGAAAGCGACAATAGGGCGATCGCCCCTCTCTTGGGCGGCGGTAAAAGGTCTCCAGTTCGAAATATCTAATCCAGGTTTAAGCCCGTTTTAACCTTTTAAGCCTTTAAAATAGATACATTTGTTTTTCTTATTCTTTATTGCATAAAAAATCTATAATATGGCTAATAACTTAAAAGATATATAAAAATATTTAATATTATATAAAAATATTCTGTTACAACTTTTCTGATTATATAAAGAATGAAAATTAGAGATTGTCAATGAGTCCGACGGCTAGGAATTTCCTCTTAAAAGGGTAACAGTTTTTAGACAGCTATCCTTTAGCTGCTGAATAAATACTTCATTATTAACATGCTTCAAAGTATTCTTTTTTGAACTACTTTATAAATAAAGAAACAAGCAGTTTATATCAGTAAATATTTTTTCAAATAGCTGTTGCAACTATTCTGGACATAGAAGCCCATTATGCTGAAAGCATATATAGAGGAAAATAATAAGTCTTGGCATCAATATATTTCACTCGTGAGCGTAGAAATAATCGATAAATCTAAGAAGGAAAAGGAATTTTCTCTTTTTTTGAAAGAAATTTTAAAACATCCTTAAGCTTTTCTAACACATAGAAATTTTAAACAACTATTGTTAGAAAAGTTGAAAAGTCTTGTTATATTGGAATGCTTGGTCTAATTTAATTGGTCGTTCTATTAGATGTAAACTAATTCTGCCTAAATGGTTATACAATGGATTTTTTCGATCGCTCGTTATGGCCACAAAGGTGACCGGTCACTTGCGATTTCAGACGTTTACGTAAATATCTAGAAAAATACATGAGGAATTAACCTGAAACTGCAGATGTGTAAACAGTATAGTATAGGTCATATGTTTCTGCGAAGATTTTTTCCCGAAACCCCATAGGGGACCGTCAACAAATTGAAAAAGAACGAATATCTTTTGGATAACCCTGTAAAAACTAATGCAGCAAAAGCGTTCAAACTCGAGATTATTAATAAGTGGTTTATTGTAATATACTGTGTTTATTTTTATGAGGATAGAATGTATACTCGTAGAGAAATTAAGGTTTTCATAAAAACAGTCCCAAATTTCACCAAGTTTTTTGCTTATAATTTGCAGAGTTCTTAATATAAAAAAAAGTTCTTTCCAGAAAATATGACAAACAACATTGTACACAATACTCTATAATCAGAATTAAAAAATAATAAAAATTGGATAAAAAATGAGCAGGTTTACTAAACAATGTTTCACTGCGCATGCGCGAAAGAAATCAAAATATAATGTGCATAATGTATTAGCTAAATATATAGAGCAACTTTTGTGAACGTCCCAAAATCATAGCTTCAGACTTCTTAAAATTATCGTCGATAGAATAAGCTCGAAATCCGTTGTTCCCAAAAGAAAGCAAAACGATGAGGGGTTGTGTTGTATCCAAACATAGTACGTGCAATATTGTGTACGCTATCTTAGCACTAATCAACTGATATTTGATACAACCCTCATATTTATATAACGTATACATATAGAAATTTCTTTTTTTTCTTTTTTTTTTAACCGACTACAAAAAAAAAGAGGAGGTTATCAATTCGACTCGTGTATATATATATATATATATATATATATTTTTTTTTTTTTTTTTTTTTACTCTGGAGCTATGCTACCGATTCATGTGATTTTTGTTTTAATTGAAAGAGGATACTCTCGAATTCAGTGGCGCCAACTTTTGAAAAATATTGGGTAGGCTCAACCATTGTAGCGTAAAATGACATGGGCATTTTGTTTTCTATGAAGGTAAAGAGATAGATGGGAAAGTTACTTTTTCAAATAGAATATAAAGTTGTGATTTTATTAAATTATGTTCTCATATGAGGTCTTCATTTTATGGACTATTTATATACCTATGGAATATTTACTATTATACTATGAATATGACTACAAACTAAAACTCACAGGACTAAAAAATCCCTGCCGGCTCGGGCCTACAGGCGGAGGTAGATTTCGATGTTAAGTACTAAATTCTCCAACAAAACTTAAATCAAGATTAGAGATAAAACCCAGTTTCTTCACAAAGAGCGAGCTGTAGGGAGCTAAACTTTTTGTGAAAATTGTAATATACACGAATACACACACACATATATATGGAATAGGTTTAAAAAATGGCTACAAAAAATTCAGAGAACCTTAAAGTGTTAAAATATGTTAATATTTCCATAGTCGGGTTTTTATCATGTTTTAATACGTTTCTTCAAACTTACATGGCGTTACATATTCACCTGCTGAGGTCCATTATATTTCCAATATGACGCAATATACATATTTTTTTAATTCGTCAAACTATTTATTTTGAGTTTTCATGCTGAAATCTTGCTCTAGGAAACTTATGACGTAATATTCAATTTGTTTTCAATTTGTCAAACTATTTAATTTTACACGTGAAAATTTTGCAAAAGAAAAGTAATTGTTGTGGTGAGAATTTTATTATTTGTTTTTTTTTTAATTGTTGGCAACAGCTATAACGAAAAACTTTTATTTTTTCCCTGCCATTGTTGTGTAAGAGCTGGTTTTATCAGAATCATGTTAAGACAATATTCAAAATTTTGAACCCTCCCCATTTCCACCCTCTTGGGCCGATTTCGCCCATTTTCAATCCCCGCCGAGATATTAGCCATCTCAAAGTTGTTGGCGAGTTTGAAGATGATTCGTGCATAATTGCGACTTTTATCGTGCGGACAAAATTTAGTACATACATACATATATATATATATATATATATATATATAAACTTTTTAGGTGGGGGTGGTTTTGGGTTCCTGGGGTCCTATAATGAAAAGTTATGAAGGAATTTTTCAAAAGTCGCACCATGGTAACGATTGCAATAGGTAGTATTTCTTACGAAATCTACCTAAAATGGTGCACGTCAAAATCAGTTTAAAAATCGTTGACAGCACGTTCTGAAAAATCATTTAATCTTATGAAAATATGGAAACTATTTCATTTCCTGGGTTCTGAACACCTGCGATTTTCGTGCATTTAGGATTAAAATTGAATCCGGAAATGTGTCATAAAATAGCCAATTTCTATTTGAAAAAAGCTTAGCATTACTACTTTTGTATGCATTTATTTGCTAATTTAAACTATAAAATTAGACTGTAACATATGAAAAGAATGAGTCTGAATGTATTCACAGAGAATTTGTTTGGGGTGTACCTCTGTACATTGTAAAGACTCATTACCATCTCAATCATATAGTAGAAACAGTAAATATTTTAACTGGATTATTTGGTTAGGTTAAATGGGTCGGGTTAGGGTCCTGTGTGCCTGTTACTGCTATCCTTTCTGTGTTTTCAAACAAAATGATTTTCAGTGGAAGAATTGTTTTTCCAGCGATTTAAAATAAAAAAGTAACAAAATAGAATAATGGAAATCAGTTGGGCTAAGAGCAAATTATTGGGTGGGCTTGGGCCCCATGGGCCCATATAAGTTGGCGCCACTGCTCGAATTGGTACCACTTCCGTTTCATCCAAATAGGGTTCAGTATTTTTTTTTAGTAATTCAACAAAAACTAATAAAATCAATGATTTCTCAAATTGTCTTTAATTGCTGTAACCGTTTTCTCAATCATAAGCATAAAACTATGTATTGATATACTTTAGCGCCAAGTTGTCGCCAAGCTTGGCGCCATTTGGTGAACTATCGCCAAATTTGGCGACCAAAATAAGTCGCCATAAACAAAGCCAACTTGGGCTGTAGCTGACTAATTTGGCGACATTCCCATCCAAATTCAGTAACGGATTTTCTCCAATCGGTTTGTTATAATGGACAGTCCTATTTACAACTAGATGATTGCCCGTCAGAATGACGAGTTTGCATTTTTAAAAGAATTTCAGTTTCTTATAAGTAATATTTTAAAAAACTGTAAGAACCGTTGCACACCTAATGGAAAGTTCACGTTTAAGAGCCCACTTCAGTCACGGCAAAAAAGGAAAACGCTAATGTAAAGACTATGGGGGCGTTATTTTCAAATTTCTCGCTTTGATTTTAATATTTTTGAATGTTTTTTTTTTGTTTTGTTTTTGTTTTAACCATTTGGAAAAATGGTTATTGTCCTCGTCAGGGTAGGAAATCAAAAGCATATCTGAAGGTTTTTATTGGTTTAATCATCCTTTTATTCGTCTTCTGATTGGTCTATACAGTAATATGTATTTTCCATTACTTTCAACAGAGTGTTGCCACTATGACAAAAAAGTATCCCGTCGATCAAAAATCTATCGCCAAACTATAAGATTAAATGCCAATAACGGTTGATCGTAAATGTCACATTCACTCGACTTTAAGCAAGTTACACGTATGTTTACGTCATCAAGTGATTTCTATTTCGACGTTTTATTTGTATTTTTATTAATGTTATACTAATTTATTTGTTCTTTCGTTATTTAAAATAAAAATTATGTCAGTTTGTATAATTTAGCGATTTATATAATTTGGTGATAACTAAGTAGTACCTAAATTTTTTAGCTATTAGTAAAAAAGAACACACCTTATGAGATTAAAAAATCAAATTTAAACTGTAATAAACATTCACTCGTTATGCAACTTGAAAGAATATATTAAGTCGGTTTTATTTTTAGTAGCAAAAAAAATTATATTATTCTATAAATATATGTATTGAGGAGGGGGTGGGGGGGGGTCCATGACAGTGTGATAAAAAAATTGAAATGCGACGTTATAATAAAAAGGTTGACAAACCCTGATCAAGGTTAACGCCATCGGATGATAATTCTTATCTAAAGACGATAATGAAGAAAAATACGGTATTTGATTGTAAAAACAGTCACGGTTTAAGAAATACAAGAGTGGGACATGGCATTACATTTTAAAGTATCAATTTTAGTATTCCCGAGTAATTTCTACATATAAATTTATGTGTTCTTAAATTCAACATTGGCAGGTATTTACCGCATGATGGTTATTACCGGTATTTTCCGCATGATGGTTATTACCGGTGTTTACCACATGAAGGTTATTACCGATATTTACCGCATGAGGGTTATTACCGATATGAGGGTTATTGTCGGTATTTACCATGGTTTTTACCGTTTTTGAAAAAACTTTAATTTCTTTCAATATTTCGGTTCTTTCTATAAGAATGCATTTATCAATTTTTCATTTTTCACTCAAAAATGCGTGATTTATTAAATAGTATACAAATGGAAAAAATATTTTTTTATTATTTTGTTAAGTACATAACGTTCAATTTAATGGCCTGACATTCTAATACTTTTTTTAAAGATATTATTTCAAGTTGCTGTATTAATGAAATATAAGTTAAGTACTAATGGCAATTTATATATTTAAAATACAAAGCAGATATTTTTTTTAAGTAGATTTCGTATGAAATACTACCTATTACATTCTCCCCTATGTTGGAATTTCTGAAAAATTTTTGCAGATCTACACCGATCATGACCCCTAGAACCCAAAACCACCCTCAGTAAAAAACTTTATATATTATATATATATATATATATATATATATATATAACCATTAATTAAACGTTACCGACCATCATCAAAAACCGCAATATTGTGAATGATGACAATAAAAATGGATACCACAAACCTATATATAGAATTGTATGTATAAAATAAAGTGCCTTATACTTAATTACAAGAATTAATATGGAAAAAAAAGAATATGGATACCGAAAAAATTGAAAAACTTGTATATTGAATTACGTTTTCAAGAGTACAGAATTCAATGATATAAGCAAATCGGTTGTTTTCTGTGAGAAAAAAAGCTAAAAGCTGAAATTTTTTTTTCTCCTGTACTCAAACAACCAATATGACCAAGGGAATAGTTTCAACATAAAAACAGAACATTATCAAATGGCATGAAATGGAAAAAACAATACAACCCTTTAAATATTTAATTTATAGCATAAAAAATAGAAATATTACACAACATAACTAATAAAATCCCAGTTGATTTTCAAAATATCCTCCCGCACATGGTATCCAAAAGCATGATAAGATTAAGGTGAATGAAACAGTTAAGTTAACACAGAAATTAAAACCTATGGATTCAGTTAATTCATTTTGAAATATCGTGATAAATTCAATTAATATAATATACATAGAAAATAATTACATTTTTTAAAAAATACCAAAAAACATTTTTAAATTGTTTAATTTCTATTTTACAATATTGTCAATATTCAGCGTTCAATACCACCTGGTGTAAAAAATTAAAATTATTACTCAATAGAAGCATTTAAAATGTTTGGTGCTGCCATCTATTATGCTATTTTAAAACTATTATTATTATTCAAATCTCACAAGAAGAACCTAATGAAAGCTAATGAATTTAAAAGATATCTACTGCATTACCACACAAATCCTAATATATAAAAATACCATACTATATATCATTATTCAAAAAAATTAAATAAATTGAATGTTAATAAAATGCTTTCAATATATTCTATTACCTTACCCATTTAATCTACACTGAGAAATTAAATAATTTTATAACATTGATAATATATAGAATATCTATATGCTATAACATAAAATAAATTATATATAATAAAAATATAAAAAACTTTAATAATTACTATTAAATATAAAAAATAATAAATTAATAAAATGAACAGAGAAAAAAATGGATGTTTATAGAAGATTGTCATATTCTAAAATTCCCAATAGCCTACAGATCACAAATATAGTGTGAGGATTATCTTCATATTAGCCATAAAAAAGCTAAAAAATATGATTGTGACAGTCAAACAAATTAAACCGATAATTAATCATGGAATACAAAGTTGAAAATAAAACAATATTAAAAAGTATAGAGAAATAATAATATTAACTAATTACCCAATTTTTATACATACAGTATAACATTAGTTATATCAAATTAAATTATATGCATATTAATCACTATAAAGATGGTAAACTATTATTAATTAATATGATATTGTCCTGAGTAGACTAAAATTTAAAAACAAGTTAATTATATATATATATCACTTTCTTCTGGACACGATAACTTCCACAATTCTGCACAAATCTCTTCCAAACTGATACATAAAATCAAGGGGCATAAAATCTTGGTCAAGGTCGTTAATGGGCAAAATCGGACCAAGGGGATGGAAATAGCGAGGGGTTTTGTGTAAAACGAAAAAACCCCATAACTTCTTAAATTTTGTACGTATCAAATTAGTTTAAAATTTTTATTACTTCTAAAAATAGGGCAAAAAATTTAGGTATCACAGATTTCTGATAAAATTAAAAATGGGCTCAAGAGGCACAAAAAATAGGGTTTTTGGGAGAAAAAAAATCATAACTTCGTCAATTCTCAAGATATCAAATCTAATTAATTTTATTATAAATCTCCTTAATATTATCTATAACTTTTATATTCACAAGTTTTTGATAGGACCAATTCGTACGAAAAAAAAAAAATTAAAAACGAAAACAAAAAGAGGGGGTTGAAGAAGAGAAAAATCCATAACTCCGGCAATTCACAAGATATAAAATCCCCATGAATTTATCATATATATTCTTAATATTGTTTAAAACATTTATATAGACAAGTTTTTGATAGGACCAGTTCTTACAGCAAAAACAAATTAAAAATACATAGCAGTTGAAGAAAAAAATCATCTTATTAAAGGTGTATTCAAATCCAAACTGCTTATTTTCTGACTCATTTTTAAATTCATTTTTGCTCTCAAACGCATCCAATTGGCAGATTCTCTTATTCAGAAACTATATAATGTACCGTAATGATCGATTTTTTTTATAGAGACAGAATATGATTGCAAAAATGATGTCAAATTGGGCATTTTGAACAGAATTTACGAAGCGATTGTGTTAGAAAGGAAAAATATTGTCCTACTGAGAAAATAATTCTTTATAAATCAAGTTTTAATTAATTGAACGAAAAATAAAAACACAGGTCGCTTATAAATCTCTTCAAAAATCACGTCAGCACGTTTCAAATTTTTTCTATTATATCATATCATATCATATCATATCATCATCATATATATTATAAAGCAGTAAGCTCTAAAAGTTCCGCTCGAGTGTTTTCAAAAACTACCCGGTGGATTTTTTTCCAAATTGTTCATTCGATAGGAAATATTCCCGGGGTGGTTTATGAGAAAATATACAGGGATAGCTATGATTTTTGATAATAAATTTCGTATTTTATTGATATTTTTAACTAAAGGGTTGCCAGTGGTCATTTTGGCGAAAATTATCTTTGATAAATGAATTGAAATGGCTATACCCTTTAGAAAATAATACAAACATCTTGCAAACAAAGGAAGAAAATAATTACTAATATTTAATTTTAAAAAAAGGAAAGAAAAAAACGCTTTAATGAGGGAAAATATTATAAACGAAAATATTTAATTTAAACATACATAAAAGAAATATTCGTAATGCTTAAAAATGAATTCAATATGAAATATTTCAAATGATGCAATATTTGGCACGTTATCGCTTCCGTCACGTTAAGAAAGATGGTTACTACTTCATTATCAGGTAGACCAATTTCGCAAAATTATACAAACTGCCAAATTATTCGCCAAATTATACACATGGAAGAATGTTGCCACTCTACACTTAAAAAAAGAAAAATTAATTAATTTAAGTTCAAAAAATCACTAAAGAACTTACTTTAATGATGACGTTCACTTATGGCGTAAAGCGATATACCAAATATAAAATTTGATTTATTTTGATAATTTCGGACAAAAGAATACTAACAGTTTACGTATTTACATGCAGAATTATTAAAGTAAAGCATAAACAAAGGTATATTTTTAGGATAAAGTGTTTGTGAATAAGAAGTAAGTATTTTAAATGTAATAATCGCATTTATTAAAGAACAAGCAATAAATATCAATGATAACGGAAAATTGAAAGGAACCTGATGCTCTTTATTAGCCAAAAAACGTAGACGGATATAACTATAAAATTTATGTAAACATTAAATATAGGCTTAAAGAAAATAGATTTCAAGTTTTGCAGTAATTTTAAATAACGAAACAACATGTAAATTAGTAAAACAGTAATCAATTTACAAATAAAAGTTTGAATTAAAAAGACTTGATGACGTAACAAACACGTTTAACATATTTAATCTCGAGTGAATGTGGCATTTACGATCATCCATTATTGGTATTTAACCTTACAGTTTGGCGACAGTTTTTTTATCGACGGGATAATCAAGGACACATATGTAATATACTCACCACGTTGGCACGATTTTTTTCTGATGTCAATCTTATATACGCACCGGGGTACTTAAGTGGCTCCAAAGTGTCGTTTATTTTGCTTGATATGGTAACCAGGAGGTTGTTGTTTAGTTATTAATAAATTATTTATTAACTTTTATTTGCTTTTTTAAAATTATACAAATTGTTTTGTTCTATAGTTATTAATTAAACATTTTTGTATTTATTGCTATTCCCTTTTTTTAAATACATGTGTAACTAATATTCGAAAACAAGGTTTTCGCCTAATTGGCGTCAGAAAAAATCGCGCCAACGTGGTGCATACATGACATCTGTCCCAAATCAAATAGTACCGAAAAAATGCAACTCAAAAACTTGATTATATAAAATCTCAGTATTATTATTATTTTTAATTATTTTGATTTATAGTTCATTCTCTTATTATGCGTCTTACTGGAGAAATTCACAGAAATAATTCTAAAAATGGCTGTACTTATGAGTTGCAGGATATTTATTTAAAGTGTTGATTTTACTTTTGTAGCCAAACAATGCGATTTTAAGCCAAAAAGGCATAAGCGTGACTTCAGCCGGAACGATACTGTTTTTTTTTTTTTTTTTTTTTTTTTTTTTTTTTTTTTTTTTAATGTGTATGAGAGAGAGAGTAAATTTTTATTTTCCAATGTAAACTGTATAAATAGCAGTTAATATCATAAAAATGGATTCAAATATTTCAATTTAAACGTAAATGTTTGTTAGACATACACATATTGTAAAAAATATTTAATTTCACACATTAAAAAAATAAAAAATCACCATACTTTTCAATGAAAAAATGGCGGTATGTTTTCTCCTAAACACGCGATTCTTATGGACTTGAACTCAGATTACCTAATATTGTCCTTCCTTTAGTTTTTTTTTCTTTTCACAATATCGACAATTTTGTATATTGAAAATTCATGGCTTCAAAAGTTAGGAAATCGAGTTATTCTTAAGGAGGTTTATGCAATTATGCGTTATTACTATAAAATAAACTCGATATTTTAAGGGGGAAAAAATGCATGCTAAAATAAATTTTCAATGTTCTTTTCATTCGCCATTTCTTTTTAATTTTTCCTGCATATCTTCGATTCTTTTAGGAAGGTATTTAAAAGATATTGGACTAATTTTTCGTAATCTGGTCACCCGCCAATTGGAGTATTTTTCTATATTTTAGGAAGATTGATTTATAATTGAAGACTGTGGATGGTGAACCCGATTACAAAAGATTAGAGGGATTTTGTAATTAGCTATTATTATACTTATAATTATTTTATTACGGTGCATACGAACAAAATTCAGTATTATATATTTTTCATCTTTTTTTATTGTAATATCACGAAAAAAGTAATAATTGCAAGGTACTGGTAAACTTTGTATTACCAATGGATGGAAAAATATTTGTCAATTTATCAGTTAGTCTGTATAAGAAAAAAAATGCAATTCAGATTAAATAAAATTTAGATCATTATTTCGTCTGACAGACAGATTTGTACTAAATATTTTGCATAACTAATGCTATTTATCATTGTCAGTTGTATTTAAGGTATATATTTTTGTTGGTAAAAGATCTATAATTGTTTCAGAAGCAATTTTACATAATGTAATGAAAAGTAATTTGGCACGTAATTAACTGTTTTGTAACTAACTCTGTTACATTTGTAACTATATCGTTGCAAACACTTCTAATGCTTGACGTTAGCCTCGGCTTAATACGATTACGGAAGATTTTATTAGATGCTAACTAAATGTTTATTTTTCTATCAGTATCAGTCATCAAGGATTTTTCCAGGTTAACGGTTACATGATTGCAACTGGCCTATAAAATGAAAAAGCAATGAAAATGATGTCCTTTTAATTTTATTCAAACAATTCTGATTTAAAAATACACGTTTTTTATGCTTCATTTTTCTTTTGAGTATGATGGTTAAACACTGTGTTTTGTTTATACTTTTAACTGTATTTTGCCTTCTGCAATCTGAAGATGGAAAACTGTAATAGACCTGCCAGGAGATGATGCATATTACAAAATATAACATAAAGCAGAATGACGTTGTATTCAAGCAGTTAGAACAACACATTTCGTCAAGCTGAGAAGTCCGGAGTCCAAGAACTAACAACCGAATATGAATCACCCGAAAATTATTTAAGTTTAATGGTCATTCTCCTCTGCAATCATTGTAATGTTCAATAATTTAGTACTGTGGTGACTAAAGGTATTTCAATTCCTGTTGCCATAACTGCCTCATTCACGTACCAAACTCCACTATAACTGATAAACTAAAACAGTTCGTCTGAATAGCCCAAATTTTGTCCAACGCATGCGATAGTACAAGAGGACATTCCAGGTGAAAGTCCATGTTGCTTTAAAATACAAGGTCAAATTAGGTCAAATTCACTATTTAATTGAGTATTGTGATTTAAGGTTCGTTTGCAAAAAAAAAAAATAAAATAAAAAAATAAAAAAAAATAAAAAAAAAAATAGACCAGCGCAGCAGGCATAGCCTGCTAGTATATATTATAAAGCAGTAAGCTCTGAAAGTTCCGCTCGAGTGTTTTCAAAAACTACCCGGTGGATTTTTTTCCAAATTGTATCATTCGATAGGAAATATTCCCGGGGTGGTTTATGAGAAAATATACAGGGATAGCTATGATTTTTGATAATAAATTTCGTATTTTACTGCTATTTTGAACGAAAAGGTTGCCAGTGATTATCTTTTGGCGAAAGGTTTGTTGATTAAAGAATTAAGATGGCTATATCTGTTAGAAAATAATACAAACACCTCGCGAATAAATGAAAAAAATACTGATATTTAATTTAAAAAACAACAACAAAAAAAGTTTTAATAAGACATAATATTATAAAACGAAAATATTTAATTTAAACATGGAATAAATATTTGTAATGCTTAAAGTATAAATTATTGTGAAATTTTACAATTGGTACAATATTTGGCGAATTATCGCTTGCGATAGGTTAAAAAAATGAATCTGAAAATTTGATTTGACAATTTTGAATGGCATTTTTTTTTCTTTTTAACTGTTTTATCGCTTGCGCCAGGTTAATAAAAACGTGTCTGATAACTTGATGAAATAAAATCTAGGTTACATTCTTTAATCTTTTTTTTTTTTTTTTTTTTTTGTCAATTTAATTATTTTTTTATATAATTCTCCCATCATATGATTTACAGGAAAAACTAGAAGTATTTGTAAAAATGGCTGTATTAGTAAGTTACATGCTATTTATTTATTCCCTTCGTCGCCAAACAATGCAATTTTAAGCCAAATAAGACAAAAGTGTGAAATAAGTCGAGAGAAGAGCATTTCGGAGTACATTTTTATATTCAAGCGTAAATTATATGAAAAGCAGTTAAAATTATAATTATGTAGTCAATCATTTAAATTTTAGTGTAAATGTCTTCCATATACACACATATTCTAAAATAATTTACTTTCAAAGATTTAAAATATTTTTCACCATACTACGGAATACCATTACTATGGAAATATGCCGTTTTATTTTCCTCAAACATGTGATTTTTATATCCTCGAACTCAGATCATTACTTATTAATTGAATATTGTGTATTACGTTATTTTTTTAACATGCCGAACAGATTGTCGATTTCACTTATAGGAATATTCACTGCTTTAAAAGTTAGGATATAAGAATATTGTTAAGAAGATTTCTGCAATTATACGTTATTACTATTAAAACAAAAATAAACATTTAGCAATAAATATTGCTTGCTAATTTTTCATTTCTTTTTAGTTTGTCCTGCATAACTTTCTTTTGCTTAACCATTGTTTAAAAAATGTTTTATTGGGGTAATCTTACGGAATCGTGTCACCCGCCAATTAACATATTGGATGGCGTATCAAAATTCAAAAGATTAGACTGATATTGAAATTAGCTATTACTAAATGGTGGCAAATGGAATAATGCCCGTGGACTTATCATTTCAGCCTAGATAGGATTAAATTACCTGGAATTTCGATCAGTATAAAGCGAATTGTCCTGACGCACACTCTAGCAGCGAAACACAACAACAAATTAAGAGTTATTTTCATAATCTGGGTTATTTACACAAAAGACGGAAGATTAATTTACTCTTAAATATAAAGAAAATAGCAGGACTTTTTGTTTGTCCGTGTTATTATGCTCTTTAGAAAAATACAAAATAAATCCTCGGTTCAGGTATTCACCAAAATGCATATTGCTAAAATTTTTGTATAACTAACTTTATTTATCATTGTCAGATCTTAACCCTGGTACACGTGCAACGATATTGTCGCATCAGTTTTAATGTTTAACCTGAACCCTCACAATGACGTTGATTTAATTAATTTTTCAACTACTTTTCAGCAGTGAAATTACGCTTGAAATTATTGAATATTAAATACGTGAATAATCACATTGCTAACAAGTCGTAAAACAACTTAGTGAAAAATGTCCAAGCCGGGAATCGAACCCGGGCCCCTGGAATAGATCTCCAGTGTTCAACCACTAAGCCACAAGGACGATGCCCAGCTTGGCATCTCTCACTTATATAAGTCGGTAAGGCTGCAACCGCAGCACTAGATGGAAAAGTCTTCATGAGCACACAATCTAGTGGCGAAACATGAGACGCAAATGAACCCAGCATCGGTGGGCATCGTCTTTGTGGCTTAGTGGTAGAGCACTGGAGATCTATTCCAGGGGCCCGGGTTCGATTCCCGGCTTGGACATTTTTCACTAAGTTGGTTTACGACTTTTTAGCAATGTGATTATTCACGTATTTAATATTCAATGACGTTGATTACGGATGATTATAAAGATTTTATTGGATGCATGAGGTTTATTTTTCTACAAGATAAAGTCATCGAGTTTTTTCCCGGGTTAACGGTTACATGATTTCAGTTGGTCTGCAAAATGAAAAGACAGTGAAAATGACGTCATTTTAATTTTATTCAAAAAATTCATCTTTAAAAACACACATTTTTATGTTTCACTTTTCTTTTAAATATGAAAGTTAAACAATCTTCTTTGTCTGTAAATAATTTATTACTTTTTTGACAGTATTTGCTCTGCTAGAATCCAAAGAGGGAAAACAGTAGTAGCAGAATAGGATGTTTATTAAGAAATATAACTAACATCCAGTGAGATTTATTTAAGCTACCAGAATCACATATTGCGCGAGCTGAGAGGCCAGGAGATCAAGGACAAACAAACGAAAATAAACCACCCGAGCATTATTCAAGTTCAATGGTAAATCTCTGCAATCATTGTAATGCATCTCTAATTTAATATTGTCAGATATGAGAACATTTTAATTCCTATTGTCATAACGGCCTCATTTCCCTACCAAAAGTGCACAGTGAATAATCAACTAAAAGAACTGCTTCTTAATAGCTAAATTTGTCCAACGCATGAGGTAATATAATATCGCAATGGCGTTCGCATCTTTTCAGCAACGCAGAAGGACATTCATATCATATCATCATCATATATATTATAAAGCAGTAAGCTCTAAAAGTTCCGCTCGAGTGTTTTCAAAAACTACTCGGTGGATTTTTTTCCAGATTGTATCATTCGATAGGGAATATTCACGCGGTGGTTTGTGCATCAAATATACAGGGATAACTATGATTTTTGGTAATAAATTTCGTATTTTATTGATATTTTTGACGAAAGGGTTGCCAGTGGTCACTTTGGTGAAAATTATCTTTGATAAATGAATTGAAATCGCTATACCCATTAGAAAATAATACAAACATCTTGCAAAAGAAAAAAATAATTATTAATATTTAATTTTTGAAAAAAGAAAGAAAAATCCGCTTTAATGAGGGAAAATATTATAAACGAAAATATTTAATTTAAACATACATAAAAGGAATATTCGTAATGCTTAAAAATGAATTCCGTATGAAATATTTCAATTAATGCAATATTTGGCACGTTATCGCTTCCGTCAGGTTAAGAAAGATGGTTACTACTTCATTATCCCGTAGACTAATTTCGCAAAATTATACAAACTGCCAAATTATTCGCCAAATTATACACATGGAAGAATGTTGCCACTCTACACTTTAAAAAAAGAAAAATTAATTAATTTAAGTTCAAAAAATCACTAAAGAACTTACTTTAATGATGACGTTCACTTATGGCGTAAAGCGATATACCAAATATAAAATTTGATTTATTTTGATAATTTCGGACAAAAGAATACTAACAGTTTACGTATTTACATGCAGAATTATTAAAGTAAAGCATAAACAAAGGTATATTTTTAGGATAAAGTGTTTGTGAATAAGAAGTAAGTATTTTAAATGTAATAATCGCATTTATTAAAGAACACGCAATAAATATCAATGATAACGGAAAATTGAAAGGAACCTGGTGCTCTTTATTAGCCAAAAAACGTAGACGGATATAGCTATAAAATTTATGTAAACATTAAATATAGGCTTAAAGAAAATAGATTTCAAGTTTTGCAGTAATTTTAAATAACGAAACAACATGTAAATTAGTAAAACAGTAATCAATTTACAAATAAAAGTTTGAATTAAAAAGACTTGATGACGTAACAAACACGTTTAACATATTTAATGCCAACTGAATGTGACATTTACGATCATCCATTATTGGCATTTAACCTTACAGTTTGGCGACAGTTTTTTTGTCAACGGAATAATCAAGGACACAGATGTCATATCCGCACCGCGTTGCCGCAATTTTTTTGTGATGCCAATCTTATATACGCACCGGAGTACTTAAGTGGCTCCAAAGTGTCGTTATTTTGCTTGATATAGTAACCAGGAGGTTGTTTATTTATTAATAAATTATTTATTAGTTTTTATTTTCTTTTTTAAAATTATACAAATTGTTTTGTTCTATAGTTATTAATTAAACATTTTTTTTAATTTATTGCTATTCCCTTTTTTAAAATATACCGGGTGTCCCAAAAAGGACTGACTGATTTTAAAATTCAATAACTTCCAAACGGTGACAGATATTAAAAAAATTCTTGCAGGAGGGTTACATAAAGTCAAAAGTTTTATTACAGTGATTTTCGATTTTAGTTCAAATTACAAACAATAGATGGCGCTGTAAGCAATAGTCGCTAAATACAGGCTCGATTTTTGGTCCTTTCTATTGTTCCATGCAGAAAAAGGAGATGGAAATGTATTATCCGGGCTACGAAGTACCAAAAATCGAGCCTGAATTGAGCCTCTATTGATCGCAGCGCCATCTATTGTTTGTAATTCGAACTAAAATCGAAAATCACTGTAAAAAAACTTTTGACTTTATGCATAACCCTCCTGCAAGAATTTTTTTAATATCTGTCACCGTTTGGAAGTTATTGAATTTTAAAATCAGTCAGTCCTTTTTGGGACACCCGGTATATGTAGCTGATATTCGAAAACAAGGCTTTTGCCAAATTAGCGTCAGAAAAAAATCGCGCCAACGTTAAATAAAATTTAGATCATTATAAATCAATTTCGTCTGACAGACAGTCCTATAAATTAATCTTAGTGACAAATAAACGATTGTTTTCAATATCGGGATTACTTAGGCAACACATCGAAGAATAATTTAATCTTAAATATAAAGGAAATATTAAGTCTCTTTATCTCTCTGCGTTTTTATACCCATTAGAAAAATGCAAAGAAATCTTCGGTTCAAGTATTCACGAAAAAGATTTTTACTAAAAATTTTTCATAACTAACATTATTTATCATTGTCAGTTGTATTTAAGGTATAGATTTTTGTTGGTAAAAGATCTATAATTGTTGCAGTAGCAATTTTACATAGTGTAATGAAAAGTAGTTTGGCACGTAATTAACTTTGTTTTGTAACTAACTCTGTTACATTTGTAACTATATCGTTGCAAACACTTCTAATGCTTGAAGTTAGCCTTGGCTTAATACGATTACGGAAGATTTAATTAGATGCAAACTAAATGTTTATTTTTCTACCAGTATCAATCATCAAGGATTTTTCCAGGTTAACGGTTACATGATTGCAGCTGGTCTGTAAAATGAAAAGGCAATGAAAATGAAGTCCTTTTAATTTTATTCAGACAATTCAGATTTAAAAATACACGTTTTTTATGCTTCATTTTTCTTTTGAATATGATGGTTAAACACTGTGTTTTGTGAGCAAATAATTTGTTATACTTTTGACTGTATTTTGTCTTCTGGAATCTGAAGACGGAAAACTGTAATAGACCTGCCAGGAGAAGATGCATATTACGAAATATAACATAAAGCAGAGTGAAGTTTTATTCAAGCTGTTAGAACAACCCATTTCGTCAAGCTGAGAATTCCGGAGTCCAAGAACTAACAAGCGAATATGAATCACCTGAAAATTATTTAATTTTAATGGTCATTCTCTGCAATCATTGTAATGTTCAATAATTTAGTACTGTGGATAAAAATGTGCCTGAAAAAACTTGAGGAAATAAAATTTAAGTAACATTCTTTGGTCTTTTTTTTTTTTCAATTTAATTATCATTCTTATGTAATTCTCCCATCGTGTGTCTTAGAGGAGAAACTAGAAGAAGTAATTGTAAAAATGGCTGTATTAGTAAGTTACATGCTATTTAATTATTACATTTGTCACCAAACTATGCAATTTTAAGCCCCAAAGGCAGAAGCGTGGAATAAGCCAGGCGAAGGTCGCAATAATATATATATATTTTTTTTAAGTGTAATAGGAGAATATTTTGGAATAAATTTTTATATTCAAATGTAAATCATATAAAAAGCAGTTAAAATTATAATTATCTAGCAGGTATTTAAATTTTAGTGTAAATGTCTGCCATATACACACATATGCTAGAATAATTTAATTTCAGATATATAAAATATTTTTCATCATAGTACGGAATACCATTACTATAGAAACATGCCGTTTTGTTTTCTTCAAACATGTGATTTTTATATCCTAGAACTCAGATCGGTACTGATGTCATATTCGCCCTATATTGGCGCGATTTTTTTCGGTTGCCAATTTGGCAAAAACATCAACAGCATAAACAACATAATCCGGGTTACCACATCAAGCAAAATAACGACACTTTGGCGCAAGTTAAGTACCCGTTGCCTATATGATATTGGCGACAGAAAAAAGATCGCGCCAATATGGGGCGAATATGACATCTGTACCCTCAGATCATTACTTATTAATGGAATATTGCGTATTATGTTTTTATTTTTTTTATTTTTATTTATTTATTTTTTTTTTTTAACAAGTCGGAGCTATTGCCAGTTTCACTTATAGGAATATTCACTGCTTTAAAAGTTAGGATATAAGATTCTTAAGAAGATTTCTGCAATTATGCGTTATTATTATATTGTAAAAAAAGCCAAAATTTTGCGATAAAAATTGTTTTCTGAATTTAATTTCAAATATTTTTTTTCAAATTCGTCGCTTGAGCTAAACTTAGCAACAAATTAAGAGTTATTTTCATAATCTGGGTTATTTACACAATCGACAGTAGATTAATTTACTCTTGAGTATAAAGGAATTAGCAAGCCGATTTGTTTGTCCGTGTTATTATGCTCTTTAGAAAAATGCAAAATAAATCTTCGGTTCAAGTATTCGCCAAAATGCTTATTGCTAAAATTTTTTGTATAACTAATTTTATTTATCATTGCCAATTCTATTTAAGACATGAATATTTACTCATAAAAAATCTATAATTGACTCAACAACAATTTGACATTATTTATTGGAACGTAACTTGGCGAGTAATTAAGTTTGTTTTGTCATTAACTCTGGTAAATGTGTAACAATATTGTTGCATCAGTCTTAATATTTGACGTCAACCATCACAATGGAATCGATTACAGATGATTAGAAAGATTTTATTGGATGAAAGAGGTTTATTTTTCTACAAGATTAAGTCATTGAGTTTTGTAACGCTCAAACGGTTACATGATTGTAAATGATCTGCAAAATGAAAAGGTAGTGAAAATGACGTCATTTTAATTTTATTCAAAAAATTCAGCTTTAAAAACACACTTTTTACTTTCTTCTATCTTCAATAGAAGAAAGTATTGTAATCGAAATTTTTTTCGACTTCCGGTTTTCGACGGATTTACACGTTTTAGGGGTCAGAGATCCCCAAAAACATGTTTATAGAAAATGTCTGTCTGTCCGTGTGTCCGTGTGTCCGTCTGTCTGTCGCCATTGTACCATCAAAAAGTGTATGAAGTTATGCATAGAATTGAACCAAATTTCTATTTTAAGTTTTTGGCTATAGCAAGCAGATCCTCCCTGAATTTGGAAAAAATTCGCCGGTAATGGGCGCTGTAATAGCGATTTTTGTGCGATTTTAAATATTATACCATCCAAAAGTGTATGAAGTTAAGCATAGAATTGAACCAAATTTTTATTATAAGTTTTTTGATATGGCAAGTAAGTCCTCTCTGAATTTGGAAAAAAATCGCCGGTAGGGGGCTCTGTAACAGCCATTTTTGTGCGATTTTGAATATTGTACCATCTAAAAGTGTATGAAGTTATGCATAGAATTGAACCAAATTTTTATTTTAAGTTTTTGGATATGACAAGTAAGTCCTCTCTGAATTTGAAAAAAATTCGCCGATAGGGGGCACTGTAACAGCGATTTTTGTGCGATTTTGAATATTGTACCATCTAAAAGTGTATGAAGTTATGCATAGAATTGAACCAAATTTTTATTTGATGTTTTTGGATATGACAAGTAAGTCCTCTCTGAATTTGGAAAAAATTTGCCGGTAGGGGGCGCTGTAACAGCGATTTTTGTACGATTTTGAATATTGTACCATCTAAAAGTGTATGAAGTTATGCATAGAATTGAACCAAATTTTTATTATAAGTTTTTGGATATGGCAAGTAGGTCCTCTCTGAATTTAGAAAAAATTCGCCGGTAGGGAGCGCTGTAGCAGCGATTTTTGTGCGATTTTGAATATTGTAGCATTCAACAGTGTATTAATTTATGCATAGAATTGAACGAAATTTTTATTTTAAATTTTTGGCTATGGCAAGCCTCCCTGAAATTGGAAAAAATTCGCCGGTAGGGGGCGCTGTAACAGCGATTTCTATGCGATTTTGAATATTGTATCATCCAAAAGTGTATGAATTTATGCATAGAATTGAACCAAATTTTTATTTTAAGTTTTTGGCTATGGCAAGCAGATCCTCCCTGAAATTGGAAAAAATTCGCCGTTAGGGGGCGCTATAACAGCGATTTTTGTGCGATTTTGAATATTGTATCATCTAAAAGTGTATGAATTTATGCATAGAATTAAACCAAATTTTTATTTTAAGTTTTTGGCTATGGCAAGTAGATCCTCCCTGAAATTGGAAAAACATTCGCCGGTAGGGGGCGCTGTAATAGCAATTTTTGTGCGATTTTGAATATTGTACCATCCGAAAGTGTAGGAAGTTATGCATAGAATTGAACCAAATTTTTATTTTAAGTTCTTGGCTATGGCAAGCAGGTCCTTCCTTAATTTGGAAAAATTCACCGGTAAGGGGCACTGTAATAGCGATTTTTGTGCCATTTTGAATATTGTACCATCGAAAAGTGTATGAATTTATGCATAGAATTGAGCCAAATTTTTTGTGTTTGTTTTTGGTCATGGCACGAAGGTCCTCCCTGAATTTGGAAAAATTCCTCCGGAAGGGGGTACTATAATTGCGATGTTTGTACCATTTTCATTATTCTACCATCGAAAAGTGTATGAAGTTATGCATAGAACTGAACCAATTTTTTTTTGTATGTTTCTGGCTATGGCAAGCAAGTCTTCCCTGAACTTGAGAAAATACCGCCAGAAGGTGGCGCTATAATTGGATCTCTGCACCATTTTCATTATTGTACCTGGAAAATTGTATAAATTTATGCATAAAATTGAACCAAATTTTTTGTGTACGTTTCTGGCTATGACAAACAAGTCCTCCCTGAATTTGAAAAAAATCTGCCGGAAGGGGGCCACTGTAATAGAGATATTTGTGACATTTTCTTTATTGTACAGTCGAAAAGTGTATAAAATTATGCATACAATTGAACCAAATTTTTTGTGCATATTTTTGGCTTTGGCCAACAGGTCCCCCTTGAATTTGGAAATATCGCGCGGTAAAAGGGCTCTGTGATAGCGATTTTTGTATACTTTTCTTGATTTTTCGTAGTTCTGTTGTCCATCGGCGGCTCGTGCAAACGCGGGAACTCGCTTCCTGCTAAGCCGGCTATTGACAAACATCTGATAACAACAGAATAAGGAAAAACTATTAATTTTAAGAAATATCATGATATAGATTAACTCGTTTTTAGTTCATTTAATTGACTGAAGCAGGAATTTAAGATGAAAATCAAAGTTGGTATAATATTGAACTAATAATATTGAAGTATTAACATGTGTAACTAGTTTTTGAAATATTAAGATGTATAAGATAGAAGAAAGTTTTGGGATTGGCACATCCAACTAGTTTATATTTCACTTTTCTTTTAAATATGAAAGTTAAACATTCTTCTTTGACTGCAGATCGCTCAATACATTATTTTTACGGTATTTACTCAGCTGGAATCCAAAGAGAGAAAACAGTAGTAGTAGACCTGTCACAAGAGGACGTTTATTAAGAAATATAACGTAACATTCAGTGAGATTATATTTAAGCTACCAGAATCACATATTGCTCGAACTGAGATTCCAGGAGTTCAAGAACTATCAAACGAAAATGAACCACCTGAATATTATTCATGTTCAATGGTCAATCTGTGCAATCATTCTAATGGATTCTAATTTAGTAATGTCAGATCAGAGACCCTTTTAATTCCTGTTGTCATAAGGGTCTCATTATCTTACCAAAAGTGCATCAACTAAAAAATTTGCTTCTTAATAGCAAATATTTGTCCAACGCTTAAGATAATATAACATTGCAATGGCGTTTGCATCGTTTTCAGCAATGAGAAAAGTCCAGCTGAAGGTCCATATTGTTTAAAATACAAGTTCAAATTTATTTCGTTTGATCCAAGGTTCATTTGGAAACACTGACCAGCGCAGCGGGCATAGCCTGCTAGTTAAAAATAAATCTGAAAATGTGCCAGAAAATTTCGAGTTGTTGAGCATGGAAAAGTATTTTTTTTAATACCGCCTTAACATGATTCTGATAAAACCAGCTATTATATAAAAATGAAATAAAAACTCGTCAAAAGCGGTTAGATAAAATTGTTAAAGTGGGTTTATCTCTAATCATGATTTAGTTTTTGTTGGTGAAATTAGTATACTCAACTTCGAAATCTACCTCCGCCTGTAGGCCGGGCCGGCAGGGATTTTTTTAGTCATCTGGCCTGAGCTTTCTACTGAACCAATTTTACTAATTATTGCTTTAAATGAAAGCTGTTGATTTGTAGATGTGCCCGCAACTAGCCAATTTTTTAAAATATTCCTATTTTTATATTTAAATTTTAAATGTTTTTTATTATGTTTTTGCAAAATTGTGGCAATCAGATTGCTTCCATTGTTGGAGAGAAAAGAGAAATAATGGGGTTTACAGAGCTACCACTGACGATTATTAGCCCCCAGTATGGTATTTCTTTCTCCCACCTATTAATGTGTCGTCTCCAAAACATAACGTTACGTTCTATAAGCCAGCCGTAAAACAAAGCAGATGTATCATTGTACGGAATAATCTCTACTGCTATTTTTTAAACTTCTAAGCATCGCATATTTTCAATTTTTATACCGTCGTACTAGAAAAAAAAGTACTTTTAAATGCAATTTGTTTGAAAACTGCATTTCCATTTATTTTGGAGATATTATTTTTTTTAAGATATTTTTTTTAGCACCATTTGTTTAATTTTGGCAACTCAAGTACTCTATTTATGAAGAAAGTAAAGGGAAAATAGTTGAAAAATAGGAATTATATTTTTTTGTTGCCCTTTTCTGATAAAAACTGAAAAAAAATTAAAATACGTGCTATTTTGAAAAAATATAAATGAATGATTTCTGATAAAACATGGAGCTATTATAAACTAAATTTAATTTTAAGTATCTATATTAATATAAGAAACAAATGAAGGCATATGAATCATGAGATACCTGATTTTATTTATTTTATTTTATTTATTTTATTTTATTTTATTTTATTTTTTGTCCAGTTTCTTGAATGACGAAATCTCTTTTTTTTGGATTTGTGCATTATTCAGCGATAGTCACGTCCTATGCATATTTTACTGTAGATGTTGTTTAAGGCTGGATCGTAAATGAGGAATTCTTTAGCGGATGCGGATGACGTCATTTTATATAAAATAAAAGCGCATGTTTGGAGTCGTAAAACTGAATTATGTATATTTATATCCATTTTTTTTTTCATCGGGGGCGACACTAAATTCTGAAAAAGCAGAATTCCTGTTTTCTAGTAATGCACTTCTTTGATGTAGCAATATTTTGCTCGTACATTGAGAAAAAAAAAATACTACCTTCACCTAGAATAAACAGGTAGTGATTTTCTGAATCCCTAAACTAGAAATATAGATTTCCGATCTATGCGAATGAGTAAACAACTTAACTGAATAGAAGAAATGGTCTAGAATTTCTAGTCTCTTGTTTTTTAATTTTATTTCGCACCACTTTTTCGAAACAAAAATCTTTTACATACGCTTTAACAACATCTGCAAGAGAAATATACTGCAAAATGTATTCTTTAAAAATAGTGGTGCGAACAGAATATAAAAATAGTCATTTGTGGCAGACCTGGATTTATTTACCTTTATTAGTTATATTCTTACTGATGCCATTTTCTCACTTCGACTTAAAATATTTTTTTTTTTAATTTTGAACAGAAAATGACGACACGCATTTAAAAAAAACACACATAATCCCTCATAAAGCTGTTATATTTCACTATTTTAGGTAGCTTTCATTACAAAAAGCTACCTATTGCAGCCGTTCGGAGGAAAGCGATTTCAAAAAATTTTGGTATATTTTCATCGATCATGACTCCCAGATGCCGAAACCACCCTCCGTTCAAAATTGATATATATATATACCGGGTGTCCCAAAAAGGACTGACTGATTTTAAAATTCAATAACTTGCAAACGGTGACAGATATTAAAAAAATTCTTGCAGGAGGGTTATGCATAAGGTCAAAAGTTTTATTTCAGTGATTTTCAATTTTAGTTCGATTTACAAACAATAGATGGCGCTGTAAGCAATAGTCGCTAAACACTGGCTCGATTTTTGGTCCTTTATCTTGTTCCATGCAGAAAAAGGAGATGGAAATGTATTATCCGGGCCACGAAGTACCAAAAATCGAGCCTGAATTTAGCGACTATTGCTTACAGCGCCATCTATTGTTTGTAATTCGAACTAAAATTGAAAATCACTGTAATAAAACTTTTGACCTTATGCATAACCCTCCTGCAAGAATTTTTTTAATATCTGTCACCGTTTGCAAGTTATTGAATTTTAAAATCAGTCAGTCCTTTTTGGGACACCCGGTATATATATATATATATATCTGACCTTTGTCATGCTGTAACTCTCGTATTTATGAACCGATTGGGATGTAATTCGGTGTGTACATAGTACATACCAATGTCTCGACCGAGTTCATTGGCCAGCTTCATCAGCCATTTTGTTTCCAAATGGCGGCCATTTAAAAAATTTAAAAAAAATTTAAATTTGAAATGTGGTACCAAAATTTTGAAAATGGCAAAATATTTTTTTCTTATGTATTTGACCTTTATACAAAGACTCCGGAGCAGTTTTTGTTTCGTCTATATCTTAAAAAATGGCTGAGTTATAGCATTTTGAATTTCTAGCATGGCTGACATTTTGAAACGTAATGAATTTTGTCACGCGATAAAAGGCGTATTTATGAACCGATTTGGATGTAACTTCGTTTATACATAGTACATACCAATGTCTCGACCAAGTTCGTTGGCCAGCTTCATCCGCCATCTTGTTTAAAAATGGCGTCCATTTAAATTTTTAAGAAAACTTTAAATTTGAAATGTGGTACCAAAAAACTGAAAATTGAAAAAGTATTTTTTTCTTATGTGTTTGTCCTTGATAAAAAGATTCGGGAACAGTTTTTGTTTCGTCTATATCTTAAACAATGGCTGAGTTATAGCATTTTGAATTTCTAGCGTGGCTGACATTTTGAAACGTCCTGATTCTTGTCACGTGATAACAGGCGTATTTATGAACCGATTTGGATGTACCTTGGCGTGTACATAGTACATACAAATATTTCGACCGAGTTCGTTGGCCAGCTTCATCCGCCATTTGTTTTAAAATGGCGGCCATTAAAAAAAAATTAAAAAATTAAAATTTAAAATGAGATACCAAAAAATTAGAAAATGAAAAAGATTTTTTTTGTATGTGTTTTCCTGAATACAAAGATTCCGGAACAGGTTTTGTTTCGTCTATATCTAAAAAAATGGCTGAGTTATAGCATTTTGAATTTCTATTGTGGCTGACATTTTAAAACGACCTGATTTTTGTCACGCGATAACAGGCGTATTTATAAACCGATTGGGATGTAACTTGGTCTGTTTCTGTACATAGTACATACCAATGTCTCGACCGAGTTCGTTGGCCAGCTTCATTAGCCATCTTGTTTCAAAAGGGTTGCCATTTAAAAAAAATAATTTAAGGTATTAAAAAATTGGAAAATGAAAAACATTTTTTTTATGTGTTTGGCCTTGATACAAAGATTCTGGAGCAGTTTTTGTTTCTGAAAATTTGTTCTTTTGTTTATATCTTAAAAAATGGTTGAATTATAGCACTTTGAATTTCTACCATGGCTAACATTTTGAAACGATCTTGTATTTGTCACGCGATAACACACGTATTCGCCTATTTCGATGTAAGAAGGCATGTGGATAATATACATCAATATCTCGATCAAGTTCGCTGGCCAACTTCATCAGCCATCTTGTTTCAAAATGGCGGCCATTAAATTAAAAAAAATTATATTTAAAGTGAGGTGCAAAAAAATTAGAAATTGAAAAAGGTTTCTTTCTTGAGTATTTGACCTTGATATAAGGATTCAGGAGCATCTTTTGTTTGTCTGTATCTTAAAAATGGCTCAGATATAGCAATTTCAATATCTAATGTGGGTGACATATTGAAAAATCTGTTTTTTTTGCCTGCGAAAACACTCGTATATGTCAATTGATTCCGGTGTGAGTGAGCATGTGCACAGCAATCACTAAGGTCTCGACCAAGTTCACTGGTTAGCCTTATCCACCATGTTGACTTAAAATGGCAGGCACTTTAAGAAATCGCCGAATTTGGCAGCCAAATATAAGTTACTTTAGATAAAAGCAGCTTGGATAAAGCTGACTAATTTCGTGAAATTCTCATTCATAATGATTTAGTATTGATAAAAATTAGTATTGAATCTCCTATATCCGGTTTCCACTAAATTGAGCTTCGTGTGTTTGAATATTATAAGTTGGCTTTTTTAAAATAAGGAATATGAAAGCTATCTCTTCCTCCCGGCACTGGCCGGAAGGACTTTTTTCAGCCTGCTGATAATGAGTTTGAGACGCTAGGCGAAATACTTCAACGACTAAAAATACGTCATATTTAAAAGGAAACGATAACCTTATTTGATAAAACGAAACATTTCACCTTGAATACGCCTAAAAGTTATAAATTTCTGGATTTTTTACGCACCGGTACTGAGATAGAAGCTCAAATCACGATGGGAATTTTCACATGGAAAGTTGTAACAGCTGACAAACATGACTTTAATCCTGGAAATAGATTTATTAGCAACCTGTTGCGTGTTAAAACATTTTTAAATGGTTAATATGGATATGAGACGGTAAAAATGACATTATTAGGTAGCTTTCATTACAAAAAGCCACCTATTGCAGCCGTTCGGAGGAAAGTGATTTCAAAAAATTTTGGTATATTTTCATCGATCATGATTCCCAGGCCCCGAAACCACCCTCCGTTCAAAAGTTTATATATATATATATATATATATATATATATATATATATATATATATATATATATATATATATATGTATATATATATATATATATATGTATATATATATATATATCCATATATATATACATGTATGATCTTTGTCACACTGTAACTCTCGTATTTATGAACCGATTTGGATGTAACTCGGTTTGTATATAGTACATACCAATGTCTCGAACGAGTTCGTTGGCCAGCTCCATCCGCCATTTTCTTTCAAAATGGCAGCCATTTAAAAATTTTTTAAAAATTTAAAATTTGAAATGTGGTACCAAAAAATTGAAAATGGAAAAATATTTTTTTCTTATGTGTTTGACCATTATACAAAGATTCCGAAGCAGTTTTTGTTTTGTCTATATCTTTAAAAAAGGCTGAGTTATAGCACTTTAAATGTCTAGCGTGGCTGACATTTTGAAACGTCCTGATTTTTGTCACGCGATAACAGGCGTATTTATGAACCGATGTGGATGTACCTTCGTGTGTACATAGTACATACCAATTTCTCGACCGAGTTCGTTGGCTAGCTTCATCTGCCATCTTGTTTCAAAATAGCGGCCATTTAAAAAAAAAAAAAATAAATAAAATAAAATTTAAAATAAGGTACCAAAAAATTGGAAAGTGAAAAAGATTTTTTTCTTATGTGTTTGACCTTAATACAAAGATTTCGGAACAGTTTTTGTTTGTCTATATTTAAAAAAATGGCTGAATATTAGCATTTTGAATTTCTATTGTGGCTGACATTTTGAAACGACCTGATTTTTGTCATGCGATAACAGGCGTATTTATGAACCGATTTGGATATAACTTGGTGTGTACATAGTACATACAAATGTCTCGACCAAGTTCGTTGTCCAGCTTCATCCGCCATCTTGTTTCAAGTTGGCGGCCATTTAAAATTAAAAAAAAATAATAAAATTTGAAATGTGGTGCCAAAAAATTGAAAATGGAAAAATATTTTTTTCTTATGTGTTTGACCTTTATACAAAGATTCCGAAGCAGCTTTTGTTTCGTCTATATCTTAAGCAATGGCTAAGTTATAGCACTTTGAATTTCTAGCGTGGCTGACATTTTGAAACATTTTGATTTTTGTCACGCGATAGCAGGCGTATTTATAAACCGATAAGGATGTACCTTGGTGTGTACGTAGTACATACCAATGTATCGACCGAGTTAGTTGGCCAGCTTCATCCGCCATCTTGTTTCAAAATGGCGGCCATTTAAAAAAATTAATTTAAAATGAGGTATCAAAAAATTGGAAAATGTAAAAGATTTTTTTATGTGTTTGACCTTGATACAAAGATTCCGGAGCAGTTTTTGTTTCGTCTATATCTTAAAAAATGGTTGAGTTATAGCACTTTGAATTTCTAGCATGGCTGACATTTTGAAACGATCTGATATTTGCCACGCTATAACACACGTATTTATTAACCTATTTGGATGTAAGAAGGCATGTGGATAGTACATAGCAATGTTGCGACCAAGTTCGCTGGCTAGCTTCATCCGCCATCTTGTTTCAAAATGACGGCCATTAAATTAAAAAAAATTATATTTAAAGTGAGGTGCAAAAAATTAGAAATTGAAAAATATTTCTTTCTTAAGTATTTCACCTTCATATAAGGATTCCGGAGCTTTTTTTGTTTTATCTTTATCTTAAAAAATGGTTCAGATATAGCAGTTTGAATTTCTTTATCTGGGTGACATTTTGAAAAATCTGATTTTTTGCCTGCGACAGCACTCGTATATATCAACCGATTTCGATGCGAGTGAGCATGTCCACAGGAATTACTAAGGTCTCGACAAAGTTCACGGGTTAGCCTCATGCACCATGTTGTCTTAAAATGGCACAGGCACTTCAAGATATCGCCGAATTTGGCAACCAAATATAAGTTACTTTAAATAAAAGCAGCTTGGATAAAGCTGACTAATTTCGCAAAATTCTCATTCATATGGATTTAGTATTGATAAAAATTAGTATTGAATCTTCTATAATCGATGTCCACCAAATTGAACTTCGTGTGTTTGAATAACATAAGCTAGCTTTTTAAAAATAAGGAATATGAAAGCTACCTCTTCCTCCCGGCACTGGCCGGAAGGACTTTTTTATATTTAAAGGGGAAAATAATTATGATTATGTCAAAGTGAAACCATTTTTGCTGATTTTTCATTCCGTAATACCAAGCCTCAATTGATAACTTCGTAATAATTATGCATCTTGATTATATGTTACAGATTATGCATACGAATAAAGTTTAAATTTTCAATAATTTTAACAGTTGAAGTTTATCAAAATAATATTTTGTTAACGTTAGGGTAAAATATGTGTTTGGAGAGTTAGACAAACCAATGTAAGATGGATTTTTTATTGTAATTATTTTTGTATGTTTATTATAAAGTTAATGTAACAGGTCCTTTGTAAACATTTTCTTTCGTCGAAATTCGACGGGTTCCACCTCGTAATATCCTTTATCATAAGCCTATACTATGATCACCGAAGACACTCGCAAACTAATGTTAAAAAAATGGCCATGTTCTTCTCAAATTTCTAGTTTGAATTTCAATATTAGGTATAGCTTTCATTACAAAAAGCTACCTATTGCAGCCGTTCGGAGGAAAGCGATTTCAAAAAATTTTGGTATATTTTCATCGATCATGACCCCCAGACCCCGAAACCACCCTCCGTTCAAAATTAACATATATTTACACACATATATATATATATATATATATATCCATATACATATATATATAGTATATATATATATATATATATGATCTTTGTCACACTGTAACTCTCGCATTTATGAACCGATTTGGATGAAACTCGGTTTGTACATAGTACATACCAATGTCTCGACCGAGTTCGTTGGTCAGCTTCATCCGTCATCTTGTTTCAAAAAGGCGGCCATTTAAAACATTTTAAAAAATTTTTAATTTGAAATGTGGTACCAAGAAATTGAAAATTGAAAAATATTTTTTTCTTATGTGATACAAAGATCCGGATTTATGTGATACAAAAACCTTGATACAAAATTCCGGAGCAGTTTTTGCTTCGTCTATATCTTAAAAAATATGTGAGTTATAGTACTTTGAATTTCTACCGTGGCTGACATTTTGAAACGTCCTGATTTTTGTCATGCGATAACAGGCGAATTCATGAACCGATATGGATGTACCTTGGTGTATACAAATTACATGCCAATGTCTCGACCGATATCGTTGGTCAGCTTCATCCACCATCTTGTTTCAAAATGGCGGCCATTTAAAAAATTTAAAAAAATTTAAAATTTGAAATGTGGTACCAAGAAATTGAAAATTGAAAAATATTTTTTTCTTATGTGTTTGAACTTGATACAAAGATTCCGGAGCGGTTTTTGTTTCGTCTATATCTTAAAAAATGTCTGAGTTATAGCACTTTGAATTTCTACCGTGGCTGACATTTTGAAACGTCCTGATTTTTGTCACGCGATAACAGGCGTATTCATGAACCGATATGGATGTACCTTGGTGTGTACAAAGTACATACCAATGTCTCGACCGAGTTCGTTGGCCAGCTTCATCCGCCATCTTGTTTCAAAATGGCGGCCATTTAAAAAATTTAAAAAAATTTAAAATTTGAAATGTGGTACCAAGAAATTGAAAATTGAAAAATATTTTTTTCTTATGTGTTTGACCTTGATACAAAGATTCCGGAGCAGTTTTTATTTTGTCTATATCTTAAAAAATGTCTGAGTTATAGCACTTTGAATTTCTACCGTGGCTGACATTTTGAAACGTCTTGCTTTTTGTCACGCGATAACAGGCGTATTCATGAACCGATATACATGTACCTTGGTGTGTACAAAGTACATACCAATGTCTCAACCGAGTTCGCTGGCCAGCTTGATTTCGCGAAATTCTCATTCATAAGGATTTGGTATTGATAAAAATTAGTATTGAATCTTCTATAATCGGTTTCCACTAAATTGAGCTTCGTGTGTTTGAATAATATAAGTTAGCTTTTTAAAAATAAGGAATATGAAAGCTACATCTTCCTCCCGGCACTGGCCGGAAGGACTTTTTTTAATATCGACTTCATTAAAAAAATCGTTTAAAAATATTGAAATGCAAACGAGAAATTTGAAGAAAAGGCTGCCATTGGTTTAACATTAGTTTGCGAGTGTCTTCGTGTGACAATCATAGACTCTTAAAAGAAAATTTATCACTATAATAACTTGCCATTAAAAAATATATATACTCTGCTAGTAAATGTCCTGGCCAGCACTTTACTTTTCTTAACATTTAATTCCATTAAACAAACAAAATTGGTGCGGGACTTTTATTTTGGAAAAATACGTTCTCAAATTAAAATAAGTGATAAATCGACAAATATTGTTCCCGCCGCCATCATTCGTATAGCATTAATTTCATTTAAAGTATAAACTTTTCCCTCATTTCATTTAAAAACGTAACTATTTTTTAATATGTACAATAGCGGACAAAAAAAACTGCATCATCTATGAAACAAGTAAGAAAAAATCATGCGTCAAGCATACATTATGAAACACTTTCCAACACATTCAAAATAATGTAACAAAACTGCACAGTTAAAAAAATTAATGTATTACGTGTAATTCAACCATATAGAAAAGCATAATACATTTCAAAACCCATTTAAGCTGGTCCCATCCACAATCGGAGAATTATGCGAATTTTTTCAGCAGCCTTGTATATGATATATAGATTTGAATCTATTAACTACATGCATGCCAAAATTTAGTTCACTTAAGAGGTACATACTTCAGTCGAAAATTTACCTTCAGCAAATTCCTGTAATAAGGAGAACGGTACGTGAATACTTTTGTGCAGCCCTGTATTTGAGGCATAGAATTTATAAATAACGAGTAAGATACAAAAAATTAATTAAATTTAAAAGCGCATAGCGAATTTTAAACCGTACACTGCAGTAATTATTACTCAAAGACAGTACTGTACTGTAACTGATTTCTTTTGTCTGTCCCTGTAAAAGAAACAATGCTATGAATGCCCTGTTCTAACGTGATCGTAGTGAAATTCGGTGATTTATATCAGTTTCCATACGTTTGAAATAGCATAATGTCATTAAAATACTCTGCAAACGATTTTTCCCCCATATACCATAATGTAATGGAATACTTTTGAGTGCCCCTGTAATTGAACGATTAATCCTACATACTTCATATACAATACCAAACATGCTTTGGTGACCCTAAATAACTTTTATCAATTTCATAGAAATCCGAGTATATTTACGGGAGTTAGAGCGTGGACAGACGGACAGACAAACCGTATGCATAAACACTTTTCAACTTTGTTGGAAAGTGTTAAAAATGGAAAAGTGTGCAAATAATGTGTTTATGTTTATATTTCGTGTAAAGATGGTGTTGTAATATTAAAATAAACCTGCAGTATTATTTTGCCATAAAAATTAATTTCCTGAAACACATAATTATGCTCAATAAAACCTGAAAGGGAAAAATAAAAAATGCACCATTTCATCAAAACCTGGAAAAAAGTACTTAGCCACAAACGCAGTAGTAATAATAAATTTTATATAACTGCAGCCATGTTGTGCAATTACATGCAAAGAATGATCAGTTTAAAACTTTAGATTCTCCGCAAGCTGTGAGGACAGCCTTGCAGCATTCCGTCACCGAAAAAATCAACTTCTCGATCTAATCCGTACCAATTTCATGGCACCAAACCCTAATAAGGTTTTCCTTTAGTTTAATCTTGGCAGACTGCTTCTTTTTAGCAATATCAACACTCATTACAAGCCAAAAATTGTGAATATGATTAAGATCAGTATTATTCAAGGTCAGTCCATAGCTTTAATATCAATTTTTTTCAGATAGGACTGCACCTAAAGTGGGGAAATACGAAGAAAATTACTTTATTAATACATGTCATGTTGTGGCAATAAAAACTTGAAAATAACACATCAAAATCATTTATAAAATATAAATGTACTTTTTTTAAACATGCTTTCATTAAAATTACCTAAAATGCAGAAAAAAAACTTTTTTTTTTTTTAATTGCACTACCAAATTTGGCGATATTTCGCCAAGTTGGCCAAAATTTGGCATTATTGTGGTAACCTTGCCATTAGTACTTATCAACAAATACTCATTGTTGATGCTTATACTGAATTTTCATAGGAATTCAAACTATAATTGAGTAATTTTAAGTAGCGTTTTTTCGATGTCTTTCGAAAACGGAGGGCACTTGGCGGCAGGACCCCACTTTGTGGTCGAATTTTGAAAAATTCCTAAACACATGTTTATTAATTTTAGTTATACTATAGGCATGTCAAGTTTCAAGATTCTATTTCTGTTGGTTTATGAGATATGGTGATTTTTTTTTTAATTTGTACACCGTTGCCCCCCTTAGGGCTTTAAAATTTTTCATCATAAAATCAAATTTTAAAAAATCAATGTATTGCCCTCGGGAATACATATACAGTATAACACCAAAAATCCGGCATCATCGGGACCGACACTAAGCCGGATTTTTGAAAATTCCAAAATATCAAAAGTACCTACTTCCGATATTCTTAATAGTGCCTTTAGTCAAAATTTAATTCATAACAAAGTGCGATAATTATGTGACAAAAAAACTAAATATAAAAAAAAACTTACTTTAATGGAAATTTTCTATGCTACAAAAAAAATTCTAATAAACAATGAAAATTTTCCCTTCATGAATGCTTTTTCTCTGTAACGCTTAAGGATGTCACTTTTTGTATAAAATTGCAGTATTTTTAGCTTCTGTGTTTTAATGTCATAAACTGTCGTCGATCCGATTTTATACTTAGCACTCAACATTTTCACAAAACCTTTCTAACTTTCTTTTCAAGTCCACTTTATCTGCGATAGACAAGTTGAAGTGCTTTATTTTAGAAGGAATATTCCCTGATTTCGAAAAAGACTTCATACTAGCTCTAATAAAAATCCCTGCCGGCTCGGGCCTACAGGCGGAGGTAGATTTCGAAGTTAAGTACTAAATTCACCAACAAAACTTAAATCAAGATTAGAGATAAACCCAGTTCCTTCACCAAGAATGAGCTCTAGGGAGCTAAACATTTTGTGAAAATTCTAATATACAGGAATACACACACACATGTATATGGAATAGGTTTAAAAATGGCTAAAGCAAATTCAGAGAACCTCAAAGTGTTAAAATATGTTAATATTTCCATAGTCTGGTTTTTATCATGTTTTAATACGTTTCTTCAAACTCACATGACGTTACATATTCACATGCTGGTGTCCATTATATATCTAATATGACGCAATATTTTGATTTTTTTTTTTAATTCGTCAAACTATTTATTTCATTTTGAGTTTTCATGCGGAAATCTTACTCTAGAAAACTTATGACGTAATATTCAATTTGTTTTCAATTCGTCAAACTTTTTATTTAATTAATTTTCGCGTGAAAATTTTGCAATAGGAAATCAATTGTTGTGGTGAGAATTTTATTGCTTTTTTTAATTGTTGGCAACTGCTTTAACGAAAAATATTTATTTTTTCCTGTCATTGTTGTGTAAGAGCTTGTTTTATCAGACTCTTGTTAAGACGGTATTCAAATTTTTGAACCCTCCCCATTTCCATTCCCTTGGGCCGATTTTGCCCATTTTCAATCCTCGCCGAGATATTAGCCATCTCATAGTTGTTGGCGAGTTTGAAGACGATCCGTGCATAATTGCGACTTTTATCGTGCGGACAAAATTTAGTACATACATACATACATATATATATATAAACTTTTTAGGTGGGGGTGGTTTTGGGTTCCTGGGGTCCTATAATGAAAAGTTATGAAGGAATTTCTCAAAAGTCGTACCATGGTAACGACTGCAATAGGTAGTATTTCTTACGAAATCTACCTAATAAATAAATAAAAACTTCCAAAACTTCAGAGAAGAAAATTACATATTTTCATCATGCTATTTTTCTTTCTCCCGTAAGTTAGAAGTACACACACACACACACACACACACACAAAACAAAACAAAAAAAAAAAAAAAAAGAGGGAAAAGATGACTTTGATACCGGATTTTTGAAACTGCCGGAATTCTGAATGTCGGATATTTGAAGTTACACTGTATGTTCCAAATTTCAAAGCTCTATGTCAACAGGAAGCGGTTGTAAAATGAGTAACAAGATTATCTGCTACATACAAACATACAAGTAGAATTGTAAGTTAAAATAAAGCATTTAATAAATTATATTCTACTTATCAGTTTCGCAGTATGACAGAGTGTAAGTCTTGTTAAAAAATGCATTTTTCTACCCTTCAAAATTATTTCGAATAACTGGCTTTAAACATTTTCAGTTGTCCCATCCCTTTATTAGATATGCTTTTCCAAACCATTTGGATTTGGCTCACTAGGAATTTTACAATCACGAAATGAAGTCTTGGTGATGTTTAAGACTGGGAGGCGGCAGTACAGAACAGACAACCACCTCATCGAGTTCACGGCTGAAATTCCAGAATTACTTAAAACTTGATTCGCATATTAAAACGCAATCGGTCTGCCAAATCATATCTTAGTGGAAAACACCTGAAAACCCGATTTTAGCAGGTTGACTCGTAGATTTACCATTGTGTTTTCCTGCACCCAAAGATAGGAAAACATGGAGGACTGGGAGCAGGAAAATACAATGATAAACCTACGAGTCAACTTCTAAAATCGGGTTTTCATGTGTTTTCCACCAAGATATGACTTGGCAGACCGATTGCGTTTTAATATGCGAATCAAGATTTAACTAATCCTAGAATTTCATCCGTGAACTCGATGAGATGATTGTCTGTGCCACCGCTCAGTCTATTTCAAATTTTCGCCTCTTAACATACCACTTGCCGTACGATCCATGGAGGTTGAGTTTAGATTATTCCGAAACAATTACTGAGTCCTACTGAACGCCATGAAACATGTTTTTGCACCCAAGCAAGCCGCTTATGCATATTATTTTTTATAAGTAAATGCTTTTATGGGGTAAGATAAGCATGCAGACCCCACGCAAGCCGTCGTTGGACAGTTTATGCACTTATATTAACACCACAGGCGTTTTAAAATTAAAATTTTAAATCAAGAGTATTTGCATGTCGATTACGGTGACACGTCTGGTTCAGGTTCAGATATAGATTTTCAAGTGCTGTATTTACCCTCTTTCGATCGGGCTATTCTCACGTCTTCACCCAGTTTCAAGCTTCAATTTAATCACTCTACCACATGTAGACTGTTGGAATCCTATTATTTCGGTGATTCACTTGTCGAAAAATCTTCTTTACTGAAAGAAACAGCTATACCTTTTTGAAATGTGTCAATTGAAAGTATGGAACGATGGGTATGGAACAGGATAAATTAGTATGTTGTGGCCATCGCAAAACTTTCTTCTATATAAATCACGTCAATTATTTCATTTAAATAGTACAAGAAATTACATCAATTTAGCACCAATTCATGTCAACGTATATCTAAATTCGAAGTTTGATGAAAATTCGTGCATTAGTTCCTGAGATAGAGCTATAGCGGAAATTCTGAAAAATGTAGCATGCAGCACCACTTGTTGAGCGATTTACACCAACACATAAACAGCACTAATTGATATCAAGGTATACCTGAATCTGAAGTTTGATGAAAATGTGTGCATTAGTTCTTGAGATAGAGCTATAGCGGAAATTCTGAAAAATGCAGCATAACAGCACCACCTGTTGAGTGATTTGCACCAAAACATAAACAGCACTAATTCATATCAAGGTATACCTGGATCTGAAGTTTTGTGAAAATCCAAGCATTAGTTCTTGAGATAGAGCTATTGAGGAAATCGCGAAAAATGCAGCATAACAGCGCCACCTGTTGAGCGATTTACACCAAAATCTATAAAACGTCAATTCATGTAAAGGACTAACTAAATCTGAAGTTTGATGAAAATCCGTTCATTAGTTCTGGCGATTGAGCTATTGTGGAAATCGTGAAAAATGCTGCATAGCAGCGCTACCTGTTGAGCGATTTACACCAAAACATCAACAGCACTAATTCATATCCAGGTATACCTGAATCTGAAGTTTGTTGAATATCCAAGCTGTAGTTCTTGAGATAGAGCTATTGCGGAAATCGCAAAAAATGCAGCGTAGCATGTTGAGCGATTTACAGCAAAATATATAAAATGTCAATTCATATCAAGGAAAAAGTGAATTTGAAGTTTGATGAAAATCCGTTCATTAGTTCTGGAGATTGGGCTATTGTGGAAATCGTGAAAAGTGCTGCATAGCAGCGCCACCTGTTGAGCGATTTACACCAAAAACTAATCAGCACTAATTTATATCAGGGACTAACTTAGGGATGCACAACATGTGGCCCGCGATGGGTTAGCGTGTGGCCGCGAATTTTGTCAATTTATAACTGGAAAAAAATTGCAATTTTCGTCCGTAGGTCGCAAAAAACAATCGTGAATATCATCACTTAGGCAAAAAAAATGAAAATTTCGTCACCCATTTAAGAATTGTGAATTTTGTCGATCAGGCGCGGAAAAATTGCAAATTTCATTGATCGGGGACGGAAAAATCGCGAATTTTGTCGATAAGGCATGAAAAAGAAATCGCGAATTTCGCCGATCGGCCACGGAAAAATCACGAGTTTTGTCTATGGGTCTCGTTAACAATCGAGAATTTCGCTGCTCGGGCATGGAAAAATCGAGAATTCTGTCGATCAGGCTCGGAAAAATCATAAATTTCATTGATCGGGCACGGAAAAATTGTCAATTTTGTTGATGATACGCGGAAAAATTGAAAGTTTTATTGATCGGGAGCAGAAAAATCTGGAGTTTCGTCAGTTTATCAGGAGAAAAACCCTGAATTTCATCAATTTAATTACGGCGGGAAACAATGACAAATTTCGCCATGTCAGTTAAGTTGGTTGGTTAGTTGATTTTTGACGGTCGATTATCTACACTAGGGATATAGGCCCGAGGGGAGAGTGCCCTTCGTGGGGGTCTTTCTAAGGGAGCCTAACCCGTATTTACGCATGGAAATCCACGGCTCGAAGAAAACCACGAAAACTCCGAACGATTAGGCCGATGGGCGCGATTGGGATCGAACCCAGTACATCCCGTCTACCAGCTTCGAGAGCAGAACCTCTCAGCCACTGGTGGGGCTCCATGTCAGTTAAGAATCGCGAATTTTGTCGATTAGGAGAGGAATAACCTCAAATTTCATTGATCGGCTTCGGAAAAATAGCGTGTTTGTCTATTTATGGCGAGAAAAAAATCGCAAATTCCGTCAATTTGCCGCGGGAAAAAATGACAAATTTCGTCAGAGCCAGTTAAGAATCGCGAATTTACTGATCGGGCTCAGAAAAATCGCCAACTTAGTCGACACATGTCGAAAAACCGCAAATTCTCGATCGAGCACGGAAAAATGGCGAATTTCGTCAATTTGACGCGGGAAAACTTACAAATTTAGTCAGAGCCAGTAAAGAATCGAGAATTTTGCTGATCGGGCGCGGAAAAATCGCAAATTTCGTTGATCGGGGTCGAAAAAATCACGAATTTTGTCGATGATGCTTGGAAAAATTGAAAATTTTGTTGATCGATAGCGGAAAAATCGTGAGTTTCATCAGTTTATCGGGAGAAAAAACGCGAAATTTTTCAATTTACTGCGGGGAAAAATTGCAAATTTCTTCAGAGGCAGTTAAGAATCGCAAATTTCGTTTATCGGGCGCGGAAAAATCGCAAATTTCGTCGAACGAGCGCAGAAAAATCGCGAGTTTTGTCAATCGGACTCCGAAAGATCGCGAATTTTGTTGGTCGGGCACGAAAAAATCGCGAGATTTGTTAATCAGGCGCGAAAAAATAGCGAATTTCATCGATCAGACGCGGAAAAAAGCGAATTTCGGTAATCGGGCGCGGAAGCATTCCGAATTTTGTCGACCAAGGGCGTTAAATGTGATTTTTATATTTAAAAAAAAACAACAAAAAAAAACATGGTAAACGATTTTGTGGACAGATAATCAACTCAGAAAACATATTTGACATCATTTTCATATGAATTAATGAAATGCGATATTACCTGTGAAATATCTGTTTGTTTCTAGAGAGTAATCACCGGAACTACCGGACCAATTTGAAAAGTAAAGGTGGTAAAATGATTCTGACCGACTTTGCTCCAACATAGACTATATGTTCGATGTAAATTTCCAACTGGGCGAAAAATGTCCGGACCAGGATTCGAACCCGGGATCTCCTGGCTGAAGCCGCCAGTGCTCTGCCATCTGAGCTATCCCGGACGATTCTGGTCGAACTTTTTCACCCAGCTAACCTTGATGATTACAGCATCTGGTCTGAAACCTGGTTCAGCTCAACAGAATAAATCTCAGGTAAAGGAACTCCAGAAATCGCTGGATACGAAATTACACTAGATTAATATTAGCACAATTATTCTAATTGGTAAACAAATCATATTCGATGTAAATTTCCAACTGGGCGAAAAATGTCCGGACCAGGATTCGAACCCGGGATCTCCTGGCTGAAGCCGCCAGTGCTCTGCCATCTGAGCTATCCCGGACGATTCTGGTCGAACTTTTTCACCCAGCTAACCTTGATGATTACAGCATCTGGTCTGAAACCTGGTTCAGCTCAACAGAATAAATCTCAGGTAAAGGAACTCCAGAAATCGCTGGATACGAAATTACAGTAGATTAATATTAGCACAATTATTCTAATTGGTAAACAAATCATATTCGATGTAAATTTCCAACTGGGCGAAAAATGTCCGGACCAGGATTCGAACCCGGGATCTCCTGGCTGAAGCCGCCAGTGCTCTGCCATCTGAGCTATCCCGGACGATTCTGGTCGAACTTTTTCACCCAGCTAACCTTGATGATTACAGCATCTGGTCTGAAACCTGGTTCAGCTCAACAGAATAAATCTCAGGTAAAGGAACTCCAGAAATCGCTGGATACGAAATTACACTAGATTAATATTAGCACAATTATTCTAATTGGTAAACAAATCATATTCGATGTAAATTTCCAACTGGGCGAAAAATGTCCGGACCAGGATTCGAACCCGGGATCTCCTGGCTGAAGCCGCCAGTGCTCTGCCATCTGAGCTATCCCGGACGATTCTGGTCGAACTTTTTCACCCAGCTAACCTTGATGATTACAGCATCTGGTCTGAAACCTGGTTCAGCTCAACAGAATAAATCTCAGGTAAAGGAACTCCAGAAATCGCTGGATACGAAATTACACTAGATTAATATTAGCACAATTATTCTAATTGGTAAACAAATCATATTCGATGTAAATTTCCAACTGGGCGAAAAATGTCCGGACCAGGATTCGCACCCGGGATCTCCTGGCTGAAGCCGCCAGTGCTCTGCCATCTGAGCTATCCCGGACGATTCTGGTCGAACTTTTTCACCCAGCTAACCTTGATGATTACAGCATCTGGTCTGAAACCTGGTTCAGCTCAACAGAATAAATCTCAGGTAAAGGAACTCCAGAAATCGCTGGATACGAAATTACACTAGATTAATATTAGCACAATTATTCTAATTGGTAAATTCCGGACAGGGGTCCGGACATTTTTCGCCCAGTTGAAAATTTACATCGAATATGATTTGTTTACCAATTAGAATAATTGTGCTAATATTAATCTAGTGTAATTTCGTATCCAGCGATTTCTGGAGTTCCTTTACCTGAGATTTATTCTGTTGAGCTGAACCAGGTTTCAGACCAGATGCTGTAATCATCAAGGTTAGCTGGGTGAAAAAGTTCGACCAGAATCGTACGGGATAGCTCAGATGGCAGAGCACTGGCGGCTTCAGCCAGGAGATCCCGGGTTCGAATCCTGGTCCGGACATTTTTCGCCCAGTTGGAAATTTACATCGAATATGATTTGTTTACCAATTAGAATAATTGTGCTAATATTAATCTAGTGTAATTTCGTATCCAGCGATTTCTGGAGTTCCTTTACCTGAGATTTATTCTGTTGAGCTGAACCAGGTTTCAGACCAGATGCTGTAATCATCAAGGTTAGCTGGGTGAAAAAGTTCGACCAGAATCGTCCGGGATAGCTCAGATGGCAGAGCACTGGCGGCTTCAGCCAGGAGATCCCGAGTTCGAATCCTGGTCCGGACATTTTTCGCCCAGTTGGAAATTTACATCGAATATGATTTGTTTACCAATTAGAATAATTGTGCTAATATTAATCTAGTGTAATTTCGTATCCAGCGATTTCTGGAGTTCTTTTACCTGAGATTTATTCTGTTGAGCTGAACCAGGTTTCAGACCAGATGCTGTAATCATCAAGGTTAGCTGGGTGAAAAAGTTCGACCAGAATCGTCCGGGATAGCTCAGATGGCAGAGCACTGGCGGCTTCAGCCAGGAGATCGCGGGTTCGAATCCTGGTCCGGACATTTTTCGCCCAGTTGGAAATTTACATCGAATATGATTTGTTTACCAATTAGAATAATTGTGCTAATATTAATCTAGTGTAATTTCGTATCCAGCGATTTCTGGAGTTCCTTTACCTGAGATTTATTCTGTTGAGCTGAACCAGGTTTCAGACCAGATGCTGTAATCATCAAGGTTAGCTGGGTGAAAAAGTTCGACCAGAATCGTCCGGGATAGCTCAGATGGCAGAGCACTGGCGGCTTCAGCCAGGAGATCCCGAGTTCGAATCCTGGTCCGGACATTTTTCGCCCAGTTGGAAATTTACATCGAATATGATTTGTTTACCAATTAGAATAATTGTGCTAATATTAATCTAGTGTAATTTCGTATCCAGCGATTTCTAGAGTTCCTTTACCTGAGATTTATTCTGTTGAGCTGAACCAGGTTTCAGACCAGATGCTGTAATCATCAAGGTTAGCTGGGTGAAAAAGTTCGACCAGAATCGTCCGGGATAGCTCAGATGGCAGAGCACTGGCGGCTTCAGCCAGGAGATCGCGGGTTCGAATCCTGGTCCGGACATTTTTCGCCCAGTTGGAAATTTACATCGAATATGATTTGTTTACCAATTAGAATAATTGTGCTAATATTAATCTACTGTAATTTCGTATCCAGCGATTTCTGGAGTTCCTTTACCTGAGATTTATTCTGTTGAGCTGAACCAGGTTTCAGACCAGATGCTGTAATCATCAAGGTTAGCTGGGTGAAAAAGTTCGACCAGAATCGTCCGGGATAGCTCAGATGGCAGAGCACTGGCGGCTTCAGCCAGGAGATCCCGGGTTCGAATCCTGGTCCGGACATTTTTCGCCCAGTTGGAAATTTACATCGAATATGATTTGTTTACCAATTAGAATAATTGTGCTAATATTAATCTATAGACTATATGTATGTCAGAACCACTACCCCGCAGAGTGTGCATGAGCAATAAACGTTCAAAAATGCAATACCTTTGCGGAAAGAAACCTGAAAATTGGCATATTTATTAGTTTTAAGATGTAAACTTTCGCTAAGAACTGTTTCTAAAAAATCGAAATTTAAAAGGGTGAAACGATCAGAAAAAGTTCCAAAAACTTCCTAACTTATGATTTATTTGGAAATTTTACGTTCCAAAAACTTTCTAAATTATGATTTATTTGGAAATTTTAGGGCTAGGAAGTTTAAATTTGACATTGTTGTCATTTTTAGAACGTAAATGTTGGCCCAGAAGAGTTTTAAAAAAAATTCTAAATTGACTAAGTGGGATAAGAAGTAAAAACCGTTCTAAAATTATTATATTACGGTTGGAGATAAAATCCTGAAAATTTGTATGATAGTTACTCTTAAAGTGTAAATGCATCCTGAGAACCGTTTCGAAAAAAATTGAAATTTAAAAATGTAAAACGAGCGGAGAACTTTCTAAAAACGATCTAAATTACGATTTAAATGGAATTGTTAGGTCATGAACTTGAAAATTGACATGACCGTTACTTTTAATACGTAAATATTCGCAGTGAACATCTATACAAGAAAAACGCAAGTCATGTGACTGTCATAAACAGTTACAAACTGAGTCGCTTTCGTTTTTCATATGCCTGGCGGTCATTTTTACTCAAAGTTATTTTTTCGAATAAAACTGCATAAAAGTTACATTTTTAGAAAGATCGATCAAAAAAATTTATCTTTGATAGATGACTTACATTCAAATATGTATATTATCTGAGATCAGTTGAAATTAGGTTGACAGCCTAATATCTCATTTCGCCAAAATAAACAAACACAAGAGATTCATTCATCCTGAGCGATAAAAATATTAAACCATGAAAATATTCATTCATAAAGCAAGTTCTTTAGCCATGAATTTTGCAGCGCTGTCTAGTGTCAGAAAAATTAAAGGTCAATCAATGTTTAACATGATTTTATTAAGTGTAGAGCGATATGACCAAGAAGAATCCTTTTTTCATAGCTCCATGGATATAACTCAACATCCTTCACAATTTTTATGTTAGCCGAGCGTAAATTTAGACAATAGCATCTTTTTGTTTGCAAACAGAAGTTGTTATTTTTTGGCTGTGTAAATTAGAAACAATGTTGAAATACAAAGTCTTTGTTTATTATATTATTATTTATTTTGTGTTTTATATGAAGTAAGTGAAAGGCGTGTATTTTAAATACGTGTAATATATGTTTATAAACTGAATGTAGTATTTGAAATGCAAGTTAAGTATTTTAAATGAAACGAATGCAATAGGAATTATGGCAACGGGTACAATATTTGGCGATTTACCACTTTTCCCGGCTAACATAAAATTACCCGATTTTTTCTTTATGAAAGTTAAATGTAAAAAATCCAACCCATGTAAAAATATTTAATGAATCAAATTTTAAAACGAATCATTAGTCGATTTGGTACTGACGTATTATCCGTACAGGGAAGATATAGTCCAAGAGCCGACAGCACAGAAACCTATGTTATCAAGCACAAGAAAAAAGCCTTTATTTTATGGAAGAGTAGAAGTAGGGGAATCTAATGATCCATGTCTGCCAGAAGTGAAGTGGTGCATAAGCCAAAATTTAATACCACCAGCGGTTGACTCGTAGGTTTATCACTGTATATGTCCTACAACTATTCCCCATGTTTTCATACCTTTGTTTGTAGGACAATCACAATGATAAACCTACGAGTCAACCACTGGTGGTATTAAATTTTGGCTTATGCAGCAGTTCACTTCCGGCAGACATGGAGCATTAGATTCCCCTACTTCTACTCTTCCATAAAATAAAGGGTTTTTTCCTGTGCTTGATAACATAGGTTTTTGTGCTATCGGCTCTTGGACTAATAGACCACCGAAAAATATTGTTTATCGCCAGTCATATTTACCATTGTCAATGGCCAAATGCGTTCAAAACAATAATTTGATATGTATTTATTAGCTACATAACATGAGATTAGCGAATTTTAGCTAAGGTATAATCTTCTTTAATCGAGTCTACTACCAAGAATCTGGTGAAACATAAAGGATATTACAATAATATGATTGAACGTAAATGTGGATATCAATAAAGACTTTCACAAAAAACACTCCATTGCACCAAATTATATCAGTTAAATACGCGCCCATTGGCCATTGACCCAAGATTACTTAATATGTTTAAAAATCTCCGCATTAGCAAACATATTGCAATTGATAAGCAAACGACTTAAAGCATATATGTCTAAATGAGTTAAACGGTATCTGTCAAGAACTATGAGATACATAACAAACTAGTATGTTGTGGCCATCACAAAACTTTCTTCTATATAAATCACGTCAATTAAATCATTTAAATAGTACAAGAAATAACAACAATTTAGCACCAATTCATATCAAAGTATATCTGAATTTGAAGTTGGATGAAAATTCGTGCATTAGTTCTTGAGATAGAGCTATAGCGGAAATTCTGAAAAAAAATGTAGCATAGCAGCGCCACCTGTTGAGCGATTTACACCAAAAGTAAACAGCACTAAACGATATCAAGGTATACCTGAATCTGAAGTTTGTTGAAAATCCAAGCATTAGTTCTTGAGATAAAGCTATTGCGGAAATCGCAAAAAATACAGCATAGCAGCGCCACATGTTGAGCGATTTGCACCAAAAATTAAACAGCACTAATTTATGCATCAATTCATGTCAAGGACTAACTAAATCTGAAGTTTGATGAAAATCCGTGCAATAGTTCTTGAGATACACCTCTTGGGGAAATCGTGAAAAATGCAGCACAGCAGCGCCACCTGTTGGGCGATTTGCACCAAACATTAAGCAGCACTAATTTATATCAAGGACTAACTGAATCTGAAGTTTGATGAAAATTCGTGCATTTTTTCTTGAGTTAGAGCTATTGCGATAATCATGAACAATACAGCATACCAGCGCCACCTGTTGGGCGATTTTCACAAAAAAGTAATCAGCACCAAACTATATCCTGGACTAACTGAATCTGAAGTTTTATGAAAATCCGTGCAGTAGTTCTTGAGATACAGCTATTGCAGAAATCGTTAAAAATGCCGCATAGCAGCGCCACCTGTTGGGCGATTTTCACCAAAAACTAATCAGTTCCAGTTTATATCAAGGTCTAACTAAATATGAAGTTTTGTGAAATTTCGTGCATTAGTTCTTGAGATAGAGCGCCCACAAAATTTGTGTCACATACAGACAGACAGACGGACAGACAGACAGACAGACAGACTCACAGACAGACATTTTGTAAAAACATGTTTTTTGGAATCTCTGACTCATAAAACGTGTAAATCCGTCGAAAACTGGAATTCGAAAATTTTCATGAAACCAATACTTTCTTCTTGTAAAGATAGAAGAAAGTAAAAATATACAAAATGCTGATATGATCGCAAAGAGTTCTCGGTTCTTTTATGCTAGCATGGCGCAGATCTCGCCAATAATATTGTTTACCTCGCGAGTAGCAGTTTTGACTTTTCGCTTGGTAAATTAAAAACAATGCTTTGATGAGGAAATTAAAGTTGTTTATTGAATTATTTATTATTTATTTTTCTTTTCTTTCCTTTTTCTTTAAATGAAATAAGTGAAAGAAGTGTACTTTAAATTTATTTATTTTAAACAAAATGAATGAAAGGGTTATACTTCCAATGAAATTAATGCAATACAAATGAATGCGACGGAAACAATATTTGGTAATTTATCATCCATGCCCAGCTAACATAAAAGTACCAAGTTCTTGATTTCCCTATCAGAATCTTCCAATTTGACGAGCAAGGTAATTAAATTATGAATAAAAGTAACGTGATACAATGCTTAGCATACATTTACAAACTGGACGCCAGAGACGGCTAATTTTCTAATAAATTCGAAATTGAAAAGACCGCATGAGAAAAAAATATATTTTTTTTTAATTCAAATTTTTGTGATACCTTTCGAGAGATAAACCGGAAATTTGGCATGGTGGTTAGTTTTCAATACTCGCTAAGACTGGTTTCTAAAAAAGTTGAAATTAAAAGTTCGAAAAGGTAGAAAAGTGTTCTATGAACGTTCTAAATTATGATTTATTTGCAATTGTTAATTCTGGAAAGTTTAAATTTGACATGCTTTTTAGTTGTAAGGCGTAAATGATCCTACAGAACAGATTATAAAAAGTTCGAAATTTAAATGGATGCAGGCATAAAAAACGTTCTAAAATTGCGATTTTCGTAATACCGTTCGGGATAGAGTCCTGGATTTTAGCATGCCGATTAGTTTTAAGTAGGGATGGGCATTAGGATAAAAAACACTGTTACTATGCTACCTAATATTGCAAATATGTTACCAAAAAGTCCCTGTTAATTAAATAACATATGCTTTTAAATGGCAGCGTCTTCATTCCAGTAGCGCAGCCAGAATTTGACTCTGGGGGGGGGGGGTGGAATTGTTGATAACGGTGGTCGCCGGTTAATTGAAACACTGGCTAATCGAATCAGTCTATTTAATGAATGAAATCATAAAGCTTTTTTTCTGGGTTATTAGAATCAGCAAATACGCTGGTTATGATTCATTTAAACAGCGTTTACAATATTAGAGTTACAAAACTTAAAATGCATCAGTGAAATAACACAAACTATGATAGATTTATAAGTGCTTAAAAAAATCATAGACAAATTTTAAAAGATGAAATAACACAATACAACAAACATTTTTTGTATCGAAAATCATTGGAAAATATCTGGTGATTGCAATCCAATTTTTCAGCCAAAAATTGTCATTCATTTATTTCAACATTTTAGGAATGAAAATGCTTTGGTTAATAATGAAGCAATTTCAGCAAAATTTTCAATAGACTTACCTTGCTTTGTGTCAATGTAATAATATCGCGAGAATTGTTGGGATTTATAATTAACCACGTCCAAACAGTGCTGAATTAGGTATTCTATAGGGGAGATGGGGGCACATGTGAACAGGGGGCAGATGTGAACATCGCAATTTTTCAATACTTATTATAAGTTTTTTAATTTGAAAAAAATTACTAAAGATGACAGCACCTGTAGACATATGGTAAAAAATTTTTGAAGCTTTTTGACATTTTGTTTGTCCTATGTAGTCAAAACTAGTGATGGGCGATTCTCGAAAATTCGACAATCGAGAAAAATCGTCATCATAAAAAATCACAATCGATACAGCCATCGATTAATTCCTAGAATCTACAATCGAGATGTTTTACAATCGATTATAACGAGAGAAACTAAAAACAATTGTTGGAAAACTTAGCTATTATTCTGGCTGAAAATTTCATAGTAGTGATAGGGTTTGCTCGATAATTCTGCTATCGCAATTATTTTCTCCTGATTTAGGCTTAAGGGTCAGTCAATTGAAAAGACCTGCTCGCTAATGCTAATCTTATGGAAGAAATTTATAAAGATATCTCATTTGAATTTCAGTATTTTAAAATGATTTTCTTTGCATTGGAATAAATTCCCCTTTCTTCTTTATGAAACTGCAATGTCCAAATCGCGTAACTATGGCGCATTTGATGAATCAAATAACCTTTCTACTTTTTAGATAACTCCAAAAAGTTTGATACAGTTTAAAGTTCCCCTAAATGTCAAATACTGTGGAATTTCTCCATTGATCGAAAACAAAAGTTTCTTTCGAAAAACGTAAGGATAGTAAGATAAAGATATCTGCCTAGAGGGAACCTGCCTAACACAGAAACTGTTTTCCAGTACTTAGCGATTCCAACATGACTCTTTAAGTCTGTATCGAAATCCAAAGTAGCTACTTTATGACACATTTAAAAACTCATTTTTACTTTCTTCTATCTTTACAAGAAGAAAGTATTGGATTCATGAAAATATTCGAATTCCGGTTTTCGACGGATTTACACGTTTTAGGGGTCAGAGATTCCAAAAAACATGTTTTTACAAAATGTCTGTCTGTGACTCTGTGAGTCTGTCTGTCTGTCTATCTGTCTGTCTGTGTGTATGTGACACAAATTTTGTGGGCGCTCTATCTCAAGAACTAATGCACGGAATTTAATAAAAATTCATATTCAGTGAGTCCCTAATACAAATTGATGCTGATTAGTTTTTGGTGTAAATCGCTCAACAGGTGGCTCTGCTATGCTGCATTTTTCACGATTTTCGCAATAGCTCTATCTCACAAACTAATGCACGGATTTTGATGAAACTTCAGATTTAGTTAGTCCTTGATATGAATTGATGCTGATTATGTTTTGGTGTAAATCGCTCAACAGGTGGCTCTGCTAAGCTGCATTTTTCACGATTTTCGCAATAGCTCTATCTCACGAACTAATGCACGGATTTTGATGAAACTTCAGATTTAGTTAGTCCTTGATATGAATTGATGCTGATTACGTTTTGGTGTAAATCTCCCAACAGGTGGCGCTGTTATGATGAATTTTGCAGGATTTACACGATTTCCCCAATAGCTCTATCTTAAGAACTAACGCACGGATTTTCATAAAACTTCAGATTCAGTTAGTCCTTGATATGACTTGCTACTGATTATGTGTTGGTGTAAATCGCCCAACAGGTGACGCTTCTGTGCTGCATTTTTCACGAATGCCTCAATAGCTCTATCTATAGAACTAATGGACGAATGTTAATCTAACTTCAGATTTAGTTGTATGTTGACAAAAGTTGTTGTTAATTAGGTTTTGGTGTTAATCACCCAATAGGTGGCGCTGCTATGCAGGAATTTTCACGATTTTCGCTATAGCTCTATCTCAAAAACTAATGCACGGATTTTCTCCAAACTTCAGATTCAGTCAGACGTTGACATAAATTGTTGCTGACTAGGATTTGGTATAAATCACCCTATAGGTGGCGTTGCTAGGCAGCATTTTGCTGGATTTAGACGATTTCAGCGATAGTCATATCTCAAGAACTAATGCACGGAATTTCATATCTTTAGAATCCTCATGAGATGCATACATTGCCATTTAATTTTGGCAGTGTGCTACCGAATTTTGAAGTATTAACATGTATGAAATAGAAGAAAGTTTTGGGATTGGTACATCCGACTAGTTTATTTTAGACGCATTAGCTAGAATCGATTAGCATTTCCCTCTTTTCGATAAAGGAAAAAGATTTTATACAAATTAAAGTTCCCTAAATGTCTAAAGTGCATCAAATGCTGTGGAATTTCTCCGTTTATCGAAAACAAGACAGCTTTATCGAAAAACGTAAGGATAACCAGACATATATAACTACTGAGAGGGAAACTGCCTAGCACGGAAATTGTTTTCCAGTGCCTAGCGATTCCAACATGATTCTTCAAGTCTGTATCGAAATACAAAGTAGCTAGTTTCTGACACATTTACTAGCTCATATTTTATTTTAGGCGCATTAGCTAGAATCGATTAGCATTTTCTTCTTTTCGATAAAGGCAGAAGGTTTGATACAAGTTAAAGTTCCCTAAATGTCTAAAGTGTGTCTAATGCTGTGGAATTTCTCCGTTTATCGAGAAACATAAGGGCAACCAGACAAATATAACTGCTTGGAGGGAACCTGTCTAACACGGAAATTGTTTTCCATTGCCTAGGGATTCCAACATGACTCTTCAAGTCTGTATCGAAATACAAAGTAGCTAGTTTCTGACACATTTACTAGCTCATATTTTTATTTTAGGCGCATTAGCTAGAATCGATTAGCATTTTCTTCTTTTCGATAAAGGCAGAAGGTTTGATACAAGTGAAAGTTCCCTAAATGTCTAAAGTGTGTCTAATGCTGTTGAATTTCTCCGTTTATCGAAAACAAAGGAGTGTTATCGAAAAATAGAAAAGTAAACAGACAAATATATCCGCTAATAGGGAATTCTATAACTACAATAAAACTTCAATAGACTTCATTTTTGAAATTTTGGATAATTTTAATTTTCCAATCCTTACCAACGTGGTATTAGATGATGGGTCTGGAAAAGGTAGAAGAAACGCCCCCCCCCCACAAAAAAAAGGGGGCATTAGGCCCCAAATTGACAGTAGGGCAGACCAAGGATGAAAGTTAACTTCATGTAAGAGAGGACTAGGGGAAGTTGAGAATGATAAAAAAACTAAACCATTGAATAAGAAAAAAATTGAAGAAAAAGAAAAATGGTAAAAGAACAAGTGAAGCGTGTGATTAGAGCCAGACAAATGAAGAGGGGCCCGATGGGCCACAGCTGGTCCAGAATGAGTGCCCAAGTAGTCAGAATGGGTCAAGAACTTGGAGAATAGTATCTACAATGAAGAAAAACAATGAGACAAAACATTATGAAAAACAGATGAAAAATACCAATAGCCTGAGCCTAAAAGTAAAATGTTTCACTGGGCGACGTCCCCTGGTGGTAGTAAAAATAAAATTGATACGAGAAGATGGGGGAGAGTGAAAAGACTTTATCTTGTGAATTTTATAATTTTTGGACAAACAGTATACTAAAGGTTTGAAGAAACAAAACTTTAAAGCGCCCTCTTGAGGCGAAGAAGGGAGTTAAAATTAAGAAACATGTGTCCATATTTTTTATTCGATTTTAGACACAATTTGATGTTAGTCTTATAATTTTCCTATGAGTGCAAGATACCGTACCAGAGTACGAAAAAAAAAACGCCGCTAAGTATATTCCTTTAGAGCATTTTAAGCCTAGGGGTCTAAAATTAACGGTGGATTGACAAAAGAAAGGTAGATTTAGAAAGGTTATGAGATTATCCTTATTTTAATATATTACATGAGTGGGGTAAAATAATTTTGAAAAATCCTCTTTCCTGAGGAGACACTTAAAATCTTGAAAACACATAATTTGCAGTGCAGTTTTGTTTTAACAATAGCATTCTAATATTAAGAGATGTGGGACAGCTTAGGAGGGCTAAAATAAGAGAAACATTGAAAATCAAAGACAAACTGGCGCCGCCAAATTCACTAGAAAACTTCTATATCAACAACTGAAACCCGAACTGATAACTTAAACCACTATGCCTCCTAACCCATATCGGTTAATAACAAAAGCGAATGGAAAAGAACATGTACTCCTTTGGGAAATCATGACTTACACCAGAAGCGCGGTAAGTTTGACTCTTCTGAAAGCTTCCTTTCTCTCGCCCTCTCTCTCGCACTTCGAGATATATTTTCTGCTGCTGCAAACTGCTCGTTTACCTCGAGGAGGAGACATTCTGCTCGATGGCAAACCTCTCGCTTACTTCGAGATATCTCATCGATTGTAACTCATCGCTTCCCATTGCCATTCTCGTTTCTCGCTCTCGGTCTCTGTTCAACATTTTATATGACATTGTCGAGAATGAGAAATCAGTTTTCGTCCTTCCTGGAAATGTTACTCTCGATGATTGTCATTTCACGCGATATCGAGGGGCGAGCTGGACAGAGAAATAGGCATGACAATGAGCTGTGAAATGAAGCTTTAATTTTCAATGTTTTTCTTATTTTAGCCTTACCAAGCTGTCACATACCCGGACCATACGATAAATATTATTTATTAAATATAAAAATTTCAAAGAGGAAGGTGGGTCGGGTGAATTCCGAGGACGTGAGAGTGGGCGGGGCGCAATTAAAAAAATTTACCGAACTCTTCCTGTGACATATTATCGAAAAGCCCTTTGACAACTCTTTCATATTATGAAACTTTCTTCCCCCGAAGGTGAAATTCGGGGGGTGGGGAGAAGGCGAACAAATTTTTAAAGCCGTGGCCTATTTCTATAATAAATTTAAATATAATTTTAGATGTGGGTTTTTTGTGCAGTCTTCCGGTAAATATTATTTATTGAACATAAAAATTTTAAAGTGGTTGCTGCGTAAATTCCGGGGCGAAAGAGTGGGCCCAAGTGGGGGGGGGAGGGAGGGGGAGCAATTTTAAAACTTTTTTTGGACCCGTCATGTGATATGTTATCGGAAAGCTCTCGCATGACTCTTTCATATCATGAGACTTTCTTCCTCGCCTCCCCAATTTGGCCCCCACTGCGGGGGGTAGTTTTTCCGTTTTAATCATTTTAGATCGGATTTTTTTATGGAGCCCTCCGATAAATATTATTTATAATATATGAAATTTCAGGACACTTTTCTAAATTTAGCCAAGACCCCTCATGTGACATATCGTTGGAAAGGTTTGTGACTACTTATTGATGTTATGCACTTCCGGTGGCCGCCCCCCCACTTTGCACCCCGGGAGACACTTTTCCAAATATAGCCAAGACCCCTCATGTGAGATATCATTGAAAAGGTCAGTGACTACTTACTGATGATATGCACCTCCGGTGACAGTCCCCCCACTTTGCACCCCCCGGGGACATTTTTCCAAATTTAGCAAAGACCCTTCATGTGAGATATCGTTGGAAAGGTCTGTGACCACTCATTGGTGTTATGCAGCTCCGGTGACAGCCCCCCAGTTTGCCAAACACAAAGGACACTTTTTCAAATTTAGCAAAGACCCCTCATGTGAGATATCGTTAGAAAGGTCTGAAATTACTTATTGATGTTATGCACCTACGGTGTTCGTCTCCCCCACTTCCCACCCCCCGGGAGGCACTTTTCAAAATTTAGCCAAGACTTCTCATGTGAGATATTGTTGGAAAGGTCTGTGACTACTTATTGATGTTATGCACCTCCGGTGACAGTCCCCCCCACTTTGCCTCCCCCGGGGGACACTTTTTCAAATTTAGCCAAGACCCCTCATGTGAATTATCGTTGGAAAGGTCTGTGACTACTTATTGATGTTATGCTCCTCCGGTGACAGTCCCCCCACTTTGCGCCCCTCGGGAGACACTTTTCCAAAAATATAGCCAAGACCCCACAAGGGAGATATCGTTGGAAAGGTCTGTGACTACTTATTGATGTTATGCTCCGCCGGTGTCCGTCCCCCCACTTTGCCCCCCACCCGGGAGACACTTTTTCAAATTTAGCCAAGACCCCACATGTAAGATATTGTTGGAAAGGTCTGTGACTACTTATTGATGTTCTGCACTTCCGGTGACCGCCCCCCACTTTTCCCCCACGGGGGACACTTTTCTAAATTTAGCCGAGTCCACTCATGTGACATATTGTTGGAAAGGTCTATAACCACTTACTCATGTTATCCACCTCCCGCACCCCTCCCCCCCTCTTTGCCCCAACGGCAAGGGCATTTTTATAAATTCAGATCCAGACCACTCGTGTGACATATGTTTCGAAAGGCCTAAAGACCTGTGACGACTTATTCATATTATGCACCTATTGTGCCCCTCCGCTCACTTTGACCCTTCCCCCAAGAGATCTGGTCCGAGGTTCGTTCGTTTCGAGATTATATTTTTTTACAAGATTTTGTAGTGCGTGCACACCACGCCTGCTATATGGTGTCGTATATAGCGTGTAACCTGTTCGTGATTTCATATTACAAGATTACGTATATCTTAGGGGCCCCGATTAAAGGAGGGGCCCACTAGCGGGCGAAGTCACCTAGTCTTTATTAACGCCGACTTATTCCAGTTCACCCGCAGACGATTCTTGATAAATGTATGACGTATATAATATATAATATATGATGTATAAAAGCAATTGGTAAACTGGAGTCATCAAGAAAAAATTTACACAATCGAAACATATCGAGATATCCATACAATCGAGAAAATCGAGAAAAACATCTCGTTATCGCCCATCACTAGCCAAAACACTGGTTTTAGATCTCAAAAGTAAAATCTTTGTTCCAAGTTGATAAGCATATAACTTTATTTATTTATTCATTTATTTGAATTTGAGTGTTTTAACATATACTATGAATACTAATAAATATTTTTGATAACGTTCTTTTTCTTCTAAAATTGAGAAATGTGAATGATTTATCAATTTAACAGAAGCAGCAATGTGGGGCACTTGTGAACAGATAAGTTGGGGCAGATATGAACAGTACATAAGTGCCCCAATAATCATTCTGTGATTATGTTCCTTTCAGTTAACTTAATGATAAATAATGTCAGTTCCATTATCTATAATTTTCCTGAAATAGAAGATATTTTCCTCACACAAAGTTGATTTTGCATTGAAACTTCATCAAACACATATTTCAGCAAATACACAAAGAGCAACAAGCTCGTTTACATTCAATTGTACTTTAAATAAATTTGATGTTTTCTAAAATGCAATAAGCGTTATATATTATTTTACTAAACAGTTTACAACAATATTTTTCATGCATTGTTAATACAAAAGTATTACCTTGAACAACTTTGCAAATTTTTCTATTACATTTATTTTAAACTTGCAATGATGGCTTACTTCCATATCTAAAACAGTTATGTATATGATGCTTTGAATGGAGATAGATATGAGTAATATTTTAAGAAAGTAAAATTTTTAAACTGATAACTACCGTAAAATCTCTATTGTAACCCCTCCCTCTTTCAAAAGCAAAAGAAGTTTGGGAGGAGGGGGTTATAGTCGAGATTTTTTTTAAATTATTAAAAAACCCTCCTTTATCTATAATTTACAAGTAAATAAGGAAAATACAGCAGTGGGAATCTTTCGTATTTCGGCAGATTTGAGATAAATAGTATGTAAACGCGGCCTCCCTAAAATTTTCCCCAAACAAAAACCCCTAAGCAAAATTTAAAAGTTTTAATTTCTTTTTTAAAATTGCTTCTTTATTTTTTTTATTTTATTTCAGCAATACTTAGTGAATGATCTAAGCCTCCACCCCCAAAATCTACTAATTTTCATTTTATAATCTTTTGCTTAAACATATCACCCAGAAACTAGAGAAATATATATATATATATATATATATATTTCTTTATGGTGAATTTCACAGTTAATTAACTAATGATTACGATGACAAATGAATCACAGAATAAAAAGCACGTGAAAGGATATTTTTCCTTGTGTTCACATGTGCCCCACGTATGTTCACAACTACCCCGCTGATGGGGTACATGTGAACAATTTTTCGAATTTATAAAACTATTAAAAAATGTAAGAACTATACAGGTGATTTTTAAAAAATTACCATGTATAAAAGAAAGTTCTGTTTACTATATTGAGCAGTTTTTGTTTATAGAAATTAATCCAGTCATGAGAAAAAGCTATATTTACGCGAACTGTTCACATGTGCCCCCATCTCCCCTATTTTGGAATGTAGTTAACATGTTAAGCGCGGTATAGTTGACCGAATTTCTGTACACTACCCAGCACTTTAAAAGACATCGAATTTCGCATAAAAGGAAAGCAATGCAAATTTATTGAAAATTTCATTAAAATATCTTCATTATCGTTACAGATCTGAAAAAATATCTGGGTTTTGCTTCCAGTCTTATCTATACTAACATTATAAAAAAGCAATATTTGTTTGTTAGTTTGTGTGTTTACTATCGAATCAATTTCAAAAGTAATGGTGGCAAATTGATGGTGACAGTCCTTGTTTCAACGTAAGCTATATTTTATGCCGGTGGCACTACCCCCAAGGGAGCGCAGGAGCAAATCACGTTCTAAAAATGCGATATTTGTGTTACTGGAAGTCGTAAAAACTTGAAATTTGTTATGGTAGTTACTTATAAGATGTAAATGCTCTCTAAGAACTGTTTGTAAAAAAATCGAAATTTAAAAGGGTTAAAAATGTGGGAAAAGAGTTCTAAAAACTTTCTAAATTACGATTTCTATGGAATTGTTAAAGATAGAAACTTGAGATTTGGCGTGGTAGGTACGAATAAGATGTAAATTATCTTTGCGGCAGTTCCTAAAATTTCAAATTTAAGAGGGTGAAATAAACAAAAAGCGTTCTAAAAATCTATATATATATTTCTCTTACGTAGCGCTAAAAAAGGGCTGTATTTGTAGCTTACTATTTGGCAACAGCCAAAGCGACGTTTCTCAGTGGTAGTTACGGTCACATGTCCCAAAACACTCAGCAAATCAAAATCCGGACAGGATCTCTCTTTTAACGGAAACCGTTTGAGCAATACATGAATGGCAATTACTATTGGTCCGTTTTACGGTGACGTGGCTTTTTCATCCAAGGTTGTATTTAGACACAGGCAAAAACGTTTTGTTTACATTTCGATAGCGTGATACGTAGCATGTTTTATAGCGCCTTATTATAGTTTTAAATAAATTTAAGCCATGATTTTCAATACTATAGGTAAAATGAAAGGAGAAGGACCCCATCTGACACTAACGTGCCATTTAAATTTAAACGGCGTCAATTTCCTGTTCGCTTAGCTTTCTCAATAATGATCAACAAGTCACAGCGCCAAACTTTTGATAAATGCATTTTTATTTATATTTTCAACAAAATTTTCAATTACTTTTTTATGAATTAAAATATTTGTAAATTTCATATGTCGCTTGCTCGGATCTCATAGCGGCCCAACTAAAAATATTTTTTATTGTGTTTTCACCAAGGTTACTAATTAATTATGTTTCCAAGGTACGTTTTTATTTACATTTTCAACAGTTTTCCATTACATTTTTATACATTAAAAATATTTGTAAATTTAATACGTTGTAATGATTTATGATTGCACTTATTTTGGCTAGAGTTGACATAAATAGTGGCGAGTGAGCGAAGCGAGATGGGATCGCGTAGCGATCCCAATATGAATTGCGTAGCAATTCGTGGGGGTTGGCGAGCGTTAGCGAGCAGGGGGCTGAGCCCCCTAGTATTCTAAATTACGTTTCTATTAAATCTCAGGAAATACCAAACCAATTTCAAACATAATGATTGCAAATTGATGGTAACAGTCCCAGCTCGAATATAGTCTATATTTTATGTTGTTGCTACTGCTACCAGGGGTTGCAGGAGCAAAAAATGCGCTAAAATTGCGATTTTTTGCGATACTGAAGTGGTTAGAAACTATAAATTTGGCATGGTAGTTACTTATAAGATGTAAATGCTCTGTAAGAATAGTTTTTAAGAAAATCGAAATTTAAAAGAGTGAAATGATCGGAAAACTACCTGAATTTCGATTTCTATGGATTTGTTACAGATAGAAAGTTAAAATTTGGCATAGTAGATATTTATAAGATATACATGCTCCCTAAGAACAGTTTCTAAAATATTCAACATTTAAAAGGCTAAAATGATCGAAAGCATTCTAAAAACTTTCTAAATTACGATTTTTATGGGATCTCAGAAAATACAAAACCGATTTCAAAAATAATGTCGGTAAATTGATTGTGACAGTTCCTGTTATATCATAAGATATATTTTATGTTGGGGGTGGTAAACCATTAGAATTGAAACTTGAAATATATCATGATTGTTACTTTTAAGATGTAAATGCTTGCTAAGAATGGTTTCTAAAAAATTCAAAACTGGAAATGAGCGTAAAAGCTTTCCAATTACATTCTAAATTATCATTTATTCAGAATTAGTTTTAATTCTTCTCATTAAATTAAGTCACATTTTCGCCTAATGTTGTGTAATAATGAAGTTTAGTCAAACTGTTGGCTTAGTTAGCAACTTTTGAATTATAGCAGTATAATTTCGTGTAATAAAAATAGGGCCAAAAATACCACCATTTAGGCATATTTCAATTATTACGCGGGCAAAGCCGCGGGTTTTGCTAGTACCGTACTTTTTTCGCTGGATAAATGGATTACATATGGATTTGTGTGTAAGATATAGATAGTAATTTTTATTAATTCTGCAAAAAGGTTAGACGTCTCGAAAATGTGACAGCTGCCGTTTTTCAAAACAAATGAGAAGTTTTCACAAAACTGATGCATGTAATGTGCTTTTTCACAGTTTTAAATACAATATTCACCGTTTACTTGAATCACTTTTGTTGAGTAAAATCAAGGGTGATTGTGAGTTTAAAAAAAATTCCAAAATTCACAGCAAATTTTCTTAAAAGTTACACGCAGTGGGGGGTCGGGGGAGTTCCATTTCCGGCACTAACTATGTGTTTTTTCCGCGGCTTTTGACGAAATTCGCGTTTTTCGCGATCTTTTAACGAAATATGCGTTTTTTCGTAATCCCATGACGAAAATTGCAGTTTTTTCGCGATCTTTTGACGAAACGTGTTATTTTCGTGATCTTTCAACGAAATTTGTGGTGTTTTTCGCAATCTTTCGACGAAATTTGCGGTATTTTTCGAGTGCTTTTGACGAAATTTGCGGTTTTTTGTTTCGTAACCTTTTGGCGAAATTTGTGGTTTTTCGCGATATTTTGGCAAAATTTGCAGGGGTTTTTGCGATCTTTTGAAGAAATGTGCAGTGTTTCGCGATCGTTTGACAAAATTTATGTTTTTTTTCGCGGTCTTTTGACGAAATTTGTGCTTTCTTCGCGATTCTTCGACAAAAATTGCATTTTTTCCGCGTTTCTTTGACGAAATTTGCTTTTTTTTACGATTCTTGGGCTAAATTTGCATTTTTTTCTGCGATTCTTTGACGATATTTGCGTTTTTCCCGCTATCCTTTGACAAAATTCGCGATTTTTCTGCAACCGATTGACAAAATTTATCTTTTTCGGCGACCATTTGTCAAAATTCGCGATATTTTTCATGTCCGAATTTTCAGATTGATGACCGATTTTTTTAAAGATTTCAGAAAATTCTGAATTCCCGAATTTTCAGAAAATTCGGGACAGAATCACCCCTAAGTAAAATTTTATTCAACAAAGCCCCGGATTCCGAATAAGTCAAAAAGTTTTAATATTAAATTTGGTTTAGATTCATTAAAGCGGCTAATTTTCTCAACTAGTGATTCATATAAGCGGCAATCATACCAATTATTTTCGCTCTGGGAGGGGTTTTAACCCCCCCCCCCCTTCGCTGCGCCAGTGCTTCATTCATTTGCCTTAATCAAGAATTCAATTTCGTGCCTCTAAGATGGAACAACATACACAACAAACGTCCTCAATCGTTTCTTTTGAGACGTGTGCCCCTAACTTGGCCGTATCTTCGCTCTCTAGTTATTGGCAACTTTGCTAGGTGTGTCTTGCTAAAAAAATTATTTTGCATTTCATCAATCCCTAATGCATGAATAGTAACAACTTGTTGGAATTTAAGTTTAATCAACAATAAGTTCTTAATAAAAATATCGTTTGCATATTTGCATTAAAAGACATTAAATTACCAAACGATATTTTCAATTTGTAAAAAAAAGTAATTATTCTAATATTTTGCATATGAGCTGTATGTAGAAAATGATACTTGCGTTTACCAGTAAAGAATAACAAAGAATGTTGTCCACTGTTTTGTTGATAGCTTCTGCTTTTAACTTCCCCGGGCAGGGAGCGAGTGCAAGAAGACAATATTACTTTTGAATGCATTATCTACTCTATAGAAATAAAATCATAACGAATCGAATTGAAACGAATTTATGTAACGATTCTATGAAACGACTGATCAAACAACTGAATACGTTTCACGGCGATTTCCAGTAAAATATGGAATACTTTGCAATGAAATTAACACCAAAAATCCGTATTGATCCACAGATCTCAAAACTGGTATTAGAATTTTAAAATTAGAATTAGTTTTGGAAATATTAATTTTTTTCTAATTTTAAATACTTTTTTTCTAATGATGGCAACTCAAATTTTAATCATAACAGATATTTTTTTTGCATATTTTAGAAAAGGTTATTTTAAATTAATTTGGCGACGAGTTTGGCCTCCTTTAAATGTATGCTAAGAAATGCATCATGTTACTTTTATTCAGAATTCAATTTGTATTTCATTAACATTTTATTTAATGCAAAACTTTCATTTAAAATTGAAGCCTTTAAAATAAATGGCTTTTACTTCATTCTTTTTTTTAGAATATAAAGAAAAATATTAGACACAGATGTCATATACGCAACGGGGTACCTAATTGGCGCCAAAATGGCCTTATTTTGCCTGACATGGTAACCCGGCTATTGTTGCTTATTTATTAATAAATGTTTATTTGAATTTATTTTCTTTTTATTTACAAAAAATGTTATAAATTGTTTTGTTCTATAGTTATTAATTATTTTTTTTATTTATTGTTATTTCATTTTAAAAATAACAGAAAATAATTTAAAAACACATATGTAACATTCATTTAAAAACGAGGTTTTCTCCAAATTGTCGTAAAAAAAATCACGCCAAACCCGGTGCGTATGTGACAATGCAACAAATCATGAGATTTAATTTACACGTCAAAGCAACGTTTTAATGTTATTATTTCTCCCGTCGACCAATTTCGCCGAATTATATAAATAGCCAAATTATACAAATTGACATATTTTTTTTTATTTTAAATAACAAAAGAACAAATAAATTAGTATAACATTAATAAAAATACAAATAAAACGCCGAAATAAAAATCATTTGATGGCGTGAACATGTGTAACTTCCTTAAAGTCAAGTGAATGTGACATTTACGATCAAACATTATTGGCATTTAATCTTATAGTTTGGCGACAGATTTTTGGTCGATGGGATAACCAAATAGCACAGTTTTAATTTACCACTCGAAAAATCAAAAATTGCTAACTGGCGAGTTAAAAAAAAAGCTATTGGCGAGATTTTCACCCGGCTAACATAAAAGTACCAGGAATTCTTTGTGATCATGGCAACTTTTATGTAGTTTTATTCGAAAAAATAATTTTGATTCTTTAATCAAAATTATTTACCTTTCTTATGAAAAGCGAAGGAATCAGCCCGTAGTTTATGGCAGTTACATGACTTGGTCTATTATAATATAAACGAAATAATGGGGATAGAATAATATTCGGTGACTTATCACACCTGTGGCTGGCTAACATTAAAATACCAAAATGGCCGCCTGTAATATAAAAAGCGAAGGGATCCGCCTGGAGCTGTTGATGATAGTCACATGACTTAGGCTATTATTATAGAGATTGTTTTCAATTTTAAAAACAGCGCAAAGAATAATATTTCCTAACGATTAAAAATTTATTTTTACGTGACTATTAAAAATAGAAAAAAAAAACTTTAAAATTACTATTAAATGAGTACGTGTTAAAGGCAGGAAAATATTGAAAATTATGTCCTGAAAATTGTATTTACACGTGAATATTAAAAGGGAAAGGAAACTTTAAAATAATAAATATATTAATATGCGTTTAACCCTTTCACGGGCAAGGCACTTCTATTCGTAAAATTTTGAAATCAGCGAATGGCACCAGAATTTACAAACAAATTTCGAAATACAAAAATGCTTTTGTTCACTTACTTGATCACCCGACCGGAGCACCAACCAAAGAATGGCATAGGATATAACGCTCCGGTGGAAAATCCCCACAACAATCACCGATGCCGGACATCGGAAAGCACCCAAAATAACAAGGAAAAAGGCACATATTCTGACGAACTTACATAGTAAATCGTAAATTTACAAAACAATTGATGTTGCTTTCATCACAATAATAAAAATAAAAACAAAAGTGAAGTGACTTAAATGTATAACAAAAGTTAAGACTATAAATCCTTGTTCAAGAATATGAAGTGTAAATGTTCATAAAAGTTCACTGTTCACTAATGTTCAAATGAGTTCAGTGTTCGAAAGAAAAATGTTCATAAAAGTTTTATATAAGAAAAACTAACTTGAAGAAAGATCACCATAATGTTCAGACCTCAAGAGATAATCGCCGCCAAGAAAAATGTCAGACAAAGGACAGTTACTATAATTGTACCTTTGATGTAGTGTCAGAAAACCACGTAATGTCCGTAGCGAACCACTGATGAGTATTAACAGTATGATAGAAGTAAAAAGTTACAAGTGTAAAAATTATCAAAATTTATACCTAATAAATGAGTATTCCCTATTAAGTGCGTTGTACATAGCACACAGTCTTCTATAGTTTGAACGGGTGATGAGAACGTTTCGAATGTTCCATCTCAGTGTACAATTCCTGTTGAATTTAAATGTACAAGGCATTAACGGACAATGTCCAAACAAATAATGCTGTATACTTCCTACATCACCACAGTTACACCTGTTATCTGGGCGTTTTCCTATTTTAAACAGATACTGTGGAAATGCTCCATGTGAAGAAAGAAAATAACCTATCACCTGGGATTCACATAGAAATAAATCGTTAACCTTGTTTAATATCGCATAAGTATCTCTTCCCTTCTCCGAATTTTCCCAAGAAACCTGCCATTGATCATGTAGAAGTGTTTTAAAATGACGCTTTAAAATAGAAGTTGGTGCAGGAATGCGTAGAACTTTATCATACAGATCATTTATAATAACTGATTTTGCCAACATGTCCGCTCTTTCATTTCCTGATATTCCAACATGCGATTTTATCCAGCCAATATATATGACTTTATTATGTAACAGGCGCAAAGATTTGAAGATATTAAAAAGCTGACCGTTAGATGGAAATAAGCGCTGAAGAGCGTAAATTGATGACAAGCTGTCAGTATAAAGATGAAATGAATCATGCGGGGAGTCGATGCACCAACTGATAGCCTCGTCTATCGCAGCCAATTCTGCTTGAAAAACAGAGTTATAGTCATGTAATTTTAATCTCATGTCTAGCATAAAAGAATCCCTATACCAAACCGTAAATGCAGCTCCTACACTGTTCATCATTCGAGAACCGTCAGTATACAGTATCGGATGATTCACCACTGGTACTGTATCAACCACTGGCTTAACAAATTTTATATTTAAGTTTTCAAAGAAGTAAGGATAATTATATGTCCTCAGTTTATTCATAAAATCTTCACCTTTAAAACACATATTGTCAATCAAGACTGTACCATTTCCATAAATGATATTATAACGCTTAGAAGACAAATTCAGTTCTATGTCAAGTGGTGGAGCACCCACCAAAACACACAATGCGTCATTAGAAATCGTACGATATGCCTTTAAGACAGATAGCAGACATAGACGTTGACATGAGAGTAATCTTGTTATTCCATGTTGATTTAAGTCAGGCATCCAGATCTCATGCCCATATGAAATACGTTTCTTCAAGACGGTATTGTACCATATTTTAAGATAAATAGAAGGAAGACCTCTATCACGGATTCTGGTTTGGCGCATTTTACACGTGAAATCGTTAAGCCTAGTTCTAATCATATCTAGGTGATCCATCCAGCGAAAATTGCTGTCAAGTAGAAATCCCAAATAAAGAATATTGTCCTTTACACTGATACTTTTGCCATTATGTTTAAAAATTGGTCTTCTTTTACTAAGAGTGTGGCTCCCAAACAGCATTGCGGCTGACTTCTCTGCACTAATTTGCAAATGATGTATAGAACAGATATCCGAAAAGTGAAGAACACTAGTATTCATTTTATGTTCTAGCGCAGAGCGCGTATCTGCGCCCTCTATAATAACGCTATCATCAGCATAAGAAATAATCAGTAATCCTCTCTGCTTGCAACTCTTTAAAATCCTGTCAGCAACTAGTGTCCAGATAAACGGCCCAAGACATGACCCTTGCGGGCACCCACGGAATACATGAAACCATGTTAATCCATGCGTATATTTAAAACAAATAAGCCTATGACTCATGTAATTTTTAAGTGTAGACTTCAGGTAATCAAAAATAGGTAAGATATTTATGATATCGGCTACAATACGCCAATCCAAAACGTCGAAGGCACCACTGATATCAAAAGAAATCATTGCACAGTATTTATATTCTGATAGTGTTTCTCCAATGATATTCTTTAACGCAGAAAGTGCTGTCAAGGTGCTCCGTCCCTCACGAAAGCCATGTTGTCCATCATCAAGATAATTAGAAGACTCCAGCATCGTAATAACTCGAAGTTTTAAAAGTCTTTCATATAACTTACCCATCATAGGGAGAAGAGTAATAGGTCGATACGAATTAATTTTTTCAGCTGTCCTATTACGTTTTCGAAAAAAGATGATCATTCCTCGTTTCCAACATTTTGGGAAGTGACCAAGTAAAAGACAAGTATTAAATAGCGTCAACATAAGAGTTGTAAATCTGTTACACAAATTTTTAATAATTATTCCATCAATATCGTCCGGTCCTGGAGCTTTATTTATGTCCTGAAGGCGCAGTACATGAAAGAGTTCTTTTTCTTTAAATTACTCTAATGTTCACTTACTTAATAAAAGGGAAATTTTCATTCCAATATTCTGATGCTAATGTGGCATTTAAGAATTAAAATTAAGTGGTCCAAAAATGAACCACCGCCCTTGAAGGGGTTAAAGCAGCAAATTTTAGTAAGTGTATTATGTCAATCGTTTTATAACGCTGTTAAAAAATACCGAGAGACAAAGACTCTGTTTACTTAATTCATTTTATTTTAGCTTCTTTTCAAATGTTTAACTGATCTTCTTTAACCAAACACGAAAAGAACCATTGGATGTCTTAACAGCAACTGATTCTACCTTAAATTTTTGAAATCAAAGGGAATTGAATGGAAACCCGTTTACAGGGAGATCGCTACAGGTTTTTTCAGTATAATTCAATCTTCTCTAATCTTTTTAAAACTGATCAGATTAGCGTGCTTTTATATTCTACAGTGTCTGAACGGGGGTTGGCGAGCGTAGCTTGCATGGGGCAGAGCCCCCTAGTCTAACTATAAGCTATTATTAAATACTTTTAAATAGTAACTAACTCTTTTAGATGTTATTTGATATAAATTTATTTCATGTATTGATATTTTGTTGATTTCTTGAATCCGTAAAGTATGCGACTAATAAATGTACAATGATATGTGTATATATCTGAGGGCGTATAAAAAGAAAGAAAATGAATCTAAAAATAAAGGAATTTTTAGACATTGATAACGATATCATCCGGTGTGTGTGTGTGTGGAGTGGTCGACGAATGATAACGCATGATATCGTAAGCGGAGAAGGGGCTCCAAAATCAGCAAAATGTTGATAACGTTATATATGCATAGCCTCTAAATGTATTGTATGCTTCTGTTTATGTAAAATACTTTATCAATGTTAACTATGACCTTTTTTTTCCAGATATTACCGAGCGTATTATTGGTGGAGCTGTTTTGTATCGACCGCACGGCATTTACTGCTTTTGGTTCGGCCTAACTCCGATTGTTGTAATTTTTAAAGCAGAAGCGGCAGAGGTATTCATTTTATCATTTTAAATTACTCGGGGGGTTCCGCCCCCTTCCCCCTGCTCGCTACGCTTACCAACCCCCCGCATAATCGCTTCTCGATTCCATTCGGTATCGCAAAGCAATCCCTATTTTCTAGCCCACCTTAGACGTAATTGTTTCGCGTTTATATTCTGGATCTCTTCGCGATCACTTATTTTCTATACATTCAACTTTTGGATTCCACTTGGTAAAAACATGCTCCTCCCCAACTCCTGACAATTTTATTTTCTTACCTCCAAGATCATAATCATTATAGTCCCCGAGCCAGGTGCAAATTTCGTCAGTTATTTCCTCTCGGCCGATAATTTGTAAAATGCTTCAGAGTTGTATCATGAAGCTCCGTGAACCAGGGCCAGTTTACGGAATAGGCCCGTGAAGCCCGTGCTTACCCACTGAAACACAAAAGGGCCCCAAATTTTACTTTTCAAAACTAAGTTTTAGAAAAAATAAACTCAATCGCTGTAAAAAATACATTTTTTTTCTTATGAAACTTTTTTTTCTTACTATATGGAAATTTGTAAATCACAAAAAATATTTCGAAGTTCACATATTCTCAACTATAGTTTCCATATTTGTCATTTACAAAATAAATTAGTTATTTACAATTAAACATATAATAAAATACTTTTGTATAGGTAGTTTTAGTTTAATTAAAAATGTTATTTACTCTAAACTTTGATGGTGAAATTTCAAATTATTCAAGCATACAAAAATGAGATTTAGTAAATAAAAAAGCAATTTGTAGAGTAATAGGGGGCCCCCTGTGTGACTTCGGGCTTCACCTATTCCTAAGTGTTAAGCGGGCCCTGCCGTGAACGTCAGCTGCGGTTCCGTGGGTGGGTTGAGAAGCGGTAGCCTCTCAAACATGTAAAAAAAAAGAAAAATTCAGTCATTTCCTCCCGGTTGAAAATTTGTCAAATTATAGCTAACCCAATATCTTGAAGGAAAAAAAAAGTCAGCTGATTATAAAGTGATGGTTAATACGTCTGCTGGTCACACGAACATGAAAAAAATATACAGGGTGCAAAGGAAAGTCCCTTTAACCTGAAAATACTTGCGAATGGAAAGAGCTACAGCTGTGGAAGTGAGGTAACGGTATAGTAAAATGAATACGCCTGATTTAATGCAAACGACGGCAGCGCTCCCTAGTGGCGAAATTTGGAAGATAGCTATTGAAAATCGAAAACGAAAAGAGATAGAGCAAAATTTCCAATTTGAAAGTTTTAGAGCATCAATTAATTAGTACGAAACGACCTTTGGTTCACACGGATAAGGTAAATCGTCGCCTGTATACCCAAAAATGTCTGAAATCGATCAGCGACACGATTCTACTTTGCATATTCACATTCCGTAAATGTAGCAGTGCACAATTTCAGATTGTGACGTCGTTCTGGGCTGTAATGTCTGTAAAAATATAATTTCCTATGCATTTAAAGTTTTAGATTAACCCTTTCAGAGGCAGAAGAATTCTGTTCATAAACTGATGAAGTAATTTACTGACACCAGAATATTCAAACGAATTTCTTAGAAAATAAAAACCCGCTAATTTTCACTTTCATTACAAAAGCAAAATTTTATTAAAATATTCTTGCTGCCATTTGTCAATTTTGGAATTAAAATTAGGTGGCTAAACCGTCTAGCCGCCGCCCTTGAAAGGGTTAAATCTATGTCGTCGTATTGAAGAGGCTAGCAATAGACGTTCCATGCTGAGAAATGTGACATGTAGAATTACTCTCATGAGGAATAGTACAATAATGCACGAAGGGTCGCATCGGTTTAGAGCTCCGGAAATGGAGTCGTAAGTTAGCAGCCCTAGGTAAGCTGGACCCCTAAACTATGTTGTTTCTTTTATATGAACTTTTTCTGATCATTTTGGTATTTATATCATCAAAATCGACCCAGTGGTTCAGGAGATATGACCCTCTAAAGTTTTACTCTTTTTACTTAATCTCCAACCCATGTCTCCTGGATCCGCCATTGCAACTGGGTTGAACTTCTATCAGTGCTTATTTATAATTACTCTGGAATTTTCCCAGGGTCATAGACATTTTTCATGTATTATACAATCATTAACAGACTTGTTAAAAGTGACCAGACATTTCGGAGTGACTTTTTAACAAAGTTATGACCACTTCATTTTTGTTGTAGTTGTGATCGGGTTAGCATACTGTCTAAATTAGTGATTTTTATATATGTAGTTATAGTGTATATTCTGTGTTAAACTTTGCTTCATTGATCATTATGGATACTTCATACCCTCTAGAACACCAACTAGTAAGTGACATTTCATTAACTTTTAATTATAATACTATGAAGTGCACCTTTATAAATAGTTGTTTGGGCCAATGGCGATTGCACACAACGCAAGTTTATGGCAAACTACGGTTTGTTTACCTTTTTTATGAAGCTCAAAATCAATTAATAATTGCTATATATGACATGTATACATGTTTTTTGAGTACCTTAGAGCTTCTACTGTGCTCCGCCACCTTTCGCTTTTTAAAATTTTAATCTTAAGGTGTTCAAATAAATTTTTTTTATAATTGTGTCTCTGATCTTGGTAACTGTCATAATTCCCCATAGAGTTAATGGCGCACGTTTTGTATCGCATTCCCGCCTAATGCTCGCATGGGTTGAGGTGTTTTATACTGTTGCCAAGCACGTTTGTTGAGTCCTTTGCAGATCTATCCTCTCATATTTATTCCAATCTCAAGTTAGCTAAATTAAAGTTGCCAACTTTCTATATTATCCATAATTAATTGCATTCTACATTTTAACTTAGATCTATCGTTGCCACGCTTTTCAATGTCGCTAATGTTTGAATAAGTGAAGTACGTAACGGAAAGAATGGAGGATGCAATACGATGGAGTAGGCTAAGTTTTCTTCAGCTTCATACCTAAAAGGAGTACCCCTCAGTATGTGATTTTGCCATATGTCGGTAGACAAAGATTTGCTAAGGTAATTTAAGTAATAACCCCTAGTCAGGGTTGGCCTTTTCAAAATTTAGTAAATTGTGCAGGGGCGCATTGGAGGGGGGGGGGGGGGAGGGGGGCAAAATTAAAATCTTTCCCAACGTTATCAAGTTTGGTATCAAATTGTAGGTTTTGATACACACATTTCATTTCCACAAAAATTTACTTTTTAGCCACCCTTGGGGGGGCAGGGGGGGAGCTATTTAATTTTTTTTTTTTTTTTTTTTTACACCTTTGTCGAGTATGGAATCAAACTAAAGGTCTTGATGCACATATCTCATATCAATTTTTTTTTAATAAAAATATTTTCCCACCCTGCGCCGATAGAGGGCGCTTTAAAACCACATTTTAGGTTTTTCTCGCATATTATCTGTGCTAGTCTTGTTTTATTTTAATTAAAACTTCTAGCAGTGCTCTTTCTTTCTTTCTTTTTTTTATTTATTTATTTTTAATTGTGTAAATTATACAATGGAAGGATGGAGGTTGTAATACGTTGGAGTGGGCTAAGTTTTCTTCAGCTTTCTACCTAGAAGAAGTACCCCTAAGCTTGTGATTTTGCCATATGCCGGTAAACATAGGTTTGCTAGGGTAATTTAAGTAATAACCCCTAGTCTGGGTTGGCTTTTTCAAAATTTAGCAAATTTGTGCAGGGCGCATTTGGGGGGGGGGGGCAATATTAAAATCTTTCCCAGCATTATCAAGTTTGGTATTAACTTGTAGGTTTTGATGCGCACATTTCATTTCCACAAAAATTTACTTTTTAGCCACCCTTAGGGGGGGGGGGGGGCAGAGGGGAGTTTTTAATTTTTTTTTTTTTTTTTTTTTTTTTTTTTTTTTTTTTTTTTTACACGTTTGTCGAGTATGGTATCAAACTATGGGTCTTCATGCACATATCTCATATTAAAATTTTAATATAATTTTTTTCCCACACTGCGCCGATAGAGGGCGCTTTAAAAACCACAATTTCGGATTTTCTCGCATATTAACTGTGCAAGCCTTGTTTTATATTAATTATAACGTCTAACAGTGCCCCTCTAACTTATCAAGTGTATCATCTTCTGGCAAATAAGAGCAACTTTGTATTTAAATTAACTTATATTGTAAATATATCATATATATGTGAATGTAAATAAAAATATTTTGCAAAACAAAAATTATTATGTAAATGCTATCCCGACTGCAACGAGGTAATAAGCACTGATATTCAAAATTTCACTCGCATGATCAGAATTATTCAAAATCATCCCCTCTTTTATTTTTGTTATTATTCAAAATTTCCCTCTTTTTTTTTTTTTCCTCTTTACAATTTATAAAATTTCCCCTATCCAAACGCTAAATTTTTTTTTTAACTTCGTCATTTTTGGTGATAATAATCACCTGCTTTTGCTATTTCTTTCTGTGTCCCTTTCTTTCAAATAACATAGGGCGGGGGCCTAGTGACGCCTAGACCTTTATAATCCATCTAAATTAATATAATTTGTTAATAAAATTTATTAGCAAGTAAATTAGTCAACTTCTAACCTAACTTTATCACCTCACTTCAAGTAGAAATGGGCAAGTATAGAGATAAGCTTCCTCTCACGACTGGCCGAATGCGACGTTCAGACAGACTCAACTCAATAAACTCTGATAATACACAACAGACCCTGAAAGATATGTCTATAACAGATCTCCTTTATAAAGGTAAACAGATCGTGATAAAGGGCCTTAAGTGCTCTGAGGACAGTGAGGACGATACAATCCAAAATAACCTGAAAATACTAAAGAGGATATTCATGGCCCTGGTGCCGAAATGCGCTGAATTGACAGCAGAACTAGAAAAACAACAAGACCTGAAAAAGTTACAGGAGGAAACCATAGCAAAACAAGAATGCTCAATCGTAGAGTTAAAAAACAATGTTAATAAATGCCTAAGCTCTATACCCTCTTTAGAAGATATCGGCGAAAAATTCAAAGCAGTATTAGAAGAGAACTCGCACAATAGCCCAACCATCATACCCCTCCCACCACCAAGAGAATCGCCGGATCTGCCTGTAACTCAGCCAACATTAGTACATGGTCCAGATACAGCTCGCCCAATCAGTATCACGGCCCAAACCCACCCATCGCATGACAGAGCCTATAAAAGAACACTAATAGTCAAAGGAACCTCAAAGATGCCTGGCCAAACAATACAACAACAAATACTTAAGCATAATGGCCACACTGCAGCTAAAGTAGAGAAAATATTTATAAGACAACACCAAATGGAAATTAAGTGTAAATCCGAAGCTGATGCCTCATACCTCAAAAGAGAATTACAGAAGAACCAAATTCTAAATAGAACTCTAGTAGTTCTACATAAAACCATTCCCACATTTAAGATGATCCTGCTAGATGTACCAGAACAAATAACAGACACACAAATAAAGGAAAATATACAAACCAACTTCCAGGCAAGAGAAGATGAGCTATTGTTTCTCACTTCATTCAAATCGAGGAAGTCACAAAATACAAAGAACTGGATAATAGTCATGCCCAGAGGTTTAGGAAGGGCCATTATAGCATCAAATGGACTTACCCTTGGACTTAAGTCATGCCGTCTGCGACCTCACACATCGGTGCAAAGATGCACGAATTGCCAAGCGTTTGATCACGACAAGAAACGTTGTAGAAGCAGAGAATACTGCTCTAACTGTGGGGATGCGCATGAACCAAGGGCATGTGACTTGCCACATGGCTGCGTCAATTGCCTAGCGCATAATAATGTTGAAGGGACTCGCTTCAACACCAAGCACGCAGCTTCGGATCCCATCTGCCCGGTTTTCCAAGCAGCGTATGCCAACGAAAGAGAACGCCTAAATAGCATCTTTCTTCAAAACAACCCAGTCGAACCACCAATCCAGGAATTCCAACACACAGTGGACTCTCAACATCCCCCACAATTGACTGCCAGGGACTGGACACCTGTCTACCAACACTGGCCACTCCCGCCCCATGAAGATACTCACGACACTCATCACCGTGCAGGCCAAAGAGGTAGGCCCTTTTAAAACTAAACCTAACACTTTATAATTATTTCTCCATTTGGAGTTTCCCCAAGTACTCTATTTATATAGCAATCTATTTATTTAGCAATTATATCAGATGACTTCTTCCCAGGATCCCTCTATTAAATTGCCACCATCTCCCCCTTTTGGCTATATTAAATTTGTACAAATCAACCTAAATCACTGTAAATCAGCAAATGTATCCTTGAGGAATTTTATGATCACATCTGGAGCGGATATTGCACTGCTGCAGGATGCTTACTGTAACAATGGCAAAGTTCCGGACATTCCGCCGTCCTGGCCAATTTTCTCATCGAAAGCAAATACGGCTCATGTGGTCGTCAGGAACACAAACATAAATTACACACATCTTTTCACAGGTCAACACTGCGCCTTCATAACCATCACAGCCAAGGAGGGTCAGCTGATAGTTGGCTCGACTTATGCTGCACCACGCTTAGATTTTGAGGATACCCTCGAAGAGTGGGAACACCTTATCACACAAAGGCATTACTTCATTTGTGGCGGAGATTTTAATGCGCAATCAACCCTATGGGGTTATGCGCGGTCCAATGCCCGTGAAGAACCCCTAATTGAATATCTGATTAAAAACAATCTAGCCATATCAAATATCGACAACACAACACACACATTTGTCAAAGAAGACAGCACAGGCAGAGTGGTGGCCAGGGGTTTCCCAGATCACACCCTGGTCAACCCTTTGGCCAATCGCAAAATTCGTGATTGGCATGTCTCGGATATTCATAGCGACTCTGACCACAAATACATTACTTTTGGTTTCGAAATTACACCACTTTACACCATGCAACGCAGGTTTAATACCACACGAGGTAACCTGCGCAAGTTTACACACATAATAAAAACTCACAAATCACTCCTCAGCCAACACCTAAAGGATGTCACAGATACAACAAAACTTAATCACCTCACAGAGGTCCTCATAAATACAATGCAGATGGCAGCTAAAGCATCCTTTAGATACAAAAACACACATAGGTCTGTTAATTTCTCCTTCTGGACGGCAGACCTCCGCACAAAACGTAACCAACTAACAGCCTTAAGAAGGAAGTTGAAATCACTTCGACCAACACAAGAGGACACGGACAACTTCCGAGCACTAGCAGCACGCTACAAACTGTTGGCAGCCAAATATAAACGCAGTGTTCTTGATGCCAAGAATCAAGCATGGCGGAAATTCTGCAGCAATCAAACCGATCCGAATGGCACTGCACAAAAATTCTTCACGGGTAAATTCTTTCGGCCAGACGAAATTAAGCTTGAACTGCCCTCGTCTAGAGCGTCCAAGCAGCACAATATGGAGTACTTAACAAAAGAACTTTTCGGACCTTCGGCATACCCAAACAACAATAATGATAACCTAACATTTAATGCACCAGACGACCTCCCTTTTACAAAAGCAGAGCTATCACAGGCATTCAAAACGTTCGATGACAAAAAAGCTCCAGGCCCTGACTGTATTGATTTTCGCATCCTAAAGTTAACATTCAAAATTATTCCAAATATATTCACAAGATGGGCAAATCTTTGCCTATCGTACAATTACTTCCCGCTCACTCTGAGACAGGGAGAGGTAGTCTACTTCCAGAAGCAAGGGAAGAATCCCTCTGAACCCAATGCATATAGACCAATCTGCCTTCTTCCAACGTTAGGCAAATTACTAGAAAAACTCCTAGTAACACGATTAGTACATTACTTGGAATCCCGCAATATCCTGCACCACAGGCAATACGGGTTCAGAGAGGGCAGATCTTGTGAAAAAGCTTTGTTCGACATCATGTCCTCCGTTGCCCTCAGTCAAGACTCTGGACTCTACACCTCCCTAGTCTCCCTTGACATCAAAGGTGCATTTGATAATGTGGAGTGGCGGGACATCTTACTCCAGCTTATTGCAATCGACTGTCCGGGAAATATAGCTGGAACCATCGGCTCATATCTCTCTCGCCGAAGCATATTAATTAACTGGGGCACTGGCACATCAGTGCACCAACTAGAAAAAGGCTGCCCACAAGGGTCCTGCCTTGGACCAATTCTTTGGTTGCTCATAGCAAACGTAATATTAAAAGAACTCGATAAATTAGGCTTTTTGCTCTTCGCCTTTGCCGATGATTTCAGCTTTATCTTCTCTGGTCGCCGGCGCCTAGATCTTGAAATTGCGGCACGTCAAGCATTCCCTGTTTTCCTACAGCTGCTGACCGACCTACACCTCCAGCTCTCACCAGGAAAATCTCAAGCACTTACATTTGACAAACCCATAGTTCTCAAACGCAACCCCGTGATGCGAATCAACGGGCGCAGCGTCAAACACGTTAAACACATGAAATTATTAGGAATTACAATAGACAAACATCGGAGCTGGACGGAACACATCAACGCACTTAAATTACGCTTAGCAACACTTCACAATAATAGTTGCAAATTAACATCTAAATCTTGGGGCATAAAGCCCAACATGTTAAAAATGTGGTACCACACAATTGTGGAACGGATCATCTTCTACGGCGTGGGCGTCTGGGGAGGAAACCTCACCAATAGAGTCAAGGACAAACTTCCCTCGCTGCAAAGGATGTTCCTACTACGAATGGCGAGGGGGTATAAAACAATCTCCACAGACGCGCTCGCAGTACTTACGGGTATCCCTCCCATAAAAATAACACTAAATTATGAATACACCAAAAACAGAATCCTTCACCTCGATCACAAACAAACGCAAGACGCGCATTTTCCACAAACAGACATACAAAGGAAAGTCAGCAGCTGGTTCCTGCATCCTGCAGAAGAAACATCACATCTGCAAGTCAACCCTTCTAAACATTCATTTGTACCCTCAAGAGTCCCAATCGTATACACTGATGGATCCCGCACGGAATCGGGCGTGGCGTCAGCATTCTGCGTCATGCGGAACGATGTGGTGGTCCATGAATGGGCCTGTAGAATCGGAGATGATAACTCTGTATTCCAAGCAGAACTTTTTGCGATTCTGCGGGCACTAGATTGGATCTCTTCCCAACCTCCTTCCTTCACCAGGCTGTACAGTGATAGTCTTTCAGGCTTACAGTCAATCTTCGCGCACAGAACTAAGAACCCTTTAGTCCTTGACATAAAAATTAAGTTACTCTCTCTCATACACAAAGTCGCCCTGGGTCACGTGTCGGCCCACATTGGCATTGAGGGCAATGAGCGGGCTGACAGGTTGGCTAAAGAAGCAACGGCTAGAACATCAATAGATTTTACCCTTCCCCTTCCCCCCTCACACATTCGCAGAAGGTTGAATCAAAAAATCATCTCAGAGTGGCAAATTTATTGGGATGCGTCTACCAAAGGTAGATACACATACGATCTCATACGTATAGTGTCAAGAGAAATGTACTTTCTCTCACCAGCAACTACAGCATTCCTCTCTGGCCATGGACCATTCAAAGAATACTTGAAACGTTTCTATCGGGCAGCCACCCCCTTCTGCGAGTGTGGCGAGGTCGGCTCTCCAGAACATAGCTACTATCACTGTACACTTACCCAAGCCTGGCATATTAAACGCCCCCGCATCCTTCCCAAAAATTGGCTTTCCAATATTCTAACAAGACCCCTTCTTATAGGCAAATTAAATAGAATTTATAATTTTCAAATGGAACTAACAAACCTCACCTCATAGACCTGCATGGTGCTGCAACTTACCCACAACCTTGTGGCTACTCCTCCACAATTAACTGGACTTTTTGTGTGATCCAGCACACTCCACGCTCACCCATTCTGCTCACCCGCCCCTTGTCGCGAGGGAGCAGCCTGTGCTCCGGCGGGAGGAGCTTGTTTTGTACATATTATTATTATTCTTTTTTTTTTTTTTTTTTTTTTTTTTTTTTTTTGTTAACGAATCCCCGCGTGTCGGGGAGCACTCCGGGTGGGGCAAATAGAGTCTACATCGGACCCTTGAGGTCTGGTGATTCTGTCCCACTTAGGCAATAAATAAATAAATTACTCTCATGAATACAAACGTGTATCGTGAGCAATGGCGAACTTTTCGGACATACTGAATATTAACTTTTTATCACTGTGAGACAGTTTGTCTTTTTTTGTTTTTTGTGTGATGTTATCAAAATGTATTTAGATAAGCACGTATATATACCATAAATTGCGCGTATTTCTTCATACTTCTGGCTATTCCATTCAAATGTTTACACAAAATAGAGTGCATCGATTTCGGACATTTTTGGGTATACGGGCAAAGATTTATCTTATCCATGTAAACCAAATGTCGTTTCGTACTAATTAATTGATGCTCTAAAACTTTCTAATTGGAAATTTTGCTCTATCTCTTTTCGTTTTCGATTTGCAATGGCTATCTTCCAAATTTCGCCACTAAGGGGCGACGCCGTCGTTTGCATTAAATCGGGCGTAGTCACTTTACTATACCGTTAACTCACTTCCATAGATGTAGCTCTCTCCTTTCGCAAGTATTTTCAGGTTAAAGGGACTTTCCTTTGCACCCTGTATATTTTTTTCATGTTCGTGTGACCAGCTGACGTATTAACCACCACTTTATAATCAGCTGACTTTTTTTTTCTTCAAGATATTGGGTTAGCTATAATTTGACAAATTTTCAACCGGGAGGAAATGACTGATTTTTTTTTTTTTTTTTTTTTTTTTTTTTTTTTTTTTTTACGTGTTTGAGAGGCTACCGCTGCTCAACCCACCCACGGAACCGCAGCTGACGTTCACGGAGCTTCATGATACAATCCTCTGAAGCATTTTACAAATTATCGGCCGAGAGGAAATTGGTCATCAAAATCTGTTGCTGGCTCGCGGGCTATTAGAGCTTATAGTGTTTCATAATTATTAGAATTATTAAATATAAAATTATATATAAAGTGTTACTAATATTATAAATAGTTAGTGTTTGTGCTTAAAAATAATGTAAATAGTTCAGTTAAGCTCTATTCATAAGCTAACACTAGTTTTTGTTGCACTGAAATATCTCAATTTGTTGATTTTCTGCAAGCAAGTAAACGCTATTGCATTTCAATAGGAGTCTACGGAAATTTGGCGAAATACTGGAAATAGCTCCAAGTTAGGGTCACTTTGGGCGACAAATTTTGGTCGTCAAATTTGGCGATATAGCCCTCCATCCCCCCCCCCCCCCTTGGTAACCCTTCTTATAAGCGTCAGAAAGCTCTGACCAATCAGATGCGTTTCGTGGTATCTACGCAGATTTTCATTGGTCCATTTCTAAATCGTTACTTTTTTTTATATATAGAAGGACAAGCTGTTCAATTATGTCTCAAAAAGAGTTTCACCTTTGCGGGTAGCGTTGCCAAGACCAGTGTCGCAAAAAGCGGGAGAGATGGACAAAAAAAAGTCCTTCCGGCCAGTGCCGGGAGGAAGAGGTAGCTTTCATAATCCTTATTTTAAAAAAGCCAACTTATATCATGCAAACACACGAAGCTCAATTTAGTGGCAACCGGATATAGGAGATTCAATACTAATTTTTATCAATATAATGAATGAGAATTTCGCGAAATTAGTCAGCTTTATCCAAGCTGCTTTTCTTTAAAGTAACTTATATTTGGCTGCCAAATTCGGCAATTTCTTAAAGTACCTGTCATTTTAAAACAACATGGTGGATGAGGCTAACCAGTGAACTTGGTCGAGACCTTAGTAATTGCTGTGCATATGCTCACTCACATCGGAATGGGTTAATATATAGGAGTGCTGTCGCATGCAAAAAAATCAGATTTTTCAAAATGTCACACACAATAGAAATTGAAACTGCTATATCTGAGCCATTTTTTAAGGTAAAGACAAACAAAAAATGCTCCTGAATCCTTATATCAAGATCAAATACTTAAGAAAGAAACCTTTTTCAATTTCTAATTTTTTTGCACCTCACTTTAAATATATATATATATTTTAATTTAATGGCCGCCATTTTGAAGCAAGATGGCTGATGAATCTGGCCAGCGAACTTGGCCGAGGTGTTGATGTATACTATCACATGCCTTCTTACATCGAAATAGGCGAATACGTGTGTTATCGCGTGACAAATACAAGATCGTTTCAAAATGTTAGCCATGCTAGAAATTCAAAGTGCTATAAATCAACCATTTTTTAAGATATCAACAAAAGAACAAATTTTCAGGAACAAAAACTGCTCCGGAATCTTTGTATCAAGGCCAAACACATAAAAAAAATCTTTTTCATTTTCCAATTTTTTAATACCTCATTTTGAATTTTAAATTTAATTTTTTTTAAATGGCAACCCTTTTGAAACAAGATGGCGAATGAAGCTGGCCAACGAACTCGGTCGAGACATTGGTGTGTACTATGTACAGACCAAGTTACATCCAAATAGGTTCATAAATACGCCTGTTATCGCGTGACAAAAATCAGGTCGTTTTAAAATGTCAGCCACAAGAGAAATTCAAAATGCTATTACTCAGCCATTTTTTTTTTAGATATAGACGAAAGAAAAACTGTTCCGGAATCTTTGTATTAAGGTCAAACACATACAAAAAAAAATCTTTTTCATTTTCCAATTTTTTGGTATCTCCTTTAAATTTTTTTATTTTTTAATTTTTTTAAATGGCCGCCATTTTGAAACGAGATGGCGGATGAAGCTGGCCAACGAACTCGGTCGAGATATTGGTATGTACTATGTACACACCAAGGTACATCCAAGTCGGTCCATAAATACGCCTGTTATTACGTGAGAAAAATCAGGACGTTTCAAAATGTCAGCCACGCTAGAAATTCAAAATGCTATAACTCAGCCATTTCTTAAGATATAGACGAAACAAAAACTGCTCCCGAATCTTTTTATCAAGGTCAAATACATAAGAAGAAAATATTTTTACAATTTTCAATTTTTGGTACCACATTTCAAATTTAAATTTTTCTCAAAAATTTAAATGGCCGCCATTTTTAAACAAGATGGCGGGTGAAGCTGGCCAACGAACCCGGTCGAGACATTGGTATGTACTATGTATAAACGAAGTTACATCCAAATCGGTTCATAAATACGCCTTTTATCGCGTGACAAAATTCAGGACGCTTCAAAATGTCAGCCACGCTAGAAATTCAAAATGCTATAACTCAGCCATTTGTTAAGATATAGACGAAACAAAAACTGCTCCGAAATCTTTGTATAAAGGTCAAGTACATAAGAAAAAAATATTTTTCCATTTTCAATTTTTTGGTACCACATTTCAAATTTTAAATTTTTAAAAATTTTTTAAATGGCCGGCATTTTGAAACAAAATGGCGGATGAAGCTAGCCAACGAACTCGGTCGAGAGATTGGTATGTACTATGTACACACCGAATTACATCCAAATCGGCTCATAAATACGCCTTTTATCGCGTGACAAAATTCAGGACGTTTCAAAATGTCAGCCACGCTAGAAATTCAAAATGCTATAACTCAGCCATTTTTTAAGATATAGACGAAACAAAAACTGCTCCGGAATCTTTGTATAAAGGTCAAATACATAAGAAAAAAATATTTTTCCATTTTTAATTTTTTGGTACCACATTTCAAGTTTTAAATTTTTTTAAAAATTTTAAATGGCCGCCATTTTGAAACAAAACGGCGGATGAAGCTGGCCAACGAACTCGGTCGAGACATTGGTATGTACTATGTACACACCGAATTATATCGAAATCGGTTCATAATTACGGGAGTTACAGTGTGACATACGTCAGATATATATATATATATATATATATATAGATATATATATATATATATATATATATATATATATATATATATATATATATCAATTTTGAACGGAGGGTGGTTTCGGGGTCTGGGGGTCATGATCGATGAAAATATACCAAAATTTTTTGAAATCGCTTTCCTCCGAACGGCTGCAATAGGTAGCTTTTTTGTAAAGAAAGCTACCTAAAAAAGCGGGACACTGTCTTTTAAATAGGGACATAAAAAATGCACTCCTCGAAAACGTAACTTGCTATAACGGAATCCTGTCTTAAATATAAAAATGCCATTGTCACTGCATGTTAAGACAAAATCCTACTTAAAACAGAATTTTTCTCCTCTCCCTTGCGATTCGATCTTAGCAGGTTTTAATATGCTAAATAAACACAACAATCTTATACAGTAATACCTGTTAAAGCGGAATCGCTAGAGACTGAAACAAAATTCTAACTTAGCAGTTATATATTTAAGTATTGCACGGCAGCGCAATACTTATTTATTTCCAATGTCACTTCTCAATGTTAATTTAACATAGAAAAGCCTAATGAAGATCATAACTTTTCCATTTTTTCTTCGCATCTTTTTGTCCCTGATCCCACTCATTTTTTATTCTTTACTAATTCTAATGATATTATAAATTTAAAGTGTAAAAACGTTTGCCTGACGTCAGGGTCAAACCGAATGGTAAAATGCCTTTGCATTTGGGTGAATTATAACCCAGAGAGAAACATGGGCCATTTTTTTTTTACATTATTCAAATATTTTTCTTAATAATTCCAAATTTCGCATTTTTCATTGAGAATCAACGGACCTTTTTCATAGAAAATGCAGCATTTTTCCTTCATTGTTACAAAAATTTCAAAAGCCGTAATAATAATTTATTCATTTTTAGTTGAAAAGTTTCCACGTGAAATTTTAAATTGAACTAGTTTTTTTTTTTTTAAGAATTAAAAAGGTGAATATGGCGTCATAGTAGAAATAAAAAGGATATTTTCAGAATAAGTTATTGCTTTGGTCAAGTTTCTGTTTTAGTAAAAAGTTTCGAATGGATAGCTATTTTTACGCAGGTGGCGAACTTAGTGAGGAATTACATAACTTAAATTTTAAAATGCATTTTTTTTCAGAGATGAGAACTACTTATACCACAAGTTAAACTTAGGTAATAATTTCCTGATGTGTTTATACCACCCCTTGGGAGAGAATAAGGTAACAAAATTTAAGTAAAACTTTTATTTTTCATTTTTTTTTTACTGCATCGCAGCTATAACATCGTTAAATATTAGCAGTAAGGATTCAACACAATTTATTTTTGCATTCATAGCGTTCCTGAATGGGAAATAGGGTATCTAAATTTAAGTGAAGTTAATTTTTTATATTTTGATTATAGATATTTTACGTTCAGTTTGGAAGTTTTTGTCCAAGCTACAGCAACCTGCATTACTACAGTGGTGAAATATTTTGAAATGTACATTGGTAAACTGCATCACACATTGTGATGCAATACCACATATATCAAAGCCTGATGATGATAACCTCTATTAATTTTGAAATGAGTTCGTCTGAATGCAGTAGTTAATAAAAAACTTGGCATGTTAAACAAAAACATAATTTGAAGAACAAATTAAATATATATATATATATTTCCTACATTGTTTAAGCCCGAGAAGGGACAGATATTAAGATATTTCATTCAATTAGTTCTACATCTAATGTTAAATTTTTGTAACAAATTAGTTAAGCCAATTGAAGATTAAAAAATAAAAATGAAATTCATACAATATATATTTAAAACACCCTAAAAAATTAGATTCCGTTCAAATGAAATCGAAATAAATCTTAGACCTTTTTTTTAAAAGTTTTGTATTTTGCATACATCTTATCATTTTATGTACAATTGTCATAAACATAATACAAAATCTGCAATACAAATATTTTCAATTAAAAATGGAAGAAGTCTAAGATTTATTGCACTTAAGATTATCTAAGACCACTTCACCGGCGACAGGTATGAGGAAACAGTGCTTTTCCCCCCGAGTTATCTCGGGGCAAACGCTGAAGTGGTTAAAACATAAAAAATGACACATGCATCTGTAGTACGTTATCATACATAAATAAAGTTTAAGTATTTTGTTTTTATAATAAGGATTACAGTATTTTTAATGCGTAGCTTCCTTGAAATATAAAAAACCTTTTTTTTTTATATTTGCTAATCAGTGAGACACTGATTCCCTTTGTGTCAGTTATTTCTTTTTCAAAATAGGGTTGGCATCCTAGTGGTAGGGGAGGGAAAAAAGGCCGAATTCGGAATTAATTAGGGGAAAGCTGGAAATTGTTTTAATCCATTTAGTTTAGGTCTAGAATGAATATGCTATGTTTTCCCTCTCGTACTAGGTGAGCGTTAGGAAATATGTACAGATTTATAGTCAAAAAACACGTTTTTTTACATACCATAACAGTATCTCAAAACAGCTAACTCTGTCAAAAACATTGTCAATACAAATGTTATAGGGCTTAAAATTCCGATTAAAATGAGTACCTACACTTAATATGTTTGTTGAACATTAAGGTCACAATTCTACTTTAAAATTTTAGACCCGTGGCCAGGGGGTTGAACTCAGAATTAATTAGGAGAAAACTGGAAATTATTTTAATCCCTTCAGTTACCTTAACAATGTCTCAAAACAGCTAACTCTATAAAAAAAACATTGTCAATACAAATGTTTTAGAGCTTAAAATTCTGAATAAAATGAGTACCGTCATTAATATTTTTGTTCAACATTAAGGTCGCAATTCTATTTCAAAATTTTTCAAATCAAGAGCTTGAAGCCAGGAGAGACCAACTTAAAAATATCTCAAAATTGCGGTCTTAATATTGAACAAAAATATTAAGTGTAGGTACTCATTTTATTCAGTATTCTAGGCTCTACAACTTTTGCATTGACAATGTTTTTGATAGAGTTACCTGTTTTGAGATACTATTGATAAGTTAACTTGGTCTCTCCTGGCTTCAATCTCTGGATTAGCGATTAAGGCAAAATTTTAAAATAGAATTGCGACCATAATGTTGAACAAATATATTAATAATGGTACTCATTTTATTCAGCATTTTAAGCTCTACAACATTTGTATTGACAATGTTTTTTAAAGAGTAGCTGTTTTGAGATATTGTTAAGGTAATTAAAAAAAAACGTATTTTTCGAAAATAAATATGTACATATCTTCTATCATTCACTCAAGTACGAGGAAGAACACATAGTACGTTCATTTTAGACCTAAACTGAAGGGATTAAAACAATTTTCAGTTTTCTCCAAATTAATTCTGAGTTCAACCCACTGACCACGGGTCTAAAACTTTAAAGTAGAATTCTGACCTTAATGTTCAACAAAAATATTACGTGTAGGCATTCATTTTCCTCAGAATTTTAAGTTCTACAACATTTGTATTGACAATGTTTTTGACAGAGTTAGCTGTTCTGAGATATTGCTATGGTATGCAAAAAAACGTGTTTTGTACTATAAATCTATACATATTTCATAACGCTCACCTACTACGAGGGGGAAAGCATAGCATATTCATTCTAGACCTAAACAGAAGGGATTAAAACAATTTCCAGCTTTCCCCTAATTAATTCCGAACTCAACTCCCTAACCACTGGGCTATGGTGTCAGTTACTTGAGTTATTAGACATATTTATGAAAAAATTTAAATTATTTTTAATAAAAAGTATAATTTTTCAAAATTTTGGCAATAATATTTTTACTTTCTTCTATCTTCAATAGAAGAAAGTATTGTAATCGAAATTTTTTTCGACTTCCGGTTTTCGACGGATTTGCATGTTTTAGGGGTCAAAGATTCCAAAAAACATGTTTATAGAAAATGTCTGTCTGTCTGTGTGTCCGTCTGTCCGTCCGTCCGTCTGTCCGTCTGTCTGTCGCCATTGTACCATCAAAAAGTGTATGAAGTTATGTATAGAATTAAACCAAAATTTTATTATAAGTTTTTGGCTATGGCAAGCAGGTCCTCCCGGAATTTGGAAAACATTCGCCGGTAGGAAGCGCTGATATAACAATTTTTGTGCGATTTTGAATATTGCACCATCCAAAAGTGTATGGAGTTATGCATAGAATTGAACCAAATTTTTAGTTTAAGTTTTTGGATATGACAAGCAGGTCCTCCCTGAATTTGGAAAAAAATTCGCCGGTAGGGGGCGCTGTAAATGTATTTTTTGTGCGATTTTGAATATTGTACCATCGAAAAGTGTATGAAGTTATGCATAGAATTGAACCAAATTTTTATTTTAAGTTTTTGGCTATGGCAAGCAGGTCCTCCCTGAATTTGGAAAAAAATCGCCGGTGAGGGGGCGCTGTAATGGCGATTTTTGTGCGATTTTGAATATTGTACCGTCCAAAAGTGTATGAAGTTATGCATAGAATTGAACCAAAAAAAATTTTTAAGTTCTTGGCTATGGCAAGGAGGTCCTCCCTTAATTTGTAAAAAAATCGCTCGTAGAGGGCGCTGTAATAGCGATTTTTGTACAATTTTTGTGTCATTTTGAATATTGTACCGCCGAAAAATGTGTGAAGTTATGCATAGAATTGAACCAAATTTTATGTGTTTATTTTTGGTCATGTCACGAAGGTCCTCCCTGAATTTGGAAAAATTCTGCCGGAAGGGGGCACTATAATTGCGATGTCTGTACCATTTTCATTATTGTACCATCGAAAAGTGTATGAAGTTATCCATATAATTGAACCAAATTTTTTGTGCATGTTTCTGTCTATGGCAAACAAGTCCTCCCTGAACTTGAAAAAATTCCGAAAGAAGAGGGCGCTATAATTCCGATCTCTGTGCCATTTTCATTATTGTACCATCGAACAGCGTATAAAATTATGCATACAATTGAACCAAAATGTTTGTGCTTGTTTTTGGCTTTGGCTAACAGGTTCTCCTTGAATTTGGAAATATTGCGCGGTAAAGGGGCTCCGTGCTAGCGATTTTTGTATACTTTTCTTGATTTTTCGTAGTTCTATTGTGCATCGGCGGCTCATGCAGCGGCGGGAACTCGCTCCCTGCTATGCCGGCTATTCGCAAACAGCTGATAACGACAGAATAAGGAAAAATTAATAATTTTAACAAATATGATATAGATTAACTCGTTTTTAGTCCGTTTAATTGACTTGAGCAGAAATTTAAGATGAAAATCAAAGTTGGTATAGTATTGAACTAATAATATTGAAGTATTAACATGTGTAACTAGGTTTTGAAATACTAAGATGTATAAGATAGAAGAAAGTTTTGGGATTGGCACATCCAACTAGTTTTAATATATTTCTACTATAGTTTCAAAAAGAGAGATAAGTCTGAAATTGATTCAAAATTTTGTAACAGTGATTTGTAAGAATCCTTAAAGTGTCAGTTACTAGGGGTTTGACCCTGTTAAACATTTAAAAAAGACTGCCTTTTTTTCTTTCCATAGCAATATAAATATCAGGAGAACAAGCTGAATTTCAGATCTAGATTAATGTAGTGGCCGATGTTAGAAGTATTACTTTTTTTATTTTAAAGGTGGGGGGGGGGGGGGGGGTATTTTTCACAATTACAAAACTTTCGAACTTAGAATAGACTAGAATAAACGTAAAATAATAAAATTTACTCCAGCAATCTTATTTTATATTTATTTTATACTATATTTGTTTTATTATAGATTTAAAATTCATGCCTTTTGTAACACAAATGAAAAAAATATATATTTAAATCGAGAAAATATTAACAAATAGAGAAAAGGGATTCTGCTTTTTCAGAATTTACTGTCGCCCCCGATGAAAAAAAATATATATGTATATAAATATAGATACAGTAGAATCCCGATTATCCAAATTAATTGAACTTATACCTTTGGAATGGATCTTTTTCTACTGATGGACTGATGGCTACTATTATTATGAAACAGCCATTATAAATGAAGTGTTAGGTGAAGATAAAAGAGCAGCCGTAAAAAGTTAGAACTCTGATTTTCTGGCCAGAATGGGAAAGGGAAGGAAATGGGCCATTTTTTTTTTTTTTTTTTTTTTTCAAAAAAAATTATGGCCATTTTTTCCCCCATTCTGACCAGAAAATCAGAGTTCTAACTTTTTGACTGATCTTTTATCTTCACCTAAGACTTCATTTATAATGGCTGTTTCATAATAATAGAAGGTATCAGTCTATCAGAAGAAAATAACTCGGTTAAAGTGGCAACTCGGTTAAGCGGGACTCGGATAATCTGGACTCTACTGTAATTCAGTATTAAGACTTAAAACACGCTATTTTATTTTATATAAAATAGCGTCATCCGCTTCCGCTGATAAATTCCTCATTTGCGATCCAATATTAAACAACATCTACAATAAAGTACGCATATGACGTCACTATCGGTGAATAGTACACAAATCCAAAAAAAAAAGAGATTTCGTCATTCAAGAAACTCGACCAAAAAAATCGGCTACCTCATGATTCATATGCCTTCATAAGTTTGCAGTATTAATATAGATACTTAAAATTAATTTTAGTTTATAATAGATCCATGTTTTATCAGAAATCATTCATTTATATTTTTTCAAAATAGCACGTAGTTTAATTAAGTTTTTTTTTTTTCGTTTTTATTAGAAAATGGCAACAAAAAGATATAATTGCTATTTTCCAACTATTTTCCCTTTACTTTCTACAGAAATGGAGTACTTGAGTTGCCAAAATTAAACAAATGTAGCTAAAAACTACAAAAAAATTAATATCTCAAAAATAAATGGAGATGCAGTTTTCAAACAAATTGCATTTAAAAGTACTTTTTTCCCCCCCAATACGACAGTATAAAAATTTTAAATGTGCGATGATTAGAAGTTTTAAAAAAATGCAGTAGAGTATTTAACAGTACAATAATACGTCTGCTTTGTTTTACGGCTGGCTTATACAACGTAACGTTATATTTTGCAGACGACATTTTATTAGCCGGGAGAAAGAAATAGCATACAGGAGCTAATAAATTCATGCGAACATTTAACTGATTTAACTTTTATTTTTAAATGAAAGTCAATTATGCATGAAATATAAATATTGATGTTAATTATATTTTATTTGCTACAATACTTGTAGGAGAAAATTAACTGAATTCTCTTTTCTGTAACTACAAACAAATGTGATTGTTTTGTTAGACAATATATATGAATAGTACATAATGCATATACATTCTCCGCAATTCGTGTTACATTTTTACATGAGTTATACCTTGCGAATATTGTCAAATTCATTTAATCACAGTGAGTGATGCAAAATACTTGGGTATTTATTTTTAAGGGTAAATACCTAATTTGGATATTTACCTGGGTATTTATTTTCAATTAAATATAATTGTGAAATGACGTTCATTTTACTTTTAATTATGATGAAAAAGAAAGAAAAGAGTAAAAGAAGAGAAAAATGTAGAACTTTATACTTCTTACAATTCTTTAATTAAAAAAATATCAACATTTTACATTTAGGTATTGAATTTAAGTGTACTTTTTTAAAAATAAGAAGCATGTAAAAAAGTTAATGTGTTTATTGAGAATCGTTTTATCCAAAATATAAATTTTTTTCAATAATTTTAAGAGAGAATATTGATATATAAATAATATACAAATATATAACACACGAATTAAGCAAATATTTAATATCAAAGAGAGAAATGTAAATAAAAAATATACAAATTATCCAAAGATATAATATAAAAGTTAAAAATATAATTTTCTTAATTCAATAATTTTATGTTGAAGAGAGCTGATTGGTAGTCTTATATTTCCCTGAAAAAAAAGGAATAGTGCTTCACATAATTTTCTTTGAAAATTTCCTTTAAATTTAATTATCTTACATTTAAGTACACTAGCAGTAAAAGTAAATAATTTTGCGATGTAAGTTTTTTACATCTTTGTCTTTAATTGTGGCTGAAGCCTTACAACTTTCGTAACTTGTATATTTTATTCTATGATTTTGGACTTTAGCAATATTTAAATTTCAAATAAAAATAAATCCCACTTTAAATATGCTTTTTTAAACTGAAATATGAAAATACCCAGTTTTTGGGTATTTACCCAAGGCTTGGGTAAATACCCCAAAAAATATTTAACTTCCCACTGGGTATTTACCCTTCCCACATCACTGATCACAGTATCTTTAATTAAGTAAAGAATTTATCCTATTTCGACATTATATAAATGTTTAAATAAATCATAAAATGCTATATGTGCGCTCACTGTTCGTAAATAAATTTAAAAAAATTAAACATTTAAAAATCTTAATTATATTTAAAATATTTATCTAAAAATATTACTCCAACAATAAATATCAGTTCGTTATTAAATTAAAGCATTGGTAATTCTGGGAAAATAAGTAATTATGAATAACTTGTACCAAGTATCTATTTATTTGTTTTTCTTTAGATTGTGCTAAGCAGCAATGTTTCCATCGAAAAATCACATGAATATACCTTTCTGCAAAAATGGCTTGGAACTGGATTGCTAACAAGGTGAGACGTTTCTTAAAATATTGGGTCATCAGTTACCTTAATAATAAAATTCTTGTGTGATTAAATAAATTATTTTAAACAATGTTTTTTTTTTTTTAATTATACATAGCGATTAACTTTCGATAAATTTCTCTCATTTTTCACAATCCTTACACATACAAAACAAACCTGATCCAATAAAATAAAATCTAATTTAACACTTCGAGCTCTAAGCCCAAGTGTTCCTGGGGTTACCGATTTCGGCGAAGCGGACTAAGCCCGAGAGTCTCCCGGGGTCAACTTCTAACTCTCTAAGCTATAAAAATACCTACTATACAGGGTGTATCTGAAATGCTTCAACAAACTTAGGGGAATGATAGTACTCATCAAGACGAATAAAAAATGCAATGGAACATGGGGTCGCAAATGACGTTTAAAGGGTGAAAATCGCAAAACTAATAAAAATATCGAAATCTCGCATGCTGCTTTTCTGCAGAACTGGTTAGTAGCACAAAGCTGGTTTTCCTTTCACTTTGTGCATATCCGGTCAGAAAGAGATAACAAGAACTTGGAAGAAAGCCAAACAAATCTGTGAGCAGGAATCCACGTATGCAAATTTGAGCGTGTCCGCCAGTCGTTCCTCCGTGGATGTACTCGGTCCGCGGTCGACACTTTGAAAAATTTTTGTAAAATATTTGTTTTCTCTGGACATCACGAGCTGGGTTGTACCTATTCTGTGCAATAAATAATTTTCTGGAGTGTTTCTTTCTTGTCTCAGTTTGTCCATTTCCAGACGCATTTTCTCGATTTTCATCCTTTAAACGTCATTTGCGGCCCCATGTTCTATTGCATTTTTTGTTCGTCTTCATGAGTACTATCATCCCTCTAAGTTTGTTGAAGCATTTCAGATACACCCTGTATACGTTCGCAGTCTTTTCAGATATTATCTACGAACTTTTTATTTTGAAGAAAAAATAGATGGCAGCACTAAACAGAAGTAAGTATTAAAAAAATCGGGAAAAGGAGCTTACTTCGAACTTATTGTTAACTTTGTGGTGTTGCTCTTTGTGCTTTGAAATGTCCCACACAAAAGCAAATTTTACTAAATAATGTTTATATACAAATAAAACCTATTTTCAGATATTTGTACAACATTTGGGTAAGTTTTTATTCTAGTCTATGTAAAATTTTATATTAATAAACTTTTTTACCAAAAATAAAACCGACTTCAAAACTACTACAAAGTAAAAAATAATTTTTTTACATAATAGTTAATAAGAAATTAAATTAAGAGCATTGTATTTACCATGCGTATTATTATATTTATGTACATTAATTTGATTTTTTGGAGTCGGTGCCAGCCAAACGAAGTTAAGTATAACTATCCAACAGACACACATCCAAATATCTACGAGATTTTTTACGATTTGTTATTTAGTTAAAAAATTTTAATTTTACCATTTTTGAAACATTTCATCTGATTTTATAAACGTGTATTTTCAAGTGAGATTAGCTGTAATTATGTGTGCTAAATTAAAGGTTATTATAAAATTAGTGCGTTTATACAGGCTATTATGTGAAAAAATCATAGCCAAAGACAGATTTTCAAATGCAGGATGGTGTCAAAGTTGATTGAGAATGGAATTTTTTTCCTAAACGGCTCTGCTGAATCTTGTTACGATGTGTATTGGATGAACAATTTTAATTTTGAACTTGGCTTGGCTGGCACCGACTCCAAAAAATCAAATTAATGTACATAAATATAATAATACGCATGATAAATACAATGCTCTTAATTTAATTTCTTATTAACTATTATGTAAAAAAATTATTTTTTACTTTGTAGTAGTTTTTGAAGTCGGTTTTATTTTTGGTAAAAAAGTTTATTTTTCACTTTTTAGTTTTTTCGCATTACAATTTTTGCATGATTCTTTTGGAGGAAATTACGGACTTTTAAAGATGTTATTTTGATAAGTAAATACTTTTGTCCAGATCTGTGTGTACATTAATAACACAGGTTTTCTGTGAAAATTCTTTATATATATATATGTTACATTTATTCTTCTTCAGATTTAATAGCTTTATTTTTAAATTGAATATTTTTGTTTCTCTATTTGGACATGGGTAGAACGACAGGAGATGCTGCTCGCCTGAAAAAATATCGAACTTTGGAAACCGACAATAAAAAGTTCTTCGGCTTACTGAAAATGCTCTATGAAATAGAGATGAGAGACCCAATGACTCATTTTTCATACTTTCTAACCAATGACCAGGCCCTTATCTTCCGGGTTGCTCTAGATGAACGGGTTTTTTATACCTGTCATCGGCGTAGCAGACCACATAATCGCCACGTAGCGGCAATAAACCTGATGAGCGCCTAGTTCGTTTTTCTATCGGCAGTGCCTATTTCTTAATTATGGACTTTTTTATGCCAGTTAGTTAACATTTATATCTTGTTGTTTAGCACCTGTGCAATTGCTACTCATGTTAATCTCGTAATTTAGAAGCTTAATCAGATGACGAGACCTTTATCTGGTAAGGCACCTCAGAGGTATAATTCATAGGTAACTTTGAGGTCTTCGCACCCGCGACGGAGTTTACATGCACCATAAGCCATTAGGGTACATGAAAACCGAATAACTTATCAAAAAATGATCGTGAAAAGACTACAGCGGGAAAGTCTTAAATGGTGTTCCCTCAAATGGCTGGTCATTGATGAAATTTTTATAGTATCAAAAAAGAATTTATATATAATTCATTTGTGGCTTCAAGAATTTAAAAACAAATTATTTTTTGGTGGCATTAATGTTTTCTTATATGGAGATATTATGCAAGTGCCAATATGTAATGTATAATGTATACGCAATACCAATGTGCTTAAACGAATGTATGCTAAGCATTTCAGCATAGTACTTTTATTCATAATTTAAATTATTTGCTTAATCTTTCGCCAAATCTAAAGATTTTGATAGAAAAATTGAGAACTCATTGCATCATGACGGCATTTTGTTTATTTTTGGTTGTTATGTATTTAATCTTTCTTGACAAAATCAGCTTAACTCACTTAGGCATTTATGCTTCTTATTGCATCATCATTTGCAATACGTTGGGCAGTGGAGATTTTAAAACTATTAAGTGATCTACCGTTATTGAGTCCACTGCCAATTGTTGTTTCTGAGCTAATATGATTTGGTGCATTCAAGCGTTTTGCGAATTAAATATTTTATGATACCCACATTTACATTAAACCACATTGCTGCTTATAATGTTTTTGTTTCACGCTAGCCTTAACTGTGGGCTCGATTACGGAAGATTAGAAATACATCGTAATGCCCATTTAATAGTTTTGGTTAAAGTGTCATCGGTCTGCATAGTAACTGACGTATTTTAGTGAATATCGTACTGCAAAATATATAGAACTTTCGGAAGCAACTTATGATATTCGCATTTCCTTTACACCATGTTTGCTGTTAGTTTCGCGCACCTTTTGCTTTTATCGGGCAATCTGATTCAAATTTACTTGCTCTCATTTCTTGATACAATTCAAATGTTTTCATGACTGCGTAACTCACTGACTTGCTTTCGCAATTATGCCTTTGCCTACTGATGTTTAAGTTCTGTGCCATGTAAATACACCGCACCATAACAATGCCGCCTATAATACTAATTAGAGTAACTCCTTTTTTTTCTTTGTTTGTTGTTAATCCTGTACTTTAACAGCATAAGGGATCTTGACTCAACTTGTGTTTGCATATAAAAGTAGACAAATAGTTGTTTAGAATAAATAAATTTATAAATATTGAAAAACTTGCTTGTGTATATGAGACAGTGGTACTACTTAGTTATCGCGTCGACCAAAAATCTATCGCCAAACTATAAGATTAAATGCCAATAATGGTTGATCGTAAATGTCACATTCACTTGGCTTTAAGCGAGTTACACGTGTTTACGTCATCAAGTGATTTTTATTTCAACGTTTTATTTGTATTTTTATTAATGTTATACTAATTTATTTGTTCTTTCGTTATTTAAAACAAAAATTATGTCAATTTGTATAATTTGGCGAGTAGTTTGGCGATTTATATAATTTGGCGAAATTGGTCGACGGGATAACTAAGTAGTACCGAGACAGTTAATAGGTTGTTAGAAAATATGTGTGAAATATTCATTTTCTCTCCAAAGCCCCTATACAGGAAAGTTATCATTAATGTTATCTAGCGGAAGTTACCAATTGAGAATTTTAAATAGGACTGTCGATTAGAAAATGCGAAGAAACAGATTGGGGAAGATCCATTACTGAATTTGAATGGGTATATCGCCAAATTAGTCAGTTACAGCCAAGTTGGCTTCATTTATGGCAACTTATTTTGGCCGCCAAATTTGGCGATAATTCACCTAACTGCGCCATGTTTGGCGACAACTTGGCGCTAACGTATATGAATACATAGTTTTATGCTTATGATGGAGAAACTGGTTGCAACAATGAAAGATAATCTGGGTGAAATCCTTCATTTTATTGGTTTTTGTTGAATTATTAAAAAACTACTGAACCAATTTCGATGAAACGGAAGTGGTACCAATTCGAGAGTATCCTCTTTCAATTAAAACAAAAATCCCATAAATCGGACAAAAAGTTCCGGAGCAATCGGTGAACATACATAAAAAAAAAAACATACATACGCGTCGAATTGATAACCTCCTCCTTTTTTTGAAGTCGGTAAAAAAGATGGGGTTTTCTTCTTATGCGGGCCTTTTCTAACACTTTCCAACAAAGTTGAAAAGTGTTTATGCATTCAGTTTGTCTGTCCGTCTGTCTACGCTCTAACTCCAGTAAATATACTCGGATTTTCATGAAATTGATAAAGGTTTTTAGGTTCAGCAAAGCATGTTTGGTATTGTATATGAAGTATGTAGGATTACTAGTTCAATTACAGGGGCACTCAAAAGAATTCCATTACATTATGGTATATGGGGGAAAATCGTTTGCAGAGTATTTTAAAGACATTTCGCTATTTCAGATGTATTGAAACTTATATAAATCACTGAATTTCACTACGATCGCGTTAGAACAGGGTATTCAGGGCATTTTTTATTCATTTACAAGGACACACAAAAGAAATCGGTTACAGCACTGTCTTTGGGTAATAATTACTGGAGTGTACGGTTTAAAATTCTGTATGCGCTTTTGAATTTAAATAATTTTTTGTATGTTACTCGTCATATATAAATTCTATACCTCATATACAGGGCTGCACAAAAGTATTCACGCACCATTCTCCTTATTAGAGGAAATTGCTGAAGAGAAAATTTCAACTGATGTATATCCTCCTGAGACCCAAGCAAAGTATAATGCATATATTTTTTTTAATATGAATTTTTTTCAACAAATAGGCATCAAAAATGATGTTTTTAAAGAAATTAATAAATTTCGATTTTTTTATTTTGTTTTACAGCACATCCTTCTAAATGGATGTTCAGGCCATAACTCGCTTTAAAATAATTTAAAAAATGCTAAAAGTATGGGAAAGAATAGAAGTTATTATCTATTATATATATAAAATCCAAACGGAAATTACGTTCCGAACATCTATATTTCGAGTTCTACTGCATGGATTTTGACGGAACTTATACCGTTAGATAGGTATCACTTCAGGGAAGGTTTTAAGCTATAACACATTGTTCTACGTAGTTTAGTTATACATTTATGACGGAAAGTTCCGACGGTAAGGTTACCATTTTATTTCTTGGCGAAATTTATCGGTGCAAAAAAAAAATTGAAACGGCTATTACATCTTGAAAAAAAAAATAAAAGAAAAGAAAAAACTGTTACTATTATTTTTGGTGTAACTGTTACTGTGTTACTGTTATTTTTGATTTTAATTAAAAGAAAAAAAAGCAGAAAAAGAGAAAATGAAAAACAGTTTTGACGAGTGGTAATATTATAAAACGAAAATATTTAATTTAAACAAGAAAGAGAATATTCGTAATGCGTAAAAATTTATTCATTAAAAAAAATTGCAGTTTTAAACAACATTTGGCGATTTATCTATTGCGTCAGGTTAAGAAAAATGCACCAGAAAATTTTATAAGACAATATTAGACTGACAATTTTGTTTTTGATTTTTTTTTATTTACTTTTTATTTTCATCAAACGCATCCATCATTAGGCTTAAAATAATGGTACTTGTGAGTTACATGTTGTATGTTTATTTACGATATTGATTTTATCGCCAAATAGTATGATTTTAAGCCAAAAAGGCATAAGCATATCATTGGTTTGAGCGACGTTTACAATATTGGTGTTTTTTCAAGCGGACGACACCCTTTTTGGAGTAATCTAATTCTACTACACACATATATATGTATATATATAATACAAATGGAATTTTATGTATATATATATATATATATATATATATATATATATATATATATATATATATACATATAATACAAATGGAAATTTCGTTCCGGTTGCTTATAGCTCGAGTTCTGCTGAACTTGCACTGTTAGATAGGTAATTTTTTTTTTGGAAGGTTTTAGTATATAACATATTATTCTACTTTGTCTATGTTGCTTAGGTATCGAATTCTGGTTTAAAGTTCTTTAATGAGATATACCAGATTATGAAAAAAAAAAATCTTTTGAAAAGATTGTGCCGAATGTTTTTCGATAGAACTTGCATCTTTAATCAGATAATTTTACAGGGAGGGTTTAAATATCTAACACTGCTCAGCTATACAGCTATGGGGAGAATTGTGTAATCTGGTGACCCCAATTATCAAAAATTTACCTTTTTAAAAAGTTCTAATATACTGTTTTTTCTGGGTTTGCATTCTTAGTTTGGTAATTTTTCAAAGACAGTTTTAGCATATAATATATTGTTTTACATTGCTTAGTTATATATCAATGGGGGAAATTTTGGTAATTTTCCAATATCCTTGGCGATCCTTGGCACTCCCTTGGCGAGATGCAGAAAATGGGCTTGATGGAAGAAGTAAAGTTTCAATGAGTATTTTTTGTTCAATAATTATAGAATTTATTTACTATAAAGAAGCAATTTATCTCTTTTTATATAAAAACAGAATTAAATTGAATATAAATAACAATAGTAACTAGTATGTTGTGGCCATCACAAAACTTTCTTCTATATAAATCACGTCAATTAATTCATGTAAATAGTACAAGAAATTACATGAATTTAGCACCAATTCATATCAAAGTATATCTGAATTTGAAGTTGGATGAAAATTCGTGCATTAGTTCTTGAGATAGAGCTATAGCGGAAATTCTGAAAAATGTAGCATAGCAGCGCTACCTGTTGAGCGATTTACACCAAAAATAAACAGCACTAAATGATATCGAGGTATACCTGAATCTGAAGTTTGTTGAAAATCTAAGCGTTAGTTCTTGAGATAAAGCTATTGCGGAAATCGCAAAAAATACAGCATAGCAGCGCCACCTGTCGAGCGATTTACACCAAAAATTAAACAGCACTAAATTATACGTCAATTCATGTCAAGGACTGACTAAATCTGAAGTTTGATGAAAATCCGTGCAATAGTTCTTGAGATACAGCTCTTCCGGAAATCGTGAAAATGCAGCACAGCAGCGCCACCTGTCGGGCGATTTACACCAAAAATTAAACAGCACTAATTTATATCAGGGACTAAGTAAATCTGATGTTTGATGAAAATTCGTGCTTTCTTGAGTTAGAGCTATTGCGATAATCGTGAATAATGCAGCATAGCAGCGCCACCTGTTAGGCGATTTTCACAAAAAAGTAATCAGCACCAAACTATATTCTGGACTAACTGAATCTGAAGTTTTATGAAAATTCGTGCAGTAGTTCTTGAGATATAGCTATTGCAGAAATCGTGAAAAATTCCGCATAGCAGCGCCACCTGTTGGGCGATTTTCACCAAAAACTAATCAGGTTCAGTTTATATCAAGGTCTAACTAAATATGAAGTTTTGTGAAATTCTGTGTATTAGTTCTTGAGATAGAGCGCCCACAAAATTTTTGTCACATACAGACTCACAGAGTGACAGAGTGACAGACAGACTCACAGGCAGACATTTTCTAAAAACCATCAAATCGTGTTCTGGGCATTCTAAAACGTATAAATCCGTCGAAAACCGAAAGTCGAAATTTTTCACGAATCCAATACTTTCTTCTTGTAAAGATAGAAGATAGTAATAATATATTTCATTAAAAAGTTTATTATATGAATATATAGGTAAAAAAGCATAAAAGTTCATCATACTTATTTTCATAGCTGTTCATATCTTTGTCCGCAAATCTCACTTTTTGAAGTCCGAATTGTGCGATGCTTTACAAAAAAAAAAAAACCGACAAGGCCCCTACACTGGAAAAGTATAGAAAATTATGTAATCAGGTGAACCCGTTTATGACAGGTCTCAAATGACAGCATTGCATTTGACTAACCATCGTCGTCGATTTGGGGAGAAATATTCGTTAAATGGGTTTAATCAAACACTTCCTGACTGATATTTGACATCAAACTTGATTGTTTACTAATATAGGCGTCGGAGTGGTCTCTATCTTGACTAACACAAAATCCTTACAAAATTTTTCGTTTTAGATTTCACTTACGAATTTCGTAGAAACCAGCTACGTGAGGATGTTTTTTTTTCGGTCTTTTAAATTAGCCGGGCACAAATCTCGCCAATAGCTTTTTTTTTTTCAGGGCAGTAGCATATTTTATTTTTCACATGTGTAAATTAGAAACAATACATTGATGATTAAGTAGAATATTTTGTTTATAGCATTATTTGTTATTTTTCTCCTTTTGGATTTTTTATGAAATGGCTAAAAAGCAACTATTTTAAAGGTATGTAATATGTATATTTAACATGTGTGTATTTTAAATTAAAAAAGGTGAAAGCTTTATATTTTAAATGAATGGCAATAGGAACAATACTTTGTTGTTTATCAGATGTGGCCGGCTAACATAAAAGTACCGTTTTTCCTTGAGATTTTTGAGGCAACCTATCACAGAAATAATTTAAAAAAATGATTGGGGACCAAAAAAAGACCGCTTCTATGACTGTTAAAAATATCAAAAAGAGTGCTAATATTGAATATTATAATAATTCGCAGATCAATCTAAAATACCGCGACAGTGACAAACATATATACATCTAACTGTAACCATTTATAAAAAAAAATCAGAAAAATGGGAAAGTAGGTTTAGTTTGTAAAGTATGCATTAATTATGGAAATAAATTACGTAATCGAGTCTACAGACAATTGAAATATTTGGTACCAATAAATTACATAATCCAGTCTACAAACAAATGGCATATGTTACCGGTCGTGGTTTGATAGATAATTAACTTAATAAAAGAAATTAAGTTGATTCTTTGTTTTTAAAGCGGGCCCTATTTCATAATCGAGTTTTAAGAGAATTGGAGTAATTTGGGACAAATTTTTTGGAGACATTTTGCAACATTTACATTACACCAACACTATACCAAAATCTTTGCTATTGTGTCATTTATTTCAAACCTGAACATGCAAAGATTTTTTGGTACTTTTTCAATATCGGTACCCTGGCGAAATAGGAAAAATAGCCTTGGCGGAAAAAGAAATTTGGCAATATATTTTCTGGCAACCTATTCACTGTTTCATTTCATATGCACAATTTTTTTTTCAATTTATTTAACGTAATAACGCCAATTATCTAATTTTATATCGAAACCCATTTAATATGTATGAAAAAACATTAATAATATACATACATTTAAAATAAATATATTAAAGCAAAATAGTTCATCAAGTTTGTTTTCATAACTGTTTATACCATTTGGCAACAAATCTCACTTTCTGATGCCCGAATTGCGCCAAATATTGTAACTTGCTATTTATTGAACGTGAATCACTTTTGGCTTTAATTATTATTTAGACGTAACCATGCATTTTTTCATTTACTATTTTTCCAATCGAAAATATTTTTTGTTATTAAGTAAGATTAAGTTATAATTTCATTTTTTGCTGATTCAATAATGGAACTGTTTACAGCATTGCTAAGAGACACAATTTCATTGTGTAGTTTAAATTGTTATTTAAAATAAAATATTTTATTGTATAATATATATTTGTGTTTTTATTTTCAGTATATATTTGTATTCATTTAATAAAACAATTCTCGAAAATCTGTAATTATGAAATGATATATTTTTGAAATGATAACAACTTTCGTGCCAACAATGTTATTATATTTTTTTAAATGCTTCGTTTGGTGCCTAAAATGGTGTTGGAATATCATTGCACATTGCAGCATAGAGGCTATAATATATAACATGGGACAAAACACAATAAAAAAACTGGTTTATAGCTTCAGGTTGGCACTGAGACTTTAAAATACATTTTCTTTAAATAAAAATATAGATGAGGAAAATTCTGTGATCGGAACCCTCACCATATTGGCTCTTTTTAACGAAAATGCTCTGATACAAAATGAAATATTGTATATTGTACTATCATTCTTTACCAAATCCTACTGTGAGGGATAATCTTGAGTTAGACCGTAACAGCTGAAATCTTGTCTGCACATTAGAAAATATAATAGCACAATGGCGTTCATACCGATTCAGCACTGCGGAAGAACATTCAGTTAAAGGTCTTATTTCTTTAAATCACAGATCAAATTCATCAGTTCGTTTGATTCAAGGTTCGCTTGGAAAAATGGACCAGCGCAGCGGGCATAGCCTGCTAGTAAAGAACATAAGGCAAGTATTAACATCTGCTATTAAAATTGAAAAAAAAAAAAATAGTTTAAACAAATTAAAATAACATAAAAACGAAACTTACCAGCAGAATGCAGAATTCCAACTTGACTCATTTATTACGTCATTTTGTAAACAAAGTAGTTACTATTGCCAAAATCCAAAGGCTGAATGTTGATTTTTGATTCGTACATTACCATGCCAAACTGGTTTTAGATTGCTACAATGAAATTTAGCGCAGTAGAAGGGGAAAGAAAAACATCCATTTAAATGGATGCCAGGTCTCAGGAGGATATGTATCTCTTAAGTGAACTAAATTTTGGCATGCATGCAGTTAATAGATACAAATCTATATATCCTATACAGGGCTGCTAAAAATTCGGATAGTTTTCCGATTGTAGATGGGAACAGCTGATATTAGGCTTTGAAATGTGTTATACGTTTCCATATGGTTGAATTAGACGTAATATTTTAATTTTTTAAACGGTGCAGTTTTGTTACATTATTCTGAATGTGTTGGAAAGTGTTTCATAATCTTTGCTTGACGCATGATTTTTTCTTTCTTGTTTTAAATATAAAACATGCTTTTTTCAATAATTCCTAATTAAATATTAAATTTTAGTACATTTAAATAGTTCCTTCATTATGAATAAGGACAGTTTGGAGTTTTTAATTTAAAAAATATATATATCAAAATACAGTGGGACCTCTATTTAACGAAGTCGCTAAATCCCGAAAAAACGTTCGTTATATGGAAAATTCGTTAAATGGAGTGTCACCCTTTAAAATACTTTAAACTACGTAAAACACATTTTAGGTCCATAAATACTAAATATAATTAAAAAAAGTAATTAGTCACACATTTTTTTATAAATTATATCTATTTGTTTTACTTATTTTACCCATCAAAAAGAAATCTGCAAGGGAAATAAGAATGAAACAAAACATTGTCTGGAAATACATTGTATTTTCAGTTAAAAAAATAATTTTACATTAAAATCACGATTTTTTATTATGATTGATAAGCTGTTTGGAGGAATACCAAATTTTAAAGCAGTATTCTTTTTCTTCATGCCTTTATCCACCTCAACAAGAATAATTTTTATTTTTTAATGCTCAAGCACTTTCGCTTTGATATTTTCGAGCTACAATAACCGAAATTACCAACACGATTGATCATGATCAACAATCTAGAAAACGGGAAACTATAGTTTAAGGACACGGGTCAGCTCCATTGATGGTTAAAAGGGGATATTGAAAGTTTGCTCTTCTTGGATGGAAAGCAAAGAATCACAACGATTTTACTGCTCTCGTTGAGTTAAGTGCCTGGTAAGACCTGTTCATGGTCATTGGTAATCATAAAATGTGTTAAAAGAAAGAATAAGTTTGAAATGTCCAGTAATATTTCAAGAAATAGGGAGGGAAAAAATTTAGATTCCAAGGAAAAGTTCGTTAAATAGAGAATACACTTTGCTATTTGGAGGTTATTTTACGAAGAAATTTGCAAAATGTTCTTGGTTCCAAATAAAAGTTCGCAAAATAGAGGTTCGTTAAATAGAGGTCCGACTACATATCTTCCAAGTATTTTTTTGAAAATCATGAAAAATATCAAACACCTTCAGTCCAGAGGGAGATATGAGGTTGAAAAAACTTACACCTCAAATTTAATAGGAAATTTGTGTGTATTGCAGGGTGTCCTCAAAACATTAGAGTGGCCACAAAATTTGTGTAACATTCAGACAGACATTTTCTAAAAATACAAAATCGAATCCGACATCCCAAACGTGCAAATCCATTGAAAAAAGGAAGCCGAAATTTTTTTACGATTCCAAAGTAAAAATTATATCTATACAAGCGCAATATGGCACTAAAAATCTTGTTTAATTTGGGTTAGACTCACTCATATAATAGCGAAATCAAGTAATCTTGCGATATATTTGATATTTAGGATTTAATAAAATCAAATACAGTGAAACCTCCCTGTGCGACCACCTCCCTGAACGACCTTTTTTTTTTCATGGAACAAAATTTATTCCCATAGGCTCAATACTAATTTTACCTCCATTCAGAGACCATCCCAGTCGAACTCCCTTCATGAGCGACCAATTTCTTTGAACAAAAATTTAAAAAATTCCGTTTTTTCCGGATCGCTTGCAGAAGGTTTTATTAGAAAAATAATTCCGGAGTTCCATTATTCACCGAACTTCTAAACTAAGTTTAGAGATTTTTTTATTATTATTCTGGTAACTTTTAAGAATTTAAACCCCTTTGTGCCTTTTTAGGCAATGAATTTAACTCTGATGACAAATTAAGATTGACGGTCAATAAACTCCTATTCTATCAGGAAACTCTAAAAAAAGAATAGATAAATTAATGAAATCGTCTTTATTTGTTTCTGTCCAAAATAATTGCATTTATTTACTGAACTTCGAAAGGACTTGGAGATAAAAGTTATAAAAGAAAAAACCGTAAAATCAAAGCAAATGTCAATGTATTCATTTTTTAAACTCTAAAGTAATTAACTTATGTAATTAACTTTTTATTTTGATACTTAAATTTTTATATTTTTTCCTAATGTGAAAAATAAATTTTAGTAACATTAATGGTCACCTTTTTTTAACAATTAAAATCTAAATTTAAACATGACCCCCATTAAGAGACCACCTCTCGGAGCGACCAATTTTTCTTGGAACGGCACGTGATCGCTTTAGGGAGGTTTGTTGTATAATATTGGACGTATGACGCAGCGTTAAATGTTCTTTACTTTGCGCTAGCACTTTTATTGCTGAAAAAGTACACTAAAAAGGATTGAAGTTACTTTCTGCAAATAATAAAATATTGAGTGCACGATTGTATCTGCGTACTGTCTCTATAGTTGTCTGTCTGTGTATATGTTGGTTTGTAAAGCAAATGGCTGCATGCAGAACTACCAAATTTGGCACAATTTGGTAGTACTAGACCCGAGTCTATGCACTTGGAAGGGATTTTTTTTTTTTCCTCAAAGTTCGATCTAGAAATTTTTTAATTATATATTTTGTGTAATTTTTGCCTTTTTTTCCCTCTTTCTTCTATAGTTCACGTTCTATTTTTCGGAAATCAAAAAACACTAAAATGGCAGAAAAAGAAAAACCGTAGCATTCTAATGATGTTTGTTTAAAAAATGTACAAGTTTTCATTATTATTATTATTTTAATTATTATTATTATTACTATTTATTTGTTTATTTTTAATTTTATTTATTTATTTATTCATTTATGTTTTGAGAGAAAAGAAGATTTTTAAACATCTCACTTTTATCGTAAATTTTCAGTTTGTATTTTTATCCCTACATTTTTAGGTGCGTTCGTAATTAATTATATAAATACGTAGCAAATATAGTCGTCGTCTGGCCCGTCCGTCTGTCTGTCCGCCTACCCGCCTATAACTTCTAATAAAATTACCCAAGCGAATGGTTTGAAATTTAATATATAGTAAAACGAGGAGAGTCTGCGCACATTTCAAAAGAATAATAATAAAAAATCTAAATATTAATATTTTGCTAAACTATGGATGAATAATTTTGACTTCATTTGTTTTTTATGCATTTCCATTGTTATTTTGTTGTTATACTGTAAATTAATAGAACATCAGTAATAAAACCAAGAAAACTATTTTTCGCAATCTCTCCTTACAGGGTAGGAGAGAACGCGCACATGGGGAGATGGGTAGGAGAGATTGCGCACATAGGTAGAAGAGATTGTTATTAATAATAACTACAATTAAATTGTTAACAATAATAATTACACTTAATTGACATTGTTGAAAGGTTTTTGTGAGCAAATATTATTGTATTCGGAGTGAATATTTCAACCAAATGTTTAAATAATAAATAAAAGAAAGAATTTTAACAGCAGTTAAAATTTTTAATTTAAGAAGATTAAAATATCAGAAAAAGCAAGCCCTACTAAGATTACAAAATAACATTAACCTAGTAAATAACATGTTTAACTTGAAAATTACTTCATTTCGATTTCCACAGTTTCATTGTATTTTGTTTGCTAACCTAAGTTGTCGTCGTCCACAATCGATGCACTTATTGTTGTAAAACGTGCATCTTTCGTGCAATCACCTGTAACAAGCAATACATTGAATCCAGTCAGTTGTCGAAATTGTCTCCTGGTACAGTTCCAGACACTCAGTGCACTCATCCTCATTGACCTTTGGTTTTTTTCCCTTGAGTTTTTTTTTTTATCCCACTTTTTGTGAAAGCACCTTATCTTCAGTTTTTTTTTTTTTTTTTTTGTAGCGGCATCTTTCTTAAGTTTTTTTTCATATATATTTTGTGGATCAGTAACATTAGTTGCACTCTGTTTCCTTTTGATTTCGATGGCATTACACTACTTGGAATGGGTGAAAGCTTTTCCAAAACATTGTATTAGAAAATTTATTTTAGTTAACAAAATTAATTTATTAGCAAATTAATTGCTCATAAATTAAAAAAATATATATAAATATTTAATTAAATTATTAACAAATATATTATTAATTTATTAACAAAAGTAATTACATAAAATTTATTTAATAACAACTGTATTATTAATTTATTAATAAAATTCTTATCTACAAAAGTATTTTTTTGCAAATTAATTTATTGCCAAATTTTGTTTTGATAATTATGTGTTTTTCCGAAATTATTTCAAAATTGATTCACTCATATGTTTTACACGTAATTTGCAATTCATACAAATTTATCAATAAGCTGTGTTATCTCTCTTAGTACTTAAACTTATCAGGAAATGCGCCATCTCTCCTTAGTAGCAGATTCGCAAACTCTCCTATTTTCGTAGGAGAGATTGCGCGCCCTTTTATTTAAATAAGGCCACTTCTAAAATGCATTTTTGGTGTTCGCATACTTAGTCCAGGTTAGTAGTTTATAAGAAATCGTTTAAGTTCAAAATATTTTGTATTACTGACGTTGTATAAAAATTCTGACGAACAGTTATGAAAATTCAAGCACTTACTTTGGATAAACAAAACAAAATAGCACTACTTTATCCAAGACACTTGGAACAATAAATATGCACATTCATGTAGACACTGCACTAATGCTGCTGTACAACTACCTGGAGTCGCTGGGCGCGCACTCTACTCCTTCCCGTCGAATCTCTTTGTGCGCAATCTCTCCTACCGCGCGAACTCTCCTCGCTTTACTATATATAATCGTTTCAGAATTTTGTCATTTCCAATTTTATGAAAATCGAATCAAAACTTAAAATGATAATAATAAAAGTTTTCTTCTTTCTATTATATTCTATCATACGTAATTAATTCAATGATATCCCATGATAGGAAATGATTCTAGGCTGCAATGGTGATTACGTCCTATTTATAATGGAGTCCTATTCTATCCGTATTACTGAATTTAATACTATATAATCGTAATAAATTTTGTATTAATGCATTTTTCCATAAGAGTGCAACAGCTATTGCACCAAGATCTGAATATTTATAAAACTAGTTATATACGAACGCACCTCATTTGCCACGTTTGACGTACAATTTCCGACATGTTTATTACTATTATTATTACTATTATTTAACTTCAGTTCTTTAAACTTTATAAAGATGGAAATTTGTAATCGATTTGTCGTTTGATGCTCAAGCTCAGTTTAAAATTCTTTTAGCACAGGAGAAAAGTGGAAAACGAGAAGGAAGCTTCTCACGCCTTCTTTCCACTTCCGAATACTAGAAGATTTTCTGCCCGTATTCAATCAACAGTCTCTAGAACTTGTGAAGAAGTTGAAAGCTGAGGCCGAGAAGGAATACATTGATATCACACCTTTAATTATATTGTGTACGCTGGATATCATTTGTGGTGAGTTGTTTCAAAATCTAAATAAAAATACTCTTCTCTGATTAAGGCTAATGTCAGACGAGCTACCTCAGGAAGCGGAGAAATGAACGACCGCTTTTGAGGGTGTAGTAATCTTCTGGTCTGTACACAGCGGCCGGCGTTTCAAATCCATTGCGGGAAAAAATACGAAAAGCCATGGTCTGGCGTTTCCCGCAATAAGCTCAGCAGTGGGTTCGTTCTTGCGGTTTTTGCATCTTATTAGACGCTATGCAGATGAGCGGTGGTTTCACGCTGAATTTCACCATGAGAGTTTTATTTTTGTAGTTCTTTATCGAATTCTCTCTCTGAAATTTTAAATGGATCTAATAGACATGCAGCTAGAGGTCTGCATGGACCGAAATTCCCAGGCCCAGGCCCGGACTGACCACAGAAAAAGAAGTTCGGCCCAAGCCCGGCCCGCCCCGTACAAAAAAATTATTGGCTCGGCTCGGAAAAAAGGTAAAATCTCGGCCCAATCCCGACCGGCCCGACTGTAATTCTACAAAACGTGGATTTTTACGTCGATATATGTTTAAAAATTGTTTCGTACGAAGAATTCTGGCAAAAAATACATATTTTAGCCTTTTGTTTTTCATGTTTTTAATCTTCATTTTTAAAGAATCCCCTAGGTTGCATTATTTATTTTTTTAATAAATCTCTATTTGTATGTAAATCTTTCAGTTATCATTAATATCGTTAATCCTCACTCCATGTATTGGAGACTTAAAAATTTGAAAAATGCTATACAGCAAAATCTTCTAAGATGGAATCGCATAGGAAAGAAAAAAAAAAAGCGTTATAGACAAGTTCCCTCCTTAGCAGATGTAAATGTATTATATTCTTTTCTCAAGTACTGTTATATTCATTTTGCATGTATCAGCACATTTTTCAGTTTAAGACAATATTCCGTCGTAGACAGATTCTTTTTCAAAAATTTTACTGTATTTTAATTTTATTGCCTAGAAAACAGGGCTGCGGAGTCGGTGGGGGAAAATGGACGACTCCGACTCTGGGAATTTTAACAGATCCGACTCCGACTCTTTTGCTCAAAAATCGGCCTGACTCCTACTCCACCACTTCGACTCCGACTCCGCACCCCTGCTAGAAAACTACGATTCTTTAAAAAGAATAAATTTTAATTATAGAATAATGGCGATTTAAAAATCTATGCATTTTTTCATAAAATTTTTGGGCCGGGTCAAAGGACTAGGACAAGGATTTTCTTACGGGCTGGGTCAAGACCGGAACTAAAAATTTCGGCCCGTGCAGACCTAGGAAGTATGAAGCCAGCACCGTCTCGGTAAGAAAAAAATAAGTTAAGTCCGACTCGGCCCGATCTTTCAGAAAAAAGTAAGACCCGGTCATGGACCAGCCTGACACGAGCCTTCAGCAAAAGAAAGGCCTGGGCCCGACCGAAATGTCGTGAATGAAAACAGTCCTGTGCAGACCCCTACGTGGAGAAATTAATTTTTCAGATACGAGAACGTCCGATATTGTGGGATTCGTCGTCCGAATTATATAAAGATAAAAATAAAATAATAATAACTTGAGTAGAGATTTGTGGCATCCTTGATCTAAAAAAAATAATAAAATAAAATAAAAGACGAATCTAAAGAAGATCAGGAAATTGTCTATAAGCTATTCGAATTTATATATATATATATATATATATATATATATAATATATATATATATATATATATATATATATATGTATGTATACTCGTACAAAAAAAAAAAAAAAAAAAAAAAAAAAAAAAAAATTAAAATTATTGTAATGTTACAAGTTATGTTTTATAAGAGAAGTTTCAAAATAGTAAAGTATTATTGTATGGAAAAAATGGAATATCAAGTAATAATAATTGATATTTTGTCCTAGTATGTTACTTGAAAACTTAAAATTAAATTAAAATCATTACCAGTTGAATCTGGTGTTGAAAATCAGGGAGCAAAACTGATCCTTTGTGTTCATATTCGGCACCGGTTCTATTTACTGTGAGGACATATTTTGAAAAATGCTTTAATTTAAATTTTTTGCATAAGTATGTATATAATATTTTTTAAAGGTTTTTAATTGTAGGAAAGTAATGGTAAAAATAAATCGACAGTTTTGTAAAAATTGTGTCGAGCTATTTGGATTGGAATTTTGCTTCGGCCGAGCCGTGAACTGCGTCGAAATAAATTGTCTGTGTTAGACCTGGGACAAACTTTAAGCTTTTTTTTTTACGCCTCAGCTGAAAATTGTAACCCGTGTAAACCTAAATAAGTGACTCTTTTACGCAAAACTTAGTAATTATTTTTTAATAACTATTTTGTAGAGATAGGAATTATTGAAACCTCGTTAAAAGGAAAGCTAGCTTCTTTGCTATATTTTTGAAGCAAATACAATTAAATATAGTAAAGTAGCGGTTTTTTTTTTTTTTTTTTTTTTTGTAAAATTTTGTTGTGACAGCTAAGTTAATTTTCTCTGGTAAAGTATACTATTTGCATATGGCGACAAATTTATTCAGTTACAGCGTAATGACATAGCAAAGATGCATGAATTTTAACTAGAAATGCTCATTTTTCAATATTATCAATATATGACTTTTAAACCTTTTTCACTAAATAACATAAAAGGAAAATTCTTAGTCAATTTCTCTACAATCATCTACCTCTGTTTTGCCGGAAACACGGCGTAGAAAAACGCAAGTGTTAACGATCCAGCTTTGGCCGAGGCAGGTGACGCGTTTTCATACGGAAACCGTCAGAGTGGGAACAGTCGTCTGACATTAGCCTAAAACTTCTCATAATAATACAGCATTTTTAGAGCTGTTCTCAAATCTAAAAGAGCTACTTTCTGGCACATTTCTGAATTCATTTTGGTTCGGAAATGCATGAAATTGGCAAGTGTTCTTGTTCGCAAACAATGTAATCTAATGACGCTTTCCATTTTTTAGTAAAAGTAGAAGTTCTTTCAGAAAATACCGTCAAAGTGGGCGTTTTGAACCGAACTTCCAGACATGATACTGAGAGAAAGGAAAAAAACTGGTTGTCACGTGACCACATTCGCTTGAAATTCTATACGTAATTTATTTATCAAAAAATGGAAAACGCCATTCGATCTCAAATCACTTCAATAGCCAGGCCTGACAAATTGAATGCCTTTGCGTTTAAAAATTAATCAGAAAATGTATCAAAAAGTGTCGCGTTGTCGAGCAGAAAATTTGAGAAACGCCTTTTTTTTTTTAAAGCATTATAAATGGATGTGTTATATTGGATGTAATAACACATGTAATAAATGGATGTGTGTTATTTTTAATTCAATATAGAATTAAAAATAATTATGATTTTAAAAAAAAAGTTTTAATAAAATACAGCAGACAATCGATACAATGATCCTCATTATAGCGACCCCATGCAAAAAGTTTCAAATATTTATCCATTCACGTGATGTTATTTTTAAACTTTATAAAAAGCCAACTAAGATTATTACATTCTAATATGATGATTTCTTATGAATTTTAGAAGCAAATAACGATTTCTGATTGTTTCCATAAAGAGTATGTTTGATTTGCCTGATATATATTTATATTATGTTACTTCTATGAGTAATAAGTATTGCAGTTTTAACGATTTCATTTTAATTTAATTATGTATTTTAGAATTGTTATTTTTTATATTTATAAATATTTTGATTCTTTGGTAACTAAGGAAATAGTACTTCGACATTAAAACAAGCACACGATCCTTTTAAATTTTCTTAATTTGTTCAAATTCATAAAGAATCTAATGCCTAAGCAAGAATTACTTTTTCTCGATAATCTAGATGCTTGTGAAATACTGACTGGTTATAAAAAGTGTTACAAAAGTGACGTTCGAACTTAAAAATTCAGTAATTATTAACGAGGGTAATTAATTAATATAATAAATACGAGGGTCATCCAGAAAATAAGTTTCCCACGGCCCGTAAAAAGAAACAAAACATAATTACCTAGAAAGATTTATTGAAAAGATACAGCAAAGTTTCAGCTATTTCACAACATAAGAACAACCAGAATTGTAACACTTGACATAGCGGGGGATAAGTTTTTGTATTCCAGCGTCATACAAGCCTACCGCCTGGGAATGGAGCTAGCTTGTCACAGTTGTCAACACAGGTCTCATCACCCGTAACGATCCTGTTGAGGTATTCGTTGCATCGTGGTATCGCTGCAGAAAAGTCAATGCAGCTGCTCGCATGCGTTTGGTTTTGTGTTCGGGTGTAAGGTTCTTTGGCACCCACGGCACATAATTTCCTGAACAACGGGTGTTTCGTGATGATTTCATGCACCGCCGATCTTTTCTGCACTTTTCTGCAGCGATACCGCGATGAGGGCAACGAGTACCTCAACGGGATCATTACGGGTGATAAGACGTCGGTTGACAAATCTGTCAAGCTGGCTCCCTACCCAGGCGGCAGACTTCTAGGACACTAAACTACAAAAACTTATCCCACGCTATGACAAGTGTTACAATTCCATTGTTGTTATATTGAGAAGTAGTTGAAAACACTGCTGCGCCTTTTTCAATAAGTCTTTCCAGGCAATTGTGTTTTTCTTCTTTGTACAGGATGTGGAAAACTTATTTTCTGGATGACCCTTGTATAAAGCAGAAATAAGCGACCTTTATATTTAAAAAAAAACTCATAATTCTATACGCAGTAATTTTAAAATTAGTCCAATTTCTGACTCTTCACAGTCTCAAACTCTAACAATGCCTAGATTAATCTATTAAGATGTATTAAAGATCCTGTCTAGCTTTTGAAACACGAAAAAGAAACGTTTCCATTGTAAAGTTTTAAAGTTATTTTAATCGGTTCAGATTGTTCAGCGCCATCTTTTGATTAAAATTTGCACTGGTTCTTAAAGTAATGGCGTAAATAAAATTTAGAAGCTTTCCTTATTATAAACATTCCCGTTATTTCATCTTTATATTTATCATAATTAATGAATTATTGAGTTTTGAAGTCCGAACATTCTGTGTATGGATCACATTGTACTCAAATAAATTTTCATGTAGAATAATTAACATAAGTAATTTTGCATCGCTTTGATCTAATTAATTTTTTTTATTATCATTTTAGAGACAGTGATGGGGGTTTCCATTGGAGCTCAGAAAGGAAACAACTCTGATTATGTCCAAGCCATTCACAAGTAAATATCTAAATGAAAACCTTTTAAAGTGAATAAAAAATCCATACAATTACAAACAATGCCGCAGGCAGTTCATTGATTTCTTTCTTCTCTTTCGAAGAAAGTTTTGATTTATAAACATTAACAGCTTGAGAATTTTTAGTATCTTGCTTAATATTGTCACAAAATCTTTGTCTTCCTGCATAGTAAAATGAGATTCATAAATAAACATATATATACAAGTTCAATAAAGGCGCTTTCTCGGTGAATATTCTGACGTCACAACCCAAAGTCACAATTCATATAAAAATATGCAAAAACAGCATAACACAATAACCAGAACGCAAATAATTGCAGAGACTCGAAATTCAATGTCTTTACACTTACAGACAGGAAGATATAACTTTGAACCTAGTGCAAAATGCAATGCATCCCGAAATTTCTAATGCCTTAGGCAGCATCTTCCTACATCACTAATGTAAATATATATGTGTTGAAAATGTATTTGATGTAATGCTTTTGACGTGAAAATCTTGGGATATTATTCCAAATATTCTGGAATTGTTTGATACTTCGCTTAACATTGGTCCAAAAGCATCGATTTCTGGAATTTTCTAGATTCTTAGCATCAAATTTGCCCACTAACTTCTTTCTCTGTATCGACCGACATATTATGTCCATTATTAAATAATTATTCCTACATCACTAACGTAAATATATATGAGTAGAAATATGTTTGATATAATGCTTTTGACGTGAAAATCTTGGGATATTATTCCAAATATTCTGGAATTTCTCGATACTTCGCTTAATATTGGTCGATTTCTGGAATTTTCTAGATAAGTACTTGGTACCAAATTTGCCCACTAAGTTATATCTCTGTATCGGCTAACACATTATGTCTATTATTAAATAATGCCTCTAAATTTAGTTTTACCTCAATTTCTAATATTTTGAACAGAGAATTGGTTATGAAACGCAATTGAAAGACAACTCGAATCAGACATCGGCCTGGTCTACAATCTAATTGTTTTCCAAGAGGATTTCCTAGAAGAAATTACTTTAAAAACTTATACGACAGTCTTGAAACATTTAAATGATCCAGGAATAAAACCACCCGTGTTCGTTTTTCACAGAAAATCAGACATTGGTGCCTTTTAGTTGAATATGAAAAACACTTTCTTATGTTGTAAATATATATCTGTGGTATAAAAGGGAGTTTAATCTTCACGTATTAGATAGAGATGGAAAGATTAAGAAATTCCTTAATAACTTAACAAATTTAGAATTTAGATTGCGGTTTTCTAAAAAAAAAAAAAAAAATCAACCGTATTTATTCGTGCAATTATCACACTTTTCATCCCTCCCCTCGTCATTTCTTGATGCTATTAAATTACAGTGCATCTGCCCATGTACGTTCATGTACATCTGTATTTCAAAACAGTGAATGAACTTGATATTAATTATTAGGGATACCGAAAAATTCTGTCGCATAATGTTCTTTCACGCCTACTTTTTTAAAATTCAGATTTCTTCATTGGCACCATTTTTTTTTAAATGGTGAAATTCCCATTGTTTTCGGCTTAATGGGAAATGTGAAAAAAGTATGTAACATATGCTTTAAAAATTTTATACATTCCATGTAACAAGAATAAATATAAATACGTATCTTCAAAATCTACTGTGTTGCTGGTATTGATTTTGTTTCCTAAGATCAATCCATCAAGAATATAGACCTACACATGGGATATCTCTCGGTAGAAGTCTTTTCAAGGAGAACTGGTCGGTATTTGCGTTACGTCCGAACAAATCCACCAAAGGTCCAGACAGCCAACTTGATTTTTTTGTAGATTAGAATCTTACAAGGAGAGGGCTAACCTTGTTAATCACAGATTTTGATTATTTTAATATATGTTGTAGGGTAGAGACCCCTTAGTATCAGGTTCGGCAGCCTAAGAGAGACTGCTCAGGGCCGGCTAGGCCTGCCCCTTAGAGCTTAACGTCTCTCCCGGTATGTTCCCCGACACGTTGAGGCTCGTTAGTGAGTACAGCCCTGTCCGGCCGTATGCAGACGGACAAACACAAAATGCTCTAGGGGCGACGCTCACCCGCTAAGGGCGTCTATGCACCACCGACCACAGAACCCAGAATTTATTTTAAAAAGGACAAAGTGGGATTACAAAAATTAGACGAATGCCTTCCCGCCAGGAAAACGCCTACTCGCGACAGAGGGCGGGAGTATGAGAACATTTAAAGTAAAAATAAAATAAAATAAATAATAATAATAATAATAATAATAAACATCACTGATCCTGGCCGCCGGGGTAGGAACCCCTCTCGCGACAAGGGGCGGCAGGAAGGGAAAAGAATGGAATGCGTGGCACAAGTAAGATGGCACGAGCAAATACTCAAGCGTCCATTGGGGATGTAATGATTTGCGTGGCACAAATAAGATGGCACGAGCAAATACTCAGCGTCCATTGGAGATGTAATGCTTTGTGTGGCACAAGTAAGATGGCACGAGCAGATACTCAAGCGTCCATTGGAGATGTATCTCTTGATAGAATGGTCAGAAGCACGAGCAGAGGCTCTTGCGATCGTAGGAAACCACACATTGATGAGTAAGAGAATTTAATTGGAGCCTACAAAGAGGACTGGATTCTGGTGCTGTTTGAAGATTGATATGGTGACAGTGAGACTGGATAAGCAGAACCAGGGCTTAAGTTAAGTTTGTTAAGTATGTAAGGAAATTGTGAATGTGTTTTAATTTGTTGAGTAGGAGGGTGCGGGAAAGGACGTTTTGGAGCCAGTTGACTGGCAGTATGTCTGGACGCCTCAAGTGCCAGCGTTGCGTGAGAGTACAACTGTAGTACGGGTGACTTATAGTGCCATCTTCACCGCAGACGCAAGTGGCAGTGGATCTTATTTTGAAGCGGTCCAGATATGCCATGAAAGGGCCATGTCCTGTTAAGAAGCTAGTGGTGTAGGGTGTTAAGTTATATAGTGTGAGAGAAACTTTAGGAATTAGCTTATATGTGTGCCTGCCCTTTTTTGAAGTATCCCAGTGCTCCTGCCATCGCGTCAGTATCCTTGCTCTAAGGACCCTTTTGACGTATGACTGGGGCACTGGGAGGTGTGTGTCTATTGTTTCTTTCTGTGTGGCCTTCTTCGCTAGGTTGTCTGCTAGTTCATTGCCAAAGATACCTTTGTGAGCCGAGACGTGACCTAGTGAGATACGATGTAGGAGATTCTTAAGTTTTAGTTTGATTTGCAGTACTAGAGGATGTTTTGTCCTGTGTGCCTGTATTGCCTGCAGGCCAGAGAGGCAGTCACTGTAGATGATAATACTATTGCTAGAGTGGGATTCCACCCACTCTAATGCGTTTAGTATTGCGAACAGCTCCGCTTGAAATACGGAGTTATTATCATCTAGCCTTGCAGACCACTGATGGACCACCACCGTGCCCTCCGTGACGCAATAGGCTGCGCCCACGCCAGTCTCTGTGCCTGAACCATCAGTGAAGAGTGTGGTGCTAAGGGCAGGTGTGTAGCTGTTGCGTGTTGTGTTTACTTGAAAATGTGAAGTCTCCTCAGCGGGGTGGAGCTGCCAGCTCCTGACTTTGTATTGCAATGTTGTGTTTGGAAAAAGAGAATCTATTACTGTGTCACGTTTTAGCTGTAGGATTGAGGATTTGGCGTGTTCGTATTCTAGTTGAAGTGTGATGGGTGGAATACCTGTAAGTATATGTAGTGCATCTGTGGAGATTGTGCGGTAGCCTCTTGAAATTTGTAGGAGAAAAGTGCGTTGTATTGATTTTAGTTTAGGTTGTGCTATGGATGATAAATTACCCCCCCAGATACAGGCCCCGTAAAGTATTATTCTTTCGATTATTGTTAGGTACCAGATCTTCAGTGTTTTGTTGTCTACCCCTCCCAATTTAGAAGTTAGTCTTAATGAATTATTATGATATGATGTCAATTTAAGTTTTAGGTCGTTAATGTGTGGGATCCAGTTAAGATTTGCGTCAATGGTTATACCTAGGAGTTTTATGAATTGTACGTGTCGAATGGAGACATTATTGATCCTCATCACTGGAGGGCGTTTTGGATCATATCTGTGTGGTTTGGTGAATACTAGTGCTTGAGACTTTTGTGGTGAGAGTGTGAGGTGCAGTAAATCCAGGAGCCGGCAGAAAATAGGGAGAGCTACGGCAAATTGTTCCTCCAGATGACGTCTGTAACGGCCGGAGAAAATGAAGCTGAAATCATCGGCGAAGGCAAATAGTTTAAATCCCAGCCGATTTAGTTCTGTTAGTAGCACATTTGCTACAAGCAACCAGAGGATTGGGCCAAGACACGAGCCCTGGGGGCAACCCTTCTGTAATCTGTGGGTAGATGTGCCAGCACCCCAGTTAATCAGGACGCTCCTCTGTGAGAGGTAGGAGCCGATGAGACCAGCTATGTTCCCCGGACAGTTGAGTGCTTGTAGTTGTAAGAGAATGTCTCGCCATTCTACGTTGTCGAATGCGCCTTGTATGTCTAGTGAAACGAGTGATGTTGCGTTGCCCTGGGCTATGCTTTCAGTACAGGCAGTCATTATGGCATAAAGTGCGAGCTCGCATGAGTGGCCCTCGCGGAACCCGAATTGTCTGGGGTGGAGAAGGTTGTTTGACTCCAAGAAGTGTGTCAAACGCATAACCAGAAGTTTTTCCAGAAGCTTTCCCAGAGTGGGAAGAAGGCAGATGGGTCTGTATGATTTGGGTTCGGAAGGAGACTTGCCTTGCTTCAGAAAGTAAACTACCTCTCCCTGCCTGAGTACTAAAGGAAAGTACCTCATGGTGAGGCAGAGGTTAGCCCAGCGCGTGAATATGTGTGGAAGTTGTTTGTGAGTGAGTTTTAGTATCCGAAAGTCAATTGAATCCGGCCCTGGGGCCTTCTTGTCATTCAATGTGTATAGTGCTGTTTTTACTTCTGCCTTTGTGAAGCGTTTGTCTTCGTGTGCTGTGAAAAGGATATCCTGGTTGTCTTGTTGGGGATAAGCCGAGGGGCCAAAGAGAGTGTGTGTCAGGAATTCCAGGTTATTTTGTCGCGAGGTTTGGTGAGTTGGTCTTTCTAGACGTATTTCATCCGGAGTGAAGAACTTGCCGGTCAGAAATTTTTGAGTGATGCCGAAAGGGTTCTCATTGTTGCTGCAGAATTTCTTCCACGCCGCCCGTCTCGCCGCCAGAATCTCACGTTTGTAAACTGCTTTAAGTCTCGTACGACGTGCTGCGAGGGTCTTTACTTCAGGGGGGATAGGATTGAGCAGGCGCAATGTTTTAATCTTGCGTCTGAGGGCTGTCAGCTGGTTCCTCCGCTTTCTAAGATCCTTGTTCCAGAATGAGAAAGTGTGTGATTTTTGGACTGTTTTCAGTCGAAAGGAAGCCTTCGCCGCAGTCTGCATGGTTTCGATTAAATTAGATGTGAAAGAGTTGAGTGTGTCTTCGCTGTGCACCCCTTCGAGTTGTGCTGAAAGGGATGACTTATGACTTTTGATGACGTTGTTAAATTTGCGAAGGTTTCCGCGAGTTGTGTTGTAGCGTCTACGTTGCGTGTAGAGTGGAGAGGTCATGTAAGAAAAGTGTATGTATTTATGGTCTGAGGCACTGTGTATGTCTGATACGGACCATTGTGATATTCGTGGTAGGGTGAAGGAATTTGTAATTGTTAGGTCAGGCCAGCCTTCTGCTATGACTCTGTCTTCTGTATCTCGTCTTTCGAAAGTGGCTTCAGAGTTGTGCATGTTTGCAAGTGCCAAGTTATGGATAATTATGTGTCCTGACAGCAAGTCACCCCGGGCGTCTTCACGCGGACATCCCCAGAGGGATGAGTTCGCGTTGAAGTCGCCACCACAGATGAAAGCCTTCCTGTTTGTGATGGTGTGTTCCCATTCCGAGAGACAAAGGCCAAAGTTTGCCGAGGGGGCTGCGTAGCAGGATCCGACGACAATCTCGCCCTCCTTCGCCGTTATGGAGATGAAGACGCTATTGTCGCCGGTAAAGAGATGGGTACATACAAGACTCGAGCTCCTGACAACGATGTGGGCGGAGAGATTTCGAGAGGAAAACTTTCTCCAGTCCTTGCTGAAGATAGCGAGGTTTCCATCGGAGCAGTAAGCATCCTGCAGTAGAGCGATGTCAATCTCGTTCTCTTCCATGTGGTTGATTGTGCTTACAGTGGCTGCTATGCAGTGATTGAGGTTTACTTGGAGAAAATTTAGACGGCCTAAAGGAAGGGGTGGGTGGGGAGAAGGTGCTGAGGATGACATTGTATTGTGTATGTTATAAAAAGTTTAAAACCTCCTACCTTGAAAGCCCAAGTTCTGCTGCTGGCTGAAGTAGTCCTCCTGGTAGTAAGGTGAATAGAGGTTCGGAGGTGGAGCATGACTCGGAAAAGGAAAATAACCTCGATGTGCAGGAGGATGTTCGCCCAGGAGTCCCGGACCAGTGTGGGAGGATGGAGCCGCCGGGGGAGGTGCTTGGGGATTTCGAAAGGGAAGTTGGAAGAGATCATTCAGTCTTGCCCGCTCTCTGTTATACTCGAACTTGAAGGTTGGACAGTTGGAGGCAGAGGCTATGTGATCAGTTCTGCAGTGTGCATTGAAAAGGTTATTTGCGCGTCTACAGTTCACGCACGAGGGGGATTTGTTGCAGGTTGAGGATGGGTGGAGTTCTCCGCAAATTTCGCAGGTTTCATCATTATGGCAGTACTTTGCTACGTGGCCATATCGCTGGCAGTTTCTGCACCTTTGGACTGTGGTGTGTGGCCGCAGTCTGCAGAGATTGTATCCCAGCGGTATGCCTCCATCTTGGATTACTGCCATGGCTAATTTTTCTGACAGAATGAGGTGCCAGTCCTTGCATGAGGGTCTTTTAGAAGGAACGGCTTTAATGAATCGGATTTCGTCTGGGTGATAATCGTAAATTTCATCCAACGTCGAGGTAATATAAGTTAGTGTTGTTCCGTCGGGAACTCCAAACAGGATAGTTTTGTGAAATGGGAGGGTTTTAATGCTGAAGAATAGATCTTCAGCAATTCTAGCATGGGATTTTAGATCACTTAGGACGACTTTCGTTTCTTCGGCGGATCGGCAAAAGAGTTCCAGCTGTCTTCGAAGGCATTTGATTTCCAATACTACTTTTGGACAGGCGATATTTTGTTTTTCGAGCAGGTTTCTAATAGCCAGTCCGGACATGGAGCGTTTCTTGCCCCTGACCACAATTGTTCGAAGATGCCTCTCCTCTCCTAGCCTCCGCTGTGGCTCCGTCGGTACTACCTCCTCTGTCGGTGAAGGGAACTCTTGAGACTTGCCGTCTTGATCATTATAGAGCAGGGAAGGTTGTTGACTACGAAGGTATGCGTCTCTATCATTATCAATTCTTAATTTGTCTAGTCTGCTATGGAGACTTTCCTCAAGCCTGGCTACTATTTCTTCAGTCTTTGGGATCTGTTGGATCTGGCTGGCAATGTTCTCGTTTAGTGTGGTGAGCTGTTCCTTAAGGAGATCTGCTTTTAAGCGGAGCTTTTCAAACTCCTGTTTGGACTCCTGTACTGATTTTTGATTGGCGTGGTCTTGTTTTCTGATCGATTGGAGGATCAGTTTCACATTTTTCAGGTGGTCAGCAGATTCCTCTGTGAATGTATTTTCGTCCTCTGACAGGACTAAGGTAACGAGGGATTTAGCCTTGTTTGCCAATTCGGCAATGGAATATGTTTGGCTTTCTCCCATTGTGAGCAGCGATGGTATGTGAGAAAAAATAAAGAATGGCTTTGAGAACTAGAATGGCAGATATAGTTTAAAAAAAATATTATAAGTCAGAAGAATGATCCGCGGGTTGTGGGAACCCATCTACAGGCCCCTGTGCGCCGTCCCGGCCTGTTGCATGTTTAGGTTTGGAATAGTGGGTGGGAAGGTAACGAGGCATTTAGTCTGTGAGCCCCTGCATCTGCTCAGCACTGTAATTAGATATGTTAGGAGTTGTTTTTGGATAAAATTGTTGTAATTTTATTTTAGGGCGTGGGGGTACTGGACAAGATGAATTTAAGGTGGGTTTGGACATGAGTGTCGAAATATTCTAAGTTTCCAGTAAAAAAAAAAAAAAAAAAATGAAAAAGAAAATTAAAGCTCGAATTAAATGTGTATTAGGAGATGAAAAGATACGTTTATTGTTGAAAATAAAGAATTTAATATTTTTGCTGAGTAAGTTAGTCCAGCAGAACACGGGAACACAGGTTAACACAGGTTAAAGTTTAAAAATTTGCTGGGCACAGGAACATAGGGGGCTGGACATTGAAGAAAGTATGGGGGGGGGGGGTGGACTTAGATGAATTTTGAAGTGGGTTTGGACTTTGACGAAATTTAGGATATAAGGGCCGAAATGTTCTAAGTTCCCGTAAAAAAAAAAAAAAAAAAAAAAAAAAAAAAAAAAAAATGAAAACGATGGTTAAAGTTCGAATTTAATATGCAATGGGAGATGAAAAAACAAGTTTATTGTTGAAAATAAGGAATTTAAAATTCTTACTGAAAATAAGATAAGGGTCCAGCAAAACACAGGTTAAAAATTTAATAAGTTCTGCTGGATACAAAGTTCCTAGTGATTATTTTTTTCTTTTTTCTCGCAAAAAGGAAAAAGAAAGTTAAAGTTCGAATTGTTGTATTGTTATTGTATTGTAAAGTTCGAAAGTATGTATTTGGAGATGAAAAATCATGTTTGTTGTTGAACATGAGGAATTTAGTATTTGTACTGGAAGTAAGTTTAGAGTCCAGCAGAACACGGGACAATGAGGGAAAAATCTTTAAAAGAGGGGTGGGAGAATGAAGCATTTTTGAAATATTGTTGGATTTTGACAAATTACAGGCAGAAGAGACATACAAAAAAAATGACATGTAAACAAATTGGCTGCTAAGCCCGTCCAGAGACCACCGGCGGACACGGGGGAATTGAACAGAAGTGGCTGAGTCTCTAGAAAATCAAGTCTCAAGAACAACTTTTTCTAATTTGTTGAAATGGTGAGGGAAAAAAAATAATACAAGCTTTATTTGCAATATGGGAATAATTTCAAAGTTCAGTAATTGAGAAAAAATTTCAATAAAATGACAAACACTTTTAATTTAAATAAATATGTGGTTAGATAAAATAGAAAATAAAGTCAGATGGGGAGAAAAAAGAAAAAAAAGTTTTAAGTTTTGAAAAATAAATGAAAAACTGAGAATAAGTTAGAGTCCGAAATGAGCTAAAAGCTTGTAGAAAAAAAATGTTTCTTATTAGATAATTAAGAGTAAAATTAGGCAACATTGTCTCGATTGAAATCAGCAGCAATTAACCTGCATTAGGCCTGCTATTAGAGTTAGGATGAGACAATCAAGAAGTGTAGCAAAACCCGAACCATGTGCTCGCTATGGGCCGCGAAATTCCAAAATGGAGGGCGAAAACCACAGCCAGGCGAAGCCCAGACACCCCACCGGTCACCAGGTCGCGTCCCCTACAGTGAGCAATCTCTAGTGGTATGGGAAACATCCAATACTCCATTTACGGAAGAAAAAAAAAAATCCATTTCCCTTTCTACCCTTCTTTTTAATGAAAAAAAAATCCCTCTTTTTCTTCTCTTCCCCCCCCCCCTTTTTAAAAGAAAAAAGCCGGCAATTTTGAAGAGAACCCCACCGCCCCATTCAAAACAAGCCACCAAAACCAACCCTAGATACCCCGACGATTCCCTAAAAAACTTAAATTAAAGACTCCGAACCCAAGCCGCATTGCACAATTATCCCAGAATACTATAAGCTTTCAAAAAAAAAAAAATGCAATTTCTTTTCTCCTTTCTTTCCCTTCTTTTTCCCTTATTTCCCCCCTCCCCTTATTTGGCCTAATGGAAAATAATTAAAAAAAAAGAAAAATGTCACTTTTTTAACCAATTTTAATCATTAAGAATATAAAGAACATAAAAAAAAATAATAAAAAATAAATAAATAAATAAATAAAAAATACAAGAACTATTATGAAAAAGTATGTACAATAAGTTATTTTTGTTTATGTTCCATCAGAAATAAAAGTTTAATGCTCCTTAGTTCTTGAGAAACCGGAGGGTCTAATAATAGTGCACAACTTAAATACTTACTTTGCAACCGCAGTGGTAGGTTGGTCGTAACTCAGTTGGTATGGCGCTTGCCGACTGATCCGCGGGCCCGGGTTCGATACCTGAATGCGCTGCATTTGTTTTTCTCATTTTTTGTTTTATAAATATACTTGTAAGTATGATTAATAATCTCATTGTCAATTAAAATTTATAATATTGTATATCAATTATAATTTTAACCTACTTAATTTTTTACATTTAAGTATTTAGTTGTATAAAACATCATAAAACTGTTAATTTTTTAAAAATCACTTTTAAAATGTATTTCATATATTCTTTATGGATGCAATGATATTGAGTCATTGTGTCAATTCGTGATTTTAAAGAAACAACATTTACGCATTGCTTTAACAAAGGAAGTCAATGCGATAATACTATTATTCTCTTTTTAAAGTAACAAGCATAATTATATTAAAAATTAGCATCAGAATTAAATTATAACCGATTTTTTGCATATTAAAGATTTTTAAATTCAAAATACGTATGCTTGTGCTTTCAATTATTTTGCTTTCACCTTTATTTTCTATCTGCTTTTATTTTTATTTTATTTGAATATTCTTTTATTTTATCATAACTAGATGGCACCATAACAGATTTTGTCACGATTTTGGAATTTTTATCATTCAATAATAGATCCAATTTCTTTTTAAACCTCTTTAAAGGATGAGAAGTAATAGTTTGAAAATAAAAAATGATAAATTTAAGTTTGTTAACATTATAATTAATGTATGATATTAAAATTTGTAATTGAAATTATTAAATTATAATTACAAGTATATTTATAAAACAAAACAAACAAGCAAAAAAAAAAAAACGTAGCGCGTTCGAGTACCGAACCCGCAGACCAGCCAGCGTACGCCGTACCAACAGAGCTACGACCAACCTATCACTGCGGTTGCAATGTAAATATTTAAGTTGTGTACTATTATTAGACCCCCCCCCCCGGTTTCTTAAGAACTAAGAAGCGTTGGATAAAATCCGTTGAACCTGACAATAAGGGGTCTCTACCCTACAACATATATTAAAATAATCAAAATATGTGATTAACAAGGTTGGCCCTCTCCTTGTAAATCATCACCGCCACAGCTATCTCACAGTTTAATTAGCGTACGTAAACAGCTTTGTGAAAACAACTTTAATTATTTTTACGTAATTTTTTTCGACCCCTCAATGCAATTCTTACAATAGAATTTTATCTTTTGAGTGGGTAGAAAGAGCAATCGAATGACAATTTTGCAATCGCTAGTCTGCGGCTATCAAAACTTAGACATTTATTTCCCTTCCGAGAGCCATTGCTGCCAACTTTTACGCTTTTTTGTTACCACTAAAATTTAATAGAGACTTTTGTCTTCTTTAATCATGAGATTTCGACGATTAAATAAGATAGCATTTACTATAAAATTTTGGTGGTAAGAGGAAAGCGTAAAAGTTGGCATCTGTGCGAGACTAACATTCTATCAAAAATTTGGAGTTAAAAAAAAAATAGAGCTAAGTACAATTTCATTGAAAAGTTGGGAAAACTTGCTTCGTACATGCTATGAGTAGGAAATATTTCAATGGCTGATCCTTTTCAATACCTGATAAACAATAGTTTGCGTTAAGCATGTTCTTGTTAAAAGGACTAAAATCATCGTAAATTCCTATAAAACTTGACGGGACAACTGGAAACGTTAAAAGTTCGTGTTAAAAGTAGTTCGCGTTAAGCGTGTTCGTGTTAAGAAGGTTCAACTGTATGGTATATAGGTTATTTACTACTTAAAAAATGCAATATAGTTCGAATACATATTATATATACTAGCCATTTCTGGCGCCCAGTTTGGTCCCCCTTAAATGTATGCTAAGCATTGCATCATGTTACTTTCATTCTTAAACTAATTTACTTGCTCAATCCTTCCCAAATCCAAAGATTTTGATAGAGAAATCAAGAATTCTTTTCGATGTTGATAATATTTCATACATTTTTTGTTGTTATGTGTATTTCGTCTGTTTTGAAAAATACCATTTAAATTCCTAAAGGTACACAAAACTAAAAATGGAATTCAGACGTTAATTTATGTGTTTTAACCATTTAAATTCCGTAACTGTAAAAATGAGGGAAATTCCAAGTGCTTAAACTTATATTTGTTCATTAATTATCTAAATTAAACTTATTTTACTTAAACATGCTGTTTCTATGCCTTTGAAAACTGTGAACAAAAACTATGCCATTTTTTAGTATTAATAAATCTCTCTATTCTAAAAAAAAGTAACTACCGCTGTCACCGCCGCCGCCGCCGCCGCCGCCGCCGGTTTTGAGTTTTTTGTGACCGGGGGTCTTTCTCCGTTAATATTAAGAAAATTATTTCATACAAAAATATGAAAATCGGCGATATTATAGAGAAATGTTTGATAAACACGCTGATGTAGACAGTTTTCAAATCGAAGAATTATTTTAAGAGATATTTAATGCTAAATTTGGACAAAATCGTTCCATTAAAAAAGTTTTATAGGAGCAAAAACTATACATCGGAATGTAATCATTTTTAGATCATCTTATACGCTATAATTTCCCGGTGTGCAGATTGCATTTAGTTTTTAAATTTGACTCATTTTTTGAGCTTTTATTTCTATTTTAAATTCAAATTTTCGGCATTTCGAGAGATATTTTTTATTTATTTTAGAAAATTGTGCTAATTTAACCTGTTGCCAACTTTATAAATAGCGCAAACAATAATGTTTGCTTCAAATTAAACATTTATTTACACGTGACTATTATAAACAAAAAAAAAGAACTTTCAAATTAGAATTAAATAATTACGTATAAAAAGCAGGAACTTATTGAAAATTACTTCATCTATAATTACACGTGAATTTTAACAGAGAAAGGATATTGTAAAATAATAAATTCATTAACATGCGTTAGAAGTCTTAAATAGGAGAAATTACATCACATTTACGTCACATTACACTTATTACGTAAAATGAACAAAAAATAATATTGCAAAACAGTTTAAATTTAAATACTGCGCGAGACATTTATTTGATATTTCGAGATGATCTTTTCAACTATTGTTGTTGGGACAGCGCAAATAATATTTCATTTCTAACAAAAGTATTTTCACGTGAATATTAAAAAGAGAAAGAAAAGTTTGGTGAAAATTACGTGAGATTAAAAACGATACATTTAAAATGTCTTTTATTTATTTATTTATTTATTGACCAACAAACATACGACTTGTGTGCTTGACATGAGAGCCCGCTTAAAATGTCTTATTTAAAAGAACTTTCTTTTCGCTTTGTTAAAAAATACCGGGAAACAAAGACTCTGTTTAGTTAATTCATTTTATATAAGATTATTTTGAAACGTTTAACTGATTTAGTGTAATCAAAGAGGAAAATAGCCATTGTATCTTTTAACAGCAGATGATTTTTCCTTAAAATTCCCCAATCAAAGAGAAATGAATAGAAACCCGTTTATAGGGAGATCGCCACTGTTTTTTAAATTATTATTCAATTCTTTCAAAATCTTTTTAAAGCCGATTAAATTAGCGTGCTTTTAGAAACTGCGGTGTCTGAACGGGGGGTTGGCGAGCATAGCTCGTAGGGGGCCGACCCCCCTAGTTTGTTTAAAATTTCCAAATCATGTATTCTTAAAATTCTTTCACTACTTTATAATTAAATAATAAATATATATACTTTTGTTTTTATAAATTTGATTTCTGAGTTCATAAATATGACAATAAAGTAACGTAACTAAGAGAAATACCAAAATAAAACCCTCGTGAATACAAACCGTAAACAAACGTTAGCGCCGCCAATTTACCTACTATGACGTCATAAGAATATTGTCCATTCATTGTTGGAGAACTTGCTTTGCGAATGATTACCTTCATGGTTTAATATTTTCTACCGTTCATGATGAATGAATCTCCTTTGTTTGTTTACTTTATGAAGTGAGACGGTAAGCTGTCAACCTAATTTAAATTGAAGTTATCTTAGAATATATATTTATTTGAATGTAAATTAGAAACAATACTTTGATGTTGAAATGAAATATTTTAATTTATTTTAATATTATTACGATTAATTATTTATTTAGGTTTTTTTCCACTACATGGGCCTTGGCATTTTTTTTTTTAAGCTTGGCGCAATTAGGGCTGCAGAAAGTGAAATACGTTGACAAAATATATAAATAGCTATGAAAACAAACCTGGTGAACTTTTTATTTTTGTTTATATGTATTTATTTGCATATAGACATATTATACATATATATACAATATTTGTTTATATACAAATTACTTCTGTTTCTATATCAAAATAGATTATTGCCTTCTTTAGATTAAATAAATTGTATACAAATGGAAAAAAATTGCTTATGTATATGAAATAGGATATAGATCGCCGGAAAATACAATGACAATTTTTTTTCTTGCCAAGGACCTACACTGGAAAAATGCCTTTATTTATTTATTTTATTTTAAATGAGGTGAATGAAAGATGTGTATTTTAAATGTATCTGATATATGTATTTAAATTTATGTGTTTTAACTTAAAATTGTGTGTTTTATATGAAATGGGTGATGGTTTATATTTTAAATGAAAGGATGGCGATGGAAGAATATTTGGCGATTTATCACCTGCGCACGACTAAAATAAAAGTGCGAAAATGGCCGTTTGGCATGTAAACAGTAAAGCGGTCAGCCGGAACTGTTGATGACAGTCCCATGACTTCGGCTATTACTACAGAGATGGGCATATATATATTTAAGCAAGGTGGAACTCTTATTTTACTTTGGCATTTTTAATAAATTAAACTTTTAGGACATGAACAATGTAAGCAAATGTAACTTATTCGTTAATCTCTAATAGAAAACGCTAATAAATCACACGACTAAAGACGTAAAATTATCGGTTACAGTTCCATCCATTCCTGTTGCGTGAGCAGAGAAAAAAAAAGCGATATAAAAAGTGCGAAATTCGTGCCTTTCAATTTGCAGAATCATGTTCAAATTTGGCTTAATTTCATATTTTGAATGAAAATTCATAGATTACATATGGTTAGATTAATATGAAAGGCCATTTCATAAAGGGAAAGTTTGAAAAGGCGAAAAGGTTTAGTTGCAGATTAGGAAGCCTATAATTAATAAAGACTATTATTTCTTTTTTGCATTTAATTATTTATGTTTTATAGAAATAAAAAAATATATATCTGTTAAATTGTTAAAAAAAAAAAAAAAAAAACAGTAACGAAAGTTTTAATATTTTACGACAAAATTAACCTAGCAAAACTAGTCTTGCAATAATCCAGGTTCCATATTTTTGAGTCATCAGTTTTTCTTTAGACTGCATATTACGTTATCTCTCATTTATACTCAAAGCAAAAAAAAAAAAAAAAAAAAAAAAGAGCAGGAACCAGGAATTCTGCTTTTTCAGAATTTAGTGTATGAATTTTCTATGCTGAATTTTACGTTACACATGGACTGATTGGAAATTGTAGCTAAGACGTTACAATGTGCTGGTTTCCGTCTATCTATAGACGCATTTATATTCCTACCTTTAATTTTATAGTGAAATATTATGAACAGAGATTGATTACTTTTTTAAGGACAATTCATATAGAGGCTCTAGTTGCTCACTCTATCTTTTCTCGGGAAAACGTGTGTACTTTATTCTAAATTCTTATGGAAAAATGTTTTTGGAATAACTTTATGTTGATTTTTTCCAAAATGTTGAATTTTTAGAGTTCAAGTAATTGAATTTGTAATCTATATATAAAGCTTCCTGTTGAGATTTACAACGTACACGCCTGGAAAACTTCACATGGCAGATGAAGTTTTTCATCATAAACCATTTCCGCTATGATACAGGAAGTATGAGCTCGAATTGGTTGTGCGAAAGCCCAAGAGAACTGTTGGTAAAGTTTCACTCCAATATATTTGATTGTGCGCTTTGAGATAAGGTTTAATTGATCTGTTGCACCGTTACACCTTGCCATTGCACTGCGGGTAGTAGGCTGTTGTGTGTAACTGTTTAATTCCGCAGACTTCTGGGTGTGCTTAGAATATTTCAGAACAAAACTGAGCTCCATGATCGGTAGTTAGCCGGTAAGATGTTCAAATCTAGGTATCCAATTATTATAAAAGTCTTTTTCTACAGTCTCTGCTGCGACGTTATTCAGTGGAATGGCTTTCAACCAGTTAGCGTGTATGTCGATGCTGGTTAAACAATAAATTTTGTCATTGTGGTAGAGGAACAACATGACCAATATGGACTATTCGAAATCTCTCTGATGGCTCTGGAAATTTATCAATGACATAGCTGCCAACTTTTACGCTTTTTTGATACCACTAAAATTTAGTAGAGATGTTCGCACTCTTGATTCGTGATAATTCGCCGATTAGATAAGACAACATTTACGATAAAATTTTAGTGGTAAGAAAAAAGCGTAAAAGTTGGCAGATATGCAATGGTTTATTTTGACTAAATAACTGGTTATTTTTACCTTTTGGCGTGAAATGCATGATTTTGCCCATTCTTTTATATGTTATTTTTAATTTTAGACCAAATGAACTTTCATGTTATTACCTTAACTATTGACTTTACTGCCGGATGGAATAGTCCTTGAAGTTCTGTACGATATTCATCCGGTAAGTAAGAGATATATAAGGACGTATATTTTACGTAGAAACATCCCACCACATGTTTTGATCAGAAGGAAGAAAGTACTGTTTAAACTTTAAGGTGATAGACTTTTGTAAGTTTTTAAATTATTCGTCTTGAGGTTGTTCTTTTGCAATTTCATCATTGGTAAATATATACTTAACAATTCACGGCTATAGGATATAGTTCCGTTGAGCTATATTTAATTTCTGCCAATAAAATGCGATTGGTTTACAAGAATTATTTTTTTATTGCTGCAGCACAGAGCCTATGGTCAACTCTGATGCATCCGTAAACAAACTTAGAAGTAAATCAGGATTTGTGAATATAATAAAGCTTTAGTTGCCAGAATCTATACTTCATCTATACTCATATTATAAAGAGGTAAAAATTGTTTATTTGTAGGAGGTAAGCTCTGGAGCTACCAAACCGATTCCAAAAGTAATGGTATCAAAATGATGGTGTTAGTCCAAATTAGAACATAGGCTACATCTTATGTCCGTGCCACTGGCCAAAAGGGGGTGCAGGAGCAAAAAACGTTCTAAAAAAGCGATTTTTTGGTTACTGAAGGGCCTAGAAACATGAAATTTGGAATGGCAGTTACTTATAAGATACTAATGATCTCTAAGGACATTTCTTAAAAAAATCGAAATTAAAAAGGGGTGAAAACGCACGAAAAGCGTTCTAAAAAAAGTTCTAAATGGCAATTTTTACGCAATCTCAAGAAGTACCAAACCGATTTCAAAACTAATGGTGTCAAAATGATGGTGACAACCCTTCCTCCAACATAGGCTACATTTTATGTCGGTGCCACTACCCCTAAAGGGGGTGCAGGAGCAAAAAATGTTCGAAATTGCGATTTTTGTGTTACTGAAGGGCCCAGATACATGGAGTTTGGCATGGTAGTTACATGTTAGATATAAATGATCTCTAAGAACATTTCTTAAAAAATTCGAAATTAAAAAGGGGTCAAAATGCGCAAAAGGGCATTCTAAAAAACGTTCTAAATGGCGATTTTTGCGAAATCTCAAGTACCAAACCGATTTCAAAATTAATGGTGACCAAATGTTGGTGACAACCCTTGCTCCAACATAGGCTACATTTTATCTCGGTGCCATTACCCCCAAAGGGGGTGCAGGAGCAAAAAAAGTTCGAAAATGCGATTTTTTCTGTTACTAAAGGGCCTAGAAACATGAAATTTGGAATGGTAGTTACTTATAAGATATAAGTGATCTATCTCTAAGAACATTTCTTAAAAAATTCGAAATTTAAAAGGGGTGAAAATTCGCGAAAAGCGTTCTAAAAAACGCTCTAAATGGCGATTTCTACGCAATCTCGGAAAGTACTCAACCGATTTCAAAAGTAATGGTTGGAAATTGATGATAACAGCCCTTGCTCCAATATAGGATGTACTTCATGTCGGCGTCGCTACTACCTTATGGTTGCATTTTAAAAAACGTTCTAAATTGTGATTTTTGTGATACTGAAGGGGCTAGCAACTTGAAATTTGGCATGGTAATTACTTATGAGATGTAAATGCTCTCTGAGAAGAGTTCCTTAAAAATTTGAAATTTAAATGGGGTGAAAATAAACGAAAAGCGTTCTTAAAAACGTTCTAAATAGCGATTTCTATGCAATCTCAGGAAATATAAACCGATTTCAGAAGTAATGGTTTCAAACTGATGGTGACAGTCCCCGCTCCAACATAGCCTATATTTTACGTTGTTGTCACTACCACCTCGGAGTTACAGGAGCAAAAAATGTCTAAATTGCGTTTTTTGTGTTAAAAGGGTGTCTAAAAGTTTAAATTTGGAACGGTAATTACTTCAAAGATGCAAATGCTTTCTAAGAATTGTCGAAAGAAAATATCAAATTTAAAAGGATGAAGCGAGCGAAAAGCGTTCTAAATTACAATTTTTATACAATCGTATGAAATACGAAACTGATTTCAAACATAATGGTTGCAAATTGATGGTGATAGAACCTGCTCAAATATAAGCTATATTTTATGTAGCTGCCACAACCCCTAGAGGGTTGCAGGAGCAAAAGACTTTCTAAATTGCGATTTCTGCGGTATACTGAAGAGGCTAGAAACTTTAAATATAGCACGGTAGTTACTTATAAAATATAAATGTCCTCTAAGAACAGTCGAAAATAAATTCGAAATTAAAAAGGGGTGAAGCGAAGGGAAGGAGCGAAAATCATTCTAAGAGTCCTAAATTACGATTTCTATGGAATCTCAGGAAATAATAAACCGATTACAGAAGTTATTGGTTGCGAATCAAGAGTGATAGTCCCTTATCCTATACGGGCTATATATACTAGTGGTATCCTATACGGCACTACCACGGTTGGTCGGAACAAGAAATCCTTTAAAAATATCTAAATTGCGTTTTCTATAGAATATTAAGAAATAGCAACCGATTTCAAGGTTAATGTTGGCAAATTAATGGTGACAGTCTCCGTTTCAATATTTTTCGAGACATTCTATTTCAACTCTGTTTCGGCATTTTATGTTGGTGCCACTAACACCAGAGAGGTGGTAGATTGTTAGAAAAGAAGCTTGGAATTTGACATGATGGTTAATTTTAAGATGTACATGTGTTAAGAAGGTTTCTAAAAAAATCAAAACTTCAAATGAATACTGAAATAAGCATAAAAGTCTCAAAATATCTTCTAAATTATCATTTATTTAGATTTAGTTTTCGTTCTTCTAATAATTTAAAATCTAATTTCTATTTATTGCACTTTTATAATGAAGTTTAGTCAAACTGTGGCTTAAATTTGTAATTTTTGAATTGTTCCAAAAAGTGTTCTTCTAATAAAAAATAGTCATGCAAATATCACTTGGCATATTTCAACTATTACGCGAGCAAAGCCGCGGGGTTTGCTAGTCTATCTATACTCCTATTATAAAGAGGAAAAAATTGTTTATTTGTAAGAGGTAAGCTCTGGAACTACCGAACCGATTCCAAAAGTAATGGTATCAAAATTATGGTGTTAGTCCAACTTAGAACATAGGCTATATCTTATGTCGGTGCCACTACCCCAAAGGGGGTGTAGGAGCAAAAAACGTTCTAAAAATGCGATTTTAGCGTTACTAATGGGCCTAGAAATATGAAATTTGAAAAATTTGCTACTTATTAGATATAAAGGATTTCTAAGAACAGTTCTTAAACAAATCGAAATTTAAAAGGGGTGAAAATGCACAAAAAGCGTTCTAAAAAACGTTCTATATGGTAGTTTCTACACAATCTCAGGAAATACCAAACCGATTTAAAAAATATTGGTGTCAAAATGATAGTGACAACGCTTGCTCCAAGATAGGCTATGTTTTATGTCGGTGTCACTACCCCAAAGGGGTGCAGGAGCAAAAAACGTTCTAAAAATGCGATTTATGTGTTACTGAAGGGCCTAGAAATATGAAATTTGAAGTATCAGCTACTTATTAGATATAAAGGATTTCTAAGAACAGTTCTTAAACAATTCGAAATTTGAAAGGGGTGAAAATACGCGAAAATCGTTCTAAAAAACGTTCTAAATTGCGGCTTTCGCGTTACGGAAGGGCCTAGAATCGTGAAATTTGGAATGGTAGTTAGTTATAAGATATCAATGATCTCTAAGGACATTTCCTAAAAAAAATCGAAATTTAAAAGGGGTCAAAATGCTCAAAAAGCGTTGTAAAAAATTCTAAATTGCGATTTCTATGCAATCTCAGGAAGTACTGAACCGATTTGAATTATAATGGTGTAAAAATGATGGTGACAGATCTTGCTCCAAGATAGGCTATATTTTATATCTATTTCCACTACCCCAGAGGAGATGTAGGAGCAAAATGCGCGAAAAGCGATCTAAAAACGTTCTAAATGCCGATTTGTCGGCAATATCTCAGGAAAAACGAATCTGATTTCAAACGTAATGGTAGGAAATTGATGCTGACAGCCTCTGCTCTAACATAGACGCTATTTTGTGTCGGTATCGCTATCACCAAGACTTTGCAGGAGCAAAAAAGCGTTCTAAATTTCGATTTTTGTGATCAGTAGGGACTAGCAACTTAAAATTAGGCAAGGTGCATATTTATTAGATGTAAATGATCTTTAAGAACAGTTTCGAAAAAATTGGAAATTTAAAAAGTGGTGAAAATGCGCGAAAAGCGTCCTAAAAATGTTCTAAATTGCGATTTCTACTGAATCTAAAGAAATACCAAAGCTATTTCAAAAGTAATGGTTGCAAATCAATGGTGACAGTCCCTGCTATAACATAGGTTGTATTTTATGTTGCTGTCACTACCATCTGAGGGTTGCAAAAGCAAAACATGTTCTAATTTGCGTTTTTTGCACAACTGAGGGGTCTAACACTTTGAAGTATGGCATGGTATTTACTTACAAGATGCAACTGCTTTCTAAGAACAGTCGAAAGAAAATCCCAAATTTAAAAAAATGAAGTGAGTGAAAAGCGTTATATATTACAATTTTTACGCAAATTTATAAATTACCAAACCGATTAAAAAAATAATGATGACAAATTATGGTGATAGAACCTGCTCAAACATAAGCTATGTTTTATGTCTGTTTCACTACCACCAGAGGGTTGAAGGAGCTAAAAACTTTCTAAATTGCGATTCTTGTGATACTGAAAAGGCTAGAAACTTTAAATATGACATGTTAGTTACTTATAAAATATAAATGCCCTCGAAGGAACGTCGAAAATAAATTCGAATTAAAAAGGGGTGAAGCGAAGGGGAGATGCGAAAAGCATTCTAAAAAAGTTCTAAATTACGATTCTATGCAATTTCAGGGAATATAAACCGATTATAAAAGTAATAATTGCGAATCAAAGGTAACAGTCTCTGATCCTACACAGGCTATATTTTATGCCGGTGATTCTACCACTTGCGGTTCACAGGAACAACAAACGTTCTAAAAAGGGGCTTTAAAAGCTTTTTAAACTACGTTTCTGTGGAATATTAGGAAATAACAAACCGATTTCAAAATTAATGTTGGCAAATTAATGGTGACAGTTCCTGTTTCCACATAGCCCTTTATGTTGAGAGAGGTGGTTAGGACTTGGAATTTGACATGATGGTTAATTTTAAGATGTAAGAAGATGGTTTCTAAAAAATTCAAAACTTCAAATGAATACTGAAATGAGCGTATTAATTGAACATAAAAGTTTCAAAATATTTTCTAAATTATCATTTATTTAGTTTTGTTTCATTTTATTAATTTAAGTCTCATTTCTGCCTAATGCAGTGTAATAATGATGTTTAATCAAACTGTGTTTTAAATAGTAGTTTTTTAATTATTCCTAAAAGTAATAAGTACCTTTTAATAGAAAAAACTTTTAATAAAATAAAATATTACCTTTTAATATAAATAAAAATTTAGTTAGTACCTTTTAATAAAAATTAGACATATAAATATCACTTGGCATATTTCAAATATTACGCGAGCAAAGCCGCGGGGTTTGCTTGTCTATACTCCTATTATAAAGAGTAAGAAATTGTTTATTTGTAGGAGGTAAGCTCTGGAACTACCGAACCGATTCCAAAAGTAATGGTATCAAAATTATGGTGTTAGTCCAACTTAGAACATAGGCTATATTTATCTTATGTCGGTGCCACTACCCCAAAGGGGGTGTAGGAGCAAAAAACGTTCTAAAAATGCGATTTTAGCGTTACTAATGGGCCTAGAAATATGAAATTTGAAAAATTTGCTACTTATTAGATATAAAGGATTTCTAAGAACAGTTCTTAAACAAATCGAAATTTAAAAGGGGTGAAAATGCACAAAAAGCGTTCTAAAAAACGTTCTATATGGTAGTTTCTACACAATCTCAGGAAATACCAAACCTATTTAAAAAATATTGGTGTCAAAATGATAGTGACAACGCTTGCTCCAAGATAGGCTATGTTTTATGTCGGTGTCACTACCCCAAAGGGGTGCAGGAGCAAAAAACGTTCTAAAAATGCGATTTTTGCGTTACTGAAGGGCCTAGATATATGAAATTATGAATATTAGTTACTTATAAGATATAAATGATGTCTAAGAACAGTTCTTAAACAATTCGAAATTTAAAAGGGGTGAAAATGCACAAAAAGCGTTCTAAAAACGTTCTAAATGGTAGTTTCTACATAATCTCAGGAAATACCAAACCGATTTAAAAAATAATGGCGTCAAAATGATAGACAACGTTTGCTCCAAGGTAGGCTATGTTTTATGTTGGTGCCACTACCCCAAAGGGGGTGTAGGAGCAAAAAACGTTCTAAAAATGCGATTTATGTGTTACTGAAGGGCCTAGAAATATGAAATTTGAAGTATCAGCTACTTATTAGATATAAAGGATTTCTAAGAACAGTTCTTAAACAATTCGAAATTTAAAAATGGTGAAAATGCGCGAAAAGCGTTCTAAAAAATGTTCTAAACGGTGATTTCTACACAATCTCAGGAAATACCAAAACGATTAAAAAAATAATGGCGTCAAAATGATAGTGAAAACCCTTGCTCCAACATAGGCTATGTTTTATGACGGTGACACAACCCCAAAGGGGGTGAAGGAGAAAAACGTTCTAAATTGCAGTTTTTGCGTGACGGAAGGGCCTTGAATCGTGAAATTTAGAATGGTAGTTATTTATAAGATATCAATGATCTCTATGGGCATTTCCTAAAAAAGTCGAAATTTAAAAGGGAGGTCAAAATGCGCAAAAAGCGTTGTAAAAAACGTTCTAAATTGCGATTTCTAGCAGTCTCAGGAAATACTGAACCGATTTCAAATATAATGGTGTAAAAATGATGGGGACAGATCTTGCTCCAAGATAGGCTACATTTTATATATGTTTCACTACCCCAGAGGAGATGCTGGAGCAAAATGGGCGAAAAGCGTTCTAAAAACGTTCTAAATGCCGATTTGTCACCAATATCTCAGGAAGAATTAAACTGATTTCAAAAGTAATGGTAAGAAATTGATGCTGACAGCCTCTGCTGTAACATGGACGCTATTTTAAGTCGGTATCACTATCACCTAGACGTTGCAGGAGCAAAAAAGCGTTTCAAATTTCGAATTTTGTCATCGGTAGGGGCTAGCAACTTAAAATTAGGCAAGGTACATATCTATTACATATAAATGATCTTTAAGAACAGTTTCGAAAAAATTGGAAATTTAAAAAGGGGTGAAAATGCACGAAAAGCGTTCTAAAAACGTTCTAAACTGCGATTTCTACTCAATCTCAGGAAATTCCAAAGCTATTTCAAAAGTAATGGTTGCAAATCAATGGTGACAGTCCCTGCTATAACATAGGTTATATTCTATGTTGCTGTCACTACCATCTGAGTGTTGCAAAAGCAAAACATGTTCTAATTTGCGTTTTTTGCATAACTGAAGTGTCTAACACTTTGAAGTATGGCATGGTATTTACTTAAAAGATGCAACTGCTTTCTAAGAACTGTCGAAAGAAAATTTCAAATTTAAAAAGATGAAGTGAGCGAAAAGCGTTATAAATTACAATTTTTATGTGATCTTATCAAATACCAAACCGATTAAAAAATAATGATGACAAATTGTTGGTGATAGAACCTGCTCAAACATAAGCTGTGTTCTATGTCTGTGCCACTTCCACCAGAGGGTTGCAGTAGCTAAAAACTTTCTAAATTGCGAATTCTGTGATACTGAAAAGGCTAGAAACTTTAAATATGGCATGGTAGTTGTTACTTATAAAATATAAATGCCCTCGAAGGACTGTCGAAAATAAATTCGAATTAAAAAGGGGTGAAGTGAAGGGGAGGTGTGAAAAGCATTCTAAAAAAGTCCTAAATTACGATTTCTACGCAATTTCAAGGAATATAAACCAAATATAAAAGTAATAGTTGCGAATCAATGGTAACAGTCTCTGATCCTACACAGGCTATATTTTATGCCAATGATTCTACCACCTGGGGTTCACAGGAACAACAAACGCTCTAAAAAAGGCCTTTAAAAGCTTTCTAAATTACGTTTCTGTGGAATATTACGAAATAACAAACCAATTTCAAAATTAATGTTGGCAAATTAATGGTGACAGTTCCTATTTCAACATAGCCCTTTATGTTGAGAGAGGTGGTAGGACTTGGAATTTGACATGATGGTTAATTTTAAGATGTAAGAAGATGGTTTCTAAAAAATTCAAAACTTCAAATGAATACTGAAATGAACATATTAATTGAGCATAAAAGTTTCAAAATATTTTTTAAATTATTATTTATTTAGTTTTATTTCGTTTTATTAATTTAAGTCTCATTTCTGCCTTATGCAGTGTAACAATGATGTTTAATCAAACTGTGTTTTAAATATTTTTTTAATTATTCCTAAAAGTAATAAGTACCTTTTAATAAAATAAAATATTACCTTTTAATAAAATAAAAAATTATTTAGTACCTTTTAATAAAAATTAGACATATATATATCACTTGGCATATTTCAAATATTACGCGAGCAAAGCCGCGGGGTTTGCTAGTCATCTATACTCATATTATAAAGAGGAAAAAATTGTTTATTTGTCGGAGATAAGCTCCGGAACTACCGAAACGATTCCAAAAGTAATGGTATCAAAATGATGGTTTTCGCCCAACTTAGAACATAGGCTATATCTTATGTCGGTGCCACTACCCCAAAGGGGGCGCAGGAGCAAAAAACATTCTAAAAATGCGATTTTTGCGTTACTGAAGGGCCTAGAAATGTGAAATTTGGAATATTAGTTACTTATAAGATATAAATGGTGTCTAAGAACAGTTCTTAAACAATTCGAAATTTAAAAGGGGTGAAAATGCACAAAAAGCGTTCTAAAAAACGTTCTAAATGGTAGTTTCTACATAATCTCAGGAAATACCAAACCGATTTAAAAAATATTGGTGTCGAAATGATAGTGACAACGTTTGCTCCAAGATAGGCTATGTTTTATGTCGGTGCCACTACCCCAAAGGGGGTGTAGGAGCAAAACACGTTCTAAAAATGCGATTTATGTGTTACTGATGGGCCTAGAAATATGAAATTTGAAGTATCAGCTACTTATAAGATATAAATGGTGTCTAAGAACAGTTCTTAAACAATTCGAAATTTAAAAGGGGTGAAAATGCACAAAAAGCGTTCTAAAAAACGTTCTAAATGGTAGTTCCTACATAATTTCAGGAAATACCAAACCGATTTAAAAAATATTGGTGTCAAAATGATAGTGACAACGTTTGCTCCAAGATAGGCTATGTTTTATGTCGGTGCCACTACCCCAAAAGGGGTGCAGGAGAAGAAAACATCCTAAAAATGCGATTTTTGCGTTACTGAAGGACCTAGAAATATGAAATTTGGAATATTAGTTATAAGATATAAATGGTGTCTAAGAACAGTTCTTAAACAATTCGAAATTTAAAAGGGGTGAAAATGCACAAAAAGCGTTCTAAAAAACGTTCTAAATGGTAGTTTCTACATAATCTCAGGAAATACCAAACCGATTTCAAAAGTAATGGTATCAAAATGATGGTGTTAGTCCAACTTAGAACATCTATACTCATATTATAAAGAGGAAAAAATTGTTTATTTGTCGGAGATAAGCTCCGGAACTACCGAAACGATTCCAAAAGTAATGGTATCAAAATGATGGTTTTCGCCCAACTTAGAACATAGGCTATATCTTATGTCGGTGCCACTACCCCAAAGGGGGTGCAGGAGCAAAAAACATTCTAAAAATGCGATTTTTGCGTTACTGAAGGGCCTAGAAATGTGAAATTTGGAATATTAGTTACTTATAAGATATAAATGGTGTCTAAGAACAGTTCTTAAACAATTCGAAATTTAAAAGGGGTGAAAATGCACAAAAAGCGTTCTAAAAAACGTTCTAAATGGTAGTTTCTACATAATCTCAGGAAATACCAAACCGATTTAAAAAATATTGGTGTCGAAATGATAGTGACAACGTTTGCTCCAAGATAGGCTATGTTTTATGTCGGTGCCACTACCCCAAAAGGGGTGCAGGAGAAGAAAACATCCTAAAAATGCGATTTTAGCGTTACTAATGGGCCTAGAAATATGAAATTTGAAAAATTTGCTACTTATTAGATATAAAGGATTTCTAAGAACAGTTCTTAAACAAATCGAAATTTAAAAGGGGTGAAAATGCACAAAAAGCGTTCTAAAAAACGTTCTATATGGTAGTTTCTACACAATCTCAGGAAATACCAAACCGATTTAAAAAATATTGGTGTCAAAATGATAGTGACAACGCTTGCTCCAAGATAGGCTATGTTTTATGTCGGTGTCACTACCCCAAAGGGGTGCAGGAGCAAAAAACGTTCTAAAAATGCGATTTATGTGTTACTGAAGGGCCTAGAAATATGAAATTTGAAGTATCAGCTACTTATTAGATATAAAGGATTTCTAAGAACAGTTCTTAAACAATTCGAAATTTGAAAGGGGTGAAAATACGCGAAAATCGTTCTAAAAAACGTTCTAAATTGCGGCTTTCGCGTTACGGAAGGGCCTAGAATCGTGAAATTTGGAATGGTAGTTAGTTATAAGATATCAATGATCTCTAAGGACATTTCCTAAAAAAAATCGAAATTTAAAAGGGGTCAAAATGCTCAAAAAGCGTTGTAAAAAATTCTAAATTGCGATTTCTATGCAATCTCAGGAAGTACTGAACCGATTTGAATTATAATGGTGTAAAAATGATGGTGACAGATCTTGCTCCAAGATAGGCTATATTTTATATCTATTTCCACTACCCCAGAGGAGATGTAGGAGCAAAATGCGCGAAAAGCGATCTAAAAACGTTCTAAATGCCGATTTGTCGGCAATATCTCAGGAAAAACGAATCTGATTTCAAACGTAATGGTAGGAAATTGATGCTGACAGCCTCTGCTCTAACATAGACGCTATTTTGTGTCGGTATCGCTATCACCAAGACTTTGCAGGAGCAAAAAAGCGTTCTAAATTTCGATTTTTGTGATCAGTAGGGACTAGCAACTTAAAATTAGGCAAGGTGCATATTTATTAGATGTAAATGATCTTTAAGAACAGTTTCGAAAAAATTGGAAATTTAAAAAGTGGTGAAAATGCGCGAAAAGCGTCCTAAAAATGTTCTAAATTGCGATTTCTACTGAATCTAAAGAAATACCAAAGCTATTTCAAAAGTAATGGTTGCAAATCAATGGTGACAGTCCCTGCTATAACATAGGTTGTATTTTATGTTGCTGTCACTACCATCTGAGGGTTGCAAAAGCAAAACATGTTCTAATTTGCGTTTTTTGCACAACTGAGGGGTCTAACACTTTGAAGTATGGCATGGTATTTACTTACAAGATGCAACTGCTTTCTAAGAACAGTCGAAAGAAAATCCCAAATTTAAAAAAATGAAGTGAGTGAAAAGCGTTATATATTACAATTTTTACGCAAATTTATAAATTACCAAACCGATTAAAAAAATAATGATGACAAATTATGGTGATAGAACCTGCTCAAACATAAGCTATGTTTTATGTCTGTTTCACTACCACCAGAGGGTTGAAGGAGCTAAAAACTTTCTAAATTGCGATTCTTGTGATACTGAAAAGGCTAGAAACTTTAAATATGACATGTTAGTTACTTATAAAATATAAATGCCCTCGAAGGAACGTCGAAAATAAATTCGAATTAAAAAGGGGTGAAGCGAAGGGGAGATGCGAAAAGCATTCTAAAAAAGTTCTAAATTACGATTCTATGCAATTTCAGGGAATATAAACCGATTATAAAAGTAATAATTGCGAATCAAAGGTAACAGTCTCTGATCCTACACAGGCTATATTTTATGCCGGTGATTCTACCACTTGCGGTTCACAGGAACAACAAACGTTCTAAAAAGGGGCTTTAAAAGCTTTTTAAACTACGTTTCTGTGGAATATTAGGAAATAACAAACCGATTTCAAAATTAATGTTGGCAAATTAATGGTGACAGTTCCTGTTTCCACATAGCCCTTTATGTTGAGAGAGGTGGTTAGGACTTGGAATTTGACATGATGGTTAATTTTAAGATGTAAGAAGATGGTTTCTAAAAAATTCAAAACTTCAAATGAATACTGAAATGAGCGTATTAATTGAACATAAAAGTTTCAAAATATTTTCTAAATTATCATTTATTTAGTTTTGTTTCATTTTATTAATTTAAGTCTCATTTCTGCCTAATGCAGTGTAATAATGATGTTTAATCAAACTGTGTTTTAAATAGTAGTTTTTTAATTATTCCTAAAAGTAATAAGTACCTTTTAATAGAAAAAACTTTTAATAAAATAAAATATTACCTTTTAATATAAATAAAAATTTAGTTAGTACCTTTTAATAAAAATTAGACATATAAATATCACTTGGCATATTTCAAATATTACGCGAGCAAAGCCGCGGGGTTTGCTTGTCTATACTCCTATTATAAAGAGTAAGAAATTGTTTATTTGTAGGAGGTAAGCTCTGGAACTACCGAACCGATTCCAAAAGTAATGGTATCAAAATTATGGTGTTAGTCCAACTTAGAACATAGGCTATATTTATCTTATGTCGGTGCCACTACCCCAAAGGGGGTGTAGGAGCAAAAAACGTTCTAAAAATGCGATTTTAGCGTTACTAATGGGCCTAGAAATATGAAATTTGAAAAATTTGCTACTTATTAGATATAAAGGATTTCTAAGAACAGTTCTTAAACAAATCGAAATTTAAAAGGGGTGAAAATGCACAAAAAGCGTTCTAAAAAACGTTCTATATGGTAGTTTCTACACAATCTCAGGAAATACCAAACCTATTTAAAAAATATTGGTGTCAAAATGATAGTGACAACGCTTGCTCCAAGATAGGCTATGTTTTATGTCGGTGTCACTACCCCAAAGGGGTGCAGGAGCAAAAAACGTTCTAAAAATGCGATTTTTGCGTTACTGAAGGGCCTAGATATATGAAATTATGAATATTAGTTACTTATAAGATATAAATGATGTCTAAGAACAGTTCTTAAACAATTCGAAATTTAAAAGGGGTGAAAATGCACAAAAAGCGTTCTAAAAACGTTCTAAATGGTAGTTTCTACATAATCTCAGGAAATACCAAACCGATTTAAAAAATAATGGCGTCAAAATGATAGACAACGTTTGCTCCAAGGTAGGCTATGTTTTATGTTGGTGCCACTACCCCAAAGGGGGTGTAGGAGCAAAAAACGTTCTAAAAATGCGATTTATGTGTTACTGAAGGGCCTAGAAATATGAAATTTGAAGTATCAGCTACTTATTAGATATAAAGGATTTCTAAGAACAGTTCTTAAACAATTCGAAATTTAAAAATGGTGAAAATGCGCGAAAAGCGTTCTAAAAAATGTTCTAAACGGTGATTTCTACACAATCTCAGGAAATACCAAAACGATTAAAAAAATAATGGCGTCAAAATGATAGTGAAAACCCTTGCTCCAACATAGGCTATGTTTTATGACGGTGACACAACCCCAAAGGGGGTGAAGGAGAAAAACGTTCTAAATTGCAGTTTTTGCGTGACGGAAGGGCCTTGAATCGTGAAATTTAGAATGGTAGTTATTTATAAGATATCAATGATCTCTATGGGCATTTCCTAAAAAAGTCGAAATTTAAAAGGGAGGTCAAAATGCGCAAAAAGCGTTGTAAAAAACGTTCTAAATTGCGATTTCTAGCAGTCTCAGGAAATACTGAACCGATTTCAAATATAATGGTGTAAAAATGATGGGGACAGATCTTGCTCCAAGATAGGCTACATTTTATATATGTTTCACTACCCCAGAGGAGATGCTGGAGCAAAATGGGCGAAAAGCGTTCTAAAAACGTTCTAAATGCCGATTTGTCACCAATATCTCAGGAAGAATTAAACTGATTTCAAAAGTAATGGTAAGAAATTGATGCTGACAGCCTCTGCTGTAACATGGACGCTATTTTAAGTCGGTATCACTATCACCTAGACGTTGCAGGAGCAAAAAAGCGTTTCAAATTTCGAATTTTGTCATCGGTAGGGGCTAGCAACTTAAAATTAGGCAAGGTACATATCTATTAGATATAAATGATCTTTAAGAACAGTTTCGAAAAAATTGGAAATTTAAAAAGGGGTGAAAATGCACGAAAAGCGTTCTAAAAACGTTCTAAACTGCGATTTCTACTCAATCTCAGGAAATTCCAAAGCTATTTCAAAAGTAATGGTTGCAAATCAATGGTGACAGTCCCTGCTATAACATAGGTTATATTCTATGTTGCTGTCACTACCATCTGAGTGTTGCAAAAGCAAAACATGTTCTAATTTGCGTTTTTTGCATAACTGAAGTGTCTAACACTTTGAAGTATGGCATGGTATTTACTTAAAAGATGCAACTGCTTTCTAAGAACTGTCGAAAGAAAATTTCAAATTTAAAAAGATGAAGTGAGCGAAAAGCGTTATAAATTACAATTTTTATGTGATCTTATCAAATACCAAACCGATTAAAAAATAATGATGACAAATTGTTGGTGATAGAACCTGCTCAAACATAAGCTGTGTTCTATGTCTGTGCCACTTCCACCAGAGGGTTGCAGTAGCTAAAAACTTTCTAAATTGCGAATTCTGTGATACTGAAAAGGCTAGAAACTTTAAATATGGCATGGTAGTTGTTACTTATAAAATATAAATGCCCTCGAAGGACTGTCGAAAATAAATTCGAATTAAAAAGGGGTGAAGTGAAGGGGAGGTGTGAAAAGCATTCTAAAAAAGTCCTAAATTACGATTTCTACGCAATTTCAAGGAATATAAACCAAATATAAAAGTAATAGTTGCGAATCAATGGTAACAGTCTCTGATCCTACACAGGCTATATTTTATGCCAATGATTCTACCACCTGGGGTTCACAGGAACAACAAACGCTCTAAAAAAGGCCTTTAAAAGCTTTCTAAATTACGTTTCTGTGGAATATTACGAAATAACAAACCAATTTCAAAATTAATGTTGGCAAATTAATGGTGACAGTTCCTATTTCAACATAGCCCTTTATGTTGAGAGAGGTGGTAGGACTTGGAATTTGACATGATGGTTAATTTTAAGATGTAAGAAGATGGTTTCTAAAAAATTCAAAACTTCAAATGAATACTGAAATGAACATATTAATTGAGCATAAAAGTTTCAAAATATTTTTTAAATTATTATTTATTTAGTTTTATTTCGTTTTATTAATTTAAGTCTCATTTCTGCCTTATGCAGTGTAACAATGATGTTTAATCAAACTGTGTTTTAAATATTTTTTTAATTATTCCTAAAAGTAATAAGTACCTTTTAATAAAATAAAATATTACCTTTTAATAAAATAAAAAATTATTTAGTACCTTTTAATAAAAATTAGACATATATATATCACTTGGCATATTTCAAATATTACGCGAGCAAAGCCGCGGGGTTTGCTAGTCATCTATACTCATATTATAAAGAGGAAAAAATTGTTTATTTGTCGGAGATAAGCTCCGGAACTACCGAAACGATTCCAAAAGTAATGGTATCAAAATGATGGTTTTCGCCCAACTTAGAACATAGGCTATATCTTATGTCGGTGCCACTACCCCAAAGGGGGCGCAGGAGCAAAAAACATTCTAAAAATGCGATTTTTGCGTTACTGAAGGGCCTAGAAATGTGAAATTTGGAATATTAGTTACTTATAAGATATAAATGGTGTCTAAGAACAGTTCTTAAACAATTCGAAATTTAAAAGGGGTGAAAATGCACAAAAAGCGTTCTAAAAAACGTTCTAAATGGTAGTTTCTACATAATCTCAGGAAATACCAAACCGATTTAAAAAATATTGGTGTCGAAATGATAGTGACAACGTTTGCTCCAAGATAGGCTATGTTTTATGTCGGTGCCACTACCCCAAAGGGGGTGTAGGAGCAAAACACGTTCTAAAAATGCGATTTATGTGTTACTGATGGGCCTAGAAATATGAAATTTGAAGTATCAGCTACTTATAAGATATAAATGGTGTCTAAGAACAGTTCTTAAACAATTCGAAATTTAAAAGGGGTGAAAATGCACAAAAAGCGTTCTAAAAAACGTTCTAAATGGTAGTTCCTACATAATTTCAGGAAATACCAAACCGATTTAAAAAATATTGGTGTCAAAATGATAGTGACAACGTTTGCTCCAAGATAGGCTATGTTTTATGTCGGTGCCACTACCCCAAAAGGGGTGCAGGAGAAGAAAACATCCTAAAAATGCGATTTTTGCGTTACTGAAGGACCTAGAAATATGAAATTTGGAATATTAGTTATAAGATATAAATGGTGTCTAAGAACAGTTCTTAAACAATTCGAAATTTAAAAGGGGTGAAAATGCACAAAAAGCGTTCTAAAAAACGTTCTAAATGGTAGTTTCTACATAATCTCAGGAAATACCAAACCGATTTCAAAAGTAATGGTATCAAAATGATGGTGTTAGTCCAACTTAGAACATCTATACTCATATTATAAAGAGGAAAAAATTGTTTATTTGTCGGAGATAAGCTCCGGAACTACCGAAACGATTCCAAAAGTAATGGTATCAAAATGATGGTTTTCGCCCAACTTAGAACATAGGCTATATCTTATGTCGGTGCCACTACCCCAAAGGGGGTGCAGGAGCAAAAAACATTCTAAAAATGCGATTTTTGCGTTACTGAAGGGCCTAGAAATGTGAAATTTGGAATATTAGTTACTTATAAGATATAAATGGTGTCTAAGAACAGTTCTTAAACAATTCGAAATTTAAAAGGGGTGAAAATGCACAAAAAGCGTTCTAAAAAACGTTCTAAATGGTAGTTTCTACATAATCTCAGGAAATACCAAACCGATTTAAAAAATATTGGTGTCGAAATGATAGTGACAACGTTTGCTCCAAGATAGGCTATGTTTTATGTCGGTGCCACTACCCCAAAAGGGGTGCAGGAGAAGAAAACATCCTAAAAATGCGATTTTTGCGTTACTGAAGGACCTAGAAATATGAAATTTGGAATATTAGTTATAAGATATAAATGGTGTCCAAGAACAGTTCTTAAACAATTCGAAATTTAAAAGGGGTGAAAATGCACAAAAAGCGTTCTAAAAAACGTTCTAAATGGTAGTTTCTACATAATCTCAGGAAATACCAAACCGATTTCAAAAGTAATAGTATCAAAATGATGCTGTTAGTCCAACTTAGAACATAGGCTATATTTTATGTCGGTGCCACTACCCCAAAGGGGGTGTAGGAGCAAAAAACGTTCTAAAAATGCGATTTATGTGTTACTGATGGGCCTAGAAATATGAAATTTGAAGTATCAGCTACTTATTAGATATAAAGGATTTCTAAGAACAGTTCTTAAACAATTCGAAATTTAAAAGGGATGAAAATGAGCGGAAAGTGTTCCAAAAAACGTTCTAAATGGTAGTTTCTACACAATCTCAGGAAATACCAAACCGATTTAAAAAATAATGGCGTCAAAATGATGGTGAAAATCCTTGCTCCAACATAGGCTATGTTTTATGTCGGTGCCACTATCCCAAATGGGCTGCAGGAGAAAAACGTTGTAAATTGCGGTTTTTGTGTGACGGAAGGGCCTTGAATCGTGAAATTTAGAATGGTAGTTAGTTATAAGACATCAATGATCTCTAAGGACATTTCGTAAAATAAATCGAAATTTAAAAGGGGGGGGTCAAAAAGCGTTGTAAAAAACGTTCTAAATTGCAATTTCTATGCAATCTCAGGAAATACCGAACCGATTTCAAATATAATGGTGTTAAAATGATGGTGACAGATCTTGCTCCAAGATAGGCTATATTTTATATATGTTTCCACTAACCCAGAGGAGATGCAGGAGCAAGGAGCAAAATGAGCGAAAAGCGTTCTAAAAACGTTCTAAATGCCGATTTGTCACCAATATCTCAGGAAGAATCAAACTGATTTCAAAAGTAATGTTAAGAAATTGATGCTGAGAGCCTCTGCTCTAACATAGACGCTATTTTAAGTCGGTATCACTATCGCCCAAACGATGCAGGAGCAGAAAAGCGTTCTAGATTTCGATTTTTGTGATCGGTACGGGCTAGAAACTTAAAATTAAGCAAGGTACATATTTATTAGATATAAATGATCTTTAAGAACAGTTTCGAAAAAATTAGAAATTTAAAAAGGGGTGAAAATGCGCGAAAAGCGTTCTAAAAACGTTCTAAATTGCGATTTCTACTCAATCTCAGGAAATACCAAAGCTATTTCAAAAGTAATGGTCGCAAAGCAATGGTGATAGTCCCTGCTATAACATAAGTTATATGTTATGTTGCTGTCACTACCATCTGAGGGTTGCAAAAGCAAAACATGTTCTAATTTGCGTTTTTTGCACAACTGAGGGGTCTAACACTTTGAAGTATGGCATGGTATTTACTTACAAGATGCAACCGCTTTCTAAGAACAGTCGAGAGAAAATTCGAAATTTAAAAAGATGAAGTAAGCGAAAAGCGTTATAAATTACAATTTTTATGCAATCTTATCAAATACTAAACCGTTAAAAAAAAATAATGATGACAAATTGTTCGTGTTATTAGCTGCTCAAACATAAGCTATATTTTATATCTGTGCCACCACCACCAGAGAGTTGCAGGAGCTAAAAACTTCCTAAATTGCGATTTCTGTGATACTGAAAAGGCTAGAAACTTTAAATATGGCATGGTAGTTACTTATAAAATATAAATTCCCTCGAAGGACTGTCGAAAATAAATTCGAATTAAAAAGGGGTGAAGCGAATGGGAGGTGTGAAAAGCATTCTAAAAAAGTTCTAAATTACGATATCTATGCAATTTCAGGGAATATAAACCGATTATAAAAGTAATAGTTGCGAATCAATGGTAACAGTCTCTGATCCTACACAGGCCGACGATTCTACCACCTGGGGTTTACAGGAACAACAAACGTTCTATAAAAGGCCTTTAAAAGCTTTCTAAATTACGTTTCTGTGGAATATTAAAAATAACAAACAGATTTCAAAATTAATGTTGGCAAATTAATGGTGATAGTTCCTAATTCAACATAGCCCTTTCTGTTTAAAGAGATGGTAGGACTTGGAATTTGACATGATAGTTAATTTTAAGATGTAAGAAGGTGGTTTCTAAAAAATTTAAAACTTCAAATGAATACTAAAATGAGCGTATTAAATGAGCATAAAGGTTTCAAAATATTTTCTAAATTATCATTTATTTAGTTTTATTAATTTAAGTCTCATTTCTGCCTAATGCAGTGTAATAATGATGTTTAATCAAACTGTGTTTTAAATAGTAATTTTTGAGTTATTCTTAAAAGTAATAAGTAAAAATTTAGTTAGTACCTTTTAATAAAAATTAGACATATAAATATCACTTGGAATATTTCAAATATTACGCGAGCAAAGCCGCGGGGTTTGCTCGTCATCTATACTCCTATTATAAAGAGGAAAAAATTGTTTATTTGTTGGAGGTAAGCTCTGGAACTACCGAACCGATTCCAAAAGTAATGGTATCAAAATGATGGTGTTAGTTTAACTTAGAACATAGGCTATATCTTATGTCGGTGCCACTACCCCAAAGGGGGTGTAGGAGCAAAAAACGTTCTAAAAATGCGATTTTAGCGTTACTGAAGGGCTTAGAAATATGAAATTTGGAATATTAGTTACTTATAAGATAAAAATTATGTCTAAGAACAGTTCTTAAAAAATTCGAAATTTAAAAGGGGTGAAACTGCACAAAAAACGTTCTAAAAAACGTTCTAAATGGTAGTTTCTCCACAATCTCAGGAAATACAAAACCGATTTAAAAAATATTGGTGTCATAATGATGGTGACAACGCTTGCTCCAAGATAGGCTATGTTTTATGTCGGTGTCACTACCCCAAAGGAGGTGTAGGAGCAAAAAACGTTCTAAAAATGCGATTTTAGCGTTACTGAAAGGCCTAGAAATATGAAATTTTGAATATTAGATACTTATAAGATATAAATGATGTCTAAGAACAGTTCTTAAACAATTCGAAATTTAAAAGGGGTGACAATGCACAAAAAGCGTTCTAAAAAACGTTCTAAATGGTAGTTTCTACACAATCTCAGGAAATACCAAACCGATTAAAAAAATATTGGTGTCATAATGATGGTGACAACGCTTGCTCCAAGATAGGCTATGTTTTATGTCGGTGTCAGTACCCCAAAGGGGGTGTAGGAGCAAAAAACGTTCTAAAAATGCGATTTTAGCGTTACTGAAGGGCCTTGAAATATGAAATTTTGAATATTAGTTACATATAAGATATAAATGATGTCTTAGAACAGTTCTTAAACAATTCGAAATTTGAAAGGGGTGAAAATGCGCAAAAAGCGTTCTAAAAAACTTCTAAATGGTAGTTTCTACACAATCTCAGGAAAAACCAATCCGATCTAAAAAAATAATGGCGTCAAAATGATGGTGACAACCCTTACTCCAACATAGGCGATGTTTTATGTCGGTGCCACTACCCCAAAGGGGGTGCAGGAGAAAAACGTTCTAAATTGCGGCTTTTGCGTTACGGAAGGGCCTAGAATCGTGAAATTTGGAATGGTAGTTAGTTATAAGATATCAATGATCTCTAAGGACATTTCCTAAAAAAATCGAAATTTAAAAGGGGGTCAAAATGCGCAAAAAGCGTTGTAAAAAATTCTAAATTGCGATTTCTATGCAATCTCAGGAAGTACTGAAGCGATTTCAAATATAATGGTGTAAAAGTGATGGTGACAGATCTTGCTCCAAGATAGGGTATATTTTATATCTGTTTCCAATACCCCAGAGGAGATGCAGGAGCAAAATGCGCGAAAAGCGTTCTAAAAATGTTTTAAATGCCGATTTGTCGGCAATATCTCAGGAAGAATGAATCTTATTTCAAACGTAATGGTAGGAAATTGATGCTGACAGCCTCTGCTCTAACATAGAGGCTATTTTTTTGTGTCGGTATCACTATCACCAAGACGTTGCAGGAGCTAAAAAGCGCTCTAAATTTCGATTATTGTGATCGGTAGGCTCTAGCAACTTAAAATTAGACAAGGTGCATATTTATTAGATATAAATGATTTTTAAGAACAGTTTAGGAAAGATTGGAAATTTAAAAAGGGGTGAAAATGCGCAAAAAGCGACCTAAAAATGTTCTAAATTGCGATTTCTACTCAATCTAAGGAAATACCAAAGCTATTTCAAAAGTACTGGTTGCAAATGAATGGTGACAGTCCCTGCTATAACATAGATTATATTTTATGTTGCTGTCACTACCATCTGAGGGTTGCAAAAGCAAAACATGTTCTAATTTGCGTTTTTCGCACAACTGAGGGATCTAACACTTTGAAGTATGGCATGGTATTTACTTACAAGATGCAACTTCTTTCTAAGAAAAGAAAATTCCAAATTTTTAAAAAATGAAGTGAGTGAAAAGCGTTATAAATTACAATTTTTATGTAATCTTTTCAAATACCAAACCGATTAAAAAAATAATGATGACAAATTTTGGTGATAGAACCTGCTTAAACATAAGCTATATTTTATGTTTGTTCCACTACCACCAGAGGATTGCAGGAGCTAAAAACTTTCTAAATTGCGATATCTGTGATACTGAAAAGGCTAGAAACTTTAAATATGACATGGTTGTTACTTATAAAATATAAGTGCCCTCGAAGGAACGTCGAATATAAATTCGAAATAAAAAGGGGTGAAGCGAAGGGGAGGTGCGAAAAGCATTCTAAAAAAGTTCTAAATTACGATTTCTACGCTATTTCAGGAAATATAAACCAAATATAAAAGTAATAGTTGCGAATCAGTGGTAACAGTCTCTGATTCTACACAGGCTATATTTTATGCCGGTGATTCTACCCCCTGGGGTTCACAGGAACAACAAACTTTCTAAAAAAGAGCTTTAAAAGCTTTTTAAATTACGTTTCTGTGGAATATTAGGAAATAACAAACCGATTTCAAAATTAATTTTTGGTAAATTAATGGTGACAGTTCCTGTTACAACATAGCCCTTTATGTCGAAAGAGGTGGTAGGACTTGGAATTTGACATGATGGTTAATTGAAAGATGTAAGAAGATGGTTTCTAAAAAATTCAAAATTTCAAATGAATACTGAAATGAGCGTATTAATTGAGCATAAAAGTTTCAAAATATTTTCTAAATTATCATTTATTTAGTTTTATTTCATTTTATTAATTTTAGTCTCATTTCTGCCTAATGCAGTGTAATAACGATGTTTAATCAAACTGTGTTTTAAATAGTAATTTTTGAATTATTCCTAAAAGTAATAAGTACCTTTTAATAGAAAAAACTTAATAAAGTAAAATATTACCTTTTAATAAAATAAAAATTTAGTTAGTACTTTTTAATAAAAATTAGACATATAAATATCACTTGGCATATTTCAAATATTACGCGAGCAAAGCCGCGGGGTTTGCGAGTCATCATACTCCTATTATAAAGAGGTAAAAATTGTTTATTTGTCGGAGATAAGCTCAGGAACTACCGAACCGATTCCAAAATTAATGGTATCAAAATGATCGTGTTCGCCCAACTTAGAACATAGGCTATATCTTATGTCGGTGCCACTACCCCAAAAGGGGTGCAGGAGCAAAAAACGTTCTAAAAATGCGATTTTTGCGTTACTGAAGGGCCTAGAAATATGAAATTTGGAATATTGGTTACTTATAAGATATAAATGGTGTCTAAGAACAGTTCTTAAACAATTCGAAATTTAAAAGGGGTGAAAATGCACAAAAAGCGTTCTAAAAAACGTTCTAAATGGTAGTTTCTACATAATCTCATGAAATACCAAACCGATTCCAAAATTAATGGTATCAAAATGATGGTGTTAGTCCAACTTAGAACATAGGCGATATCTTATGTCGGTGCCACTACCCCAGAGGGGGTGCAGGAGCAAAAAACGTTCTAAAAATGCGATTTTTGCGTTACTGAAGGGCCTAGAAATATGAAATTTGGAATATTGGTTACTTATAAGATATAAATGGTGTCTAAGAACAGTTCTTAAACAATTCGAAATTTAAAAGGGGTGAAAATGCACAAAAAGCGTTCTAAAAAACGTTCTAAATGGTAGTTTCTACATAATCTCAGGAAATACTAAACCGATTCCAAAATTAATGGTATCAAAATGATGGTGTTAGTCCAACTTAGAACATAGGCTATATTTTATGTCGGTGCCACTACCCCAAAGGGGGTGCAGGAGCAAAAAACGTTCTAAAAATGCGATTTTTGCGTTACTGAAGGACCTAGAAATATGAAATTTGGAATATTAGTTACTTTTAAGATATAAATGGTGTCTAAGAACAGTTCTTAAACAATTCGAAATTTAAAAGGGGTGAAAATGCACAAAAAGCGTTCTAAAAAACGTTCTAAATGGTAGTTTCTACATAATCTCAGGAAATACCAAACCGATTTAAAAATTTTGGTGTCAAAATGACAGTGACAACGCTTGCTCCAAGATAGGCTATGTTTTATGTCCGTGCCACTACCCCAAAGGGGGTGTAGGAGCAAAAAACGTTCTAAAAATGCGATTTATGTGTTACTGAAGGGCCTAGAAATATGAAATTTGAAGTATCAGCTACTTATTAGATATAAATGATGTCTAAGATCAGTTCTTAAACAATTCGAAATTTAAAAGGGGTGAAAATGCGCGAAAAGCGTTCTAGAAAATGTTCTAAATGGTAGTTTCTACACAATCTCAGGAAATACCAAACCGATTTAAAAAGTAATGGCGTTAAAATAATGGTGAAAATCCTTGCTCCAACATAGGCTATGTTTTATGTCGGTGCCACTACCCCAAATGGGGTGCAGGAGAAAAACGTTCTAAATTGCGGTTTTTGCGTGACGGAAGGGCCTTGAATCGTGAAATTTAGAATGGTAGTTAGTTATAAGATATCAATGATCTTTAAGGACATTTCCTAAAAAAATAGAAATTAAAAAGGGGGGTCAAAATGCGCAAAAAGCGTTGTAAAAAACGTTCTAAATTGCAATTTCTATGCATTCTCAGGAAATACTGAACCGATTTCAAATATAATGGTGTTAAAATGATGGTGACAGATCTTGCTCCAAGATAGGCTATATTTTATATATGTTTCTACTAACCCAGAGGAGATGCAGGAGCAAAATGAGCTAAAAGCGTTCTAAAAACGTTCTAAAAGCCGATTTGTCACCAATATCTCAGGAAGAATCAAACTGATTTCAAAAGTAACATTAAGAAATTGATGCTGACTGCCTCTGATCTAACATAGACGCTATTTTAAGTCGGTATCTCTATCACCTAGACGTTGCAGGAGAAAAAAAGCGTTCCAAATTTCGATTTTTGTGATCGGTAGGGGCTAGCAACTTAAAATTAGGCAAGGTACATATGTATTACATATAAATGATCTTTAAGAACAATTTCGAAAAAATTGGAAATTTAAAAAGGTGTGAAAATGCGCAAAAAGCGTTCTAAAAACGTTCTAAATTGCGATTTCTACTCAATCTCAGGAAATTCCAAAGCTATTTCAAAAGTAATGGTCGCAAATCAATGGTGACAGTCCCTGCTATAACATAGGTTATATTTTATGTTGCTGTCACTACCATCTGAGGGTTGCAAAAGTAAAACATGTTCTAATTTGCGTTTTTTTCACAACTGAGGGGTCTAACACATTGAAGTATGGCATGGTATTTACTTATAAGATGCAACTGCTTTCTATGAACTGTCGAAAAAGAATTTCAAATTTAAATAGATGAAGTGAGCGAAAAGCGTTATAAATTACAATTTTTGTGTAAGCTTTTCAAATACCAAACCGATTAAAAAAATAATGATAACAAATTGTTGGGGATAGAACCTGCTCAAACATAAGTTATATTTTATGTCTGTGCCACTACCACCAGAGAGTTGCAGTAGCTAAAATCTTTCTAAATTGCGATTTCTGTGATTCTGAAAAGGCCAGAAACTTTAAATATAGCATGGTAGTTACTTATAAAATATAAATGCCCTCGAAGGACTGTCGAAAATAAATTCGAATTAAAAAGGGGTGAAGTGAAGGGGAGGTGCGAAAAGCATTCTAAAAAAGTCCTAAATTACGATTTTTACGCTATTTCAGGAAATATAAACCAAATATAAAAGCAATAGTTGCAAATCAATGGTAATAGTCTCTGATCCTACACAGGCTATATTTTATGCCGATGATTCTACCACCTGGGATTCACAGGAACAACAAACGCTCTAAAAAAAGGCCTTTAAAAGCTTTCTAAATTACGTTTCTGTGGAATATTAGGAAATAACAAACCAATTTCAAAATTAATGTTGGCAAATTAATGGTAACAGTTCCTATTTTAACATAGCCCTTTATGTTGAGAGAGGTGGTAGGACTTGGAATTTGACATGATGGTTAATTTTAAGATGTAAGAAGATGGTTTCTAAAAAATTCAAAACTTCAAATGAATACTGAAATGGGCGTATTAATTGAGCATAAAAGTTTCAAAATATTTTCTAAATTATTATTTATTAATTTTTATTTCGTTTTATTAATTTAAGTCTCATTTCTGCCTTCTGCAGTGTAACAATAATGTTTAATCAAACTGTCTTTTAAATAGTAATTTTTTTAAATTATTCCTAAAAGCAATAAGTACCTTTTAATAAAATAAAATATTACCTTTTAATAAAATAAAAATTTAGTTAGTACCTTTTAATAAAAATTAGACATATAAATATCACTTGGCCTATCTCTATATATAAAAGCCGTTCTCTGTGTGTATGTCCTCTATACAAATGTTTAATTTTTGACCGATTTGCACGAAACATGCTGTACATAGGCTTTAGAACGTGGAATAGATCCCTGTCACCTTTAAAAAATCATCAGACCAATATTTATCCCTTTTTTCTATCATCTTTCATAATTTAACATTATAGAAATATCTCATTTTAAATTTTCAAATTCAATAGCTTTTTTCCTGTTGCCACACGTCTAAAAAACTGCTCAATAATTTAAAAAAAATCATAGCTCGAGTACTTTGTTTTATTAGCCAATAAAAATTCACACTCGACTGCTATATTTGTACATTTTTGAAATCGACGTCATTCTAATCAGAAAATGCACATTTTTATATATTTATGTAAAAACTTTAACTAAGCATGTTTTAAAATGACCTTAGAAGTACTTTAGTTGAATGTTAAAAAATCTATTTTAATGAAGTCGTTTCAATATCAAGAATCAAATAAGGAAAATGATAATAGTAAAAAAAAAAAAAAAAAAAAAAAATCGTTTGCTAGATATGACGTCAATGTCATCAATATAATTTCAAACTGGCTCTAAAAACTGGATGCTACAATTTATTCCCCATTTCTTTGTAATCTTTAATTATATCATTTAGATAAATGTTTTAATACCTGAAATGCAATGATAACGTTCTACGATTTGTATCGAATACGGTTATATAAAATACGATTTTTGTACAATTTATATTAAATAGAAATTATAGCTACTATTTATTTAGGGTAAGCTTTTTTTCTTTTTTAAACAAAATTTCATGACTGACAGACTTTTTTGTTAGACGTTGAAATAATGGGATGCATGATGTTTAGAGATCAAATTGCAGTAAAAGCGTAATTTATGGTACTGTTAGGTTGTTGCCACCAACAATATGGTGCTAGGCGTTACTCATAGATATGTCTTTTCTTCATAATATTGCATTAATAGCAAACGGATATATCTTTCTGAAATGGGTTACAGGTATATTTAAAAATACATCCGTGATTGAAAATTAATTTAAAATGGATAAACAATCCGTAAATTGAGATAAGCTTTAAAAAAAAAAATTACTGAAAGTACTTTTTGTATTCTATTAGATTTTGGAATAATCAAATGCTCGATGTTTAAAGGTCAAATTGCAGTAAAAGTTAAATTTATGGTTGGGTTAGGTTATTGCCACCAACAATAGGATGCTAGAGTTACTCATAGTTCATCAATGTCTTTACTTTATAATATTGCATTAAGAGCAAACAGGTATATCTTTCGCAATTGGGCTGCATGTAAAGATGAGATTTCCACGTTTTTGCACACCGGTATATTCTTAAAGAAAATGTTGTTCTGTTAAATCAAGAGAGTGTCCCGATTAAATGAAATATCATTTACTCTAACAAAATACTGGTGTGAAAAAATGCGGAAATCTTATCCCTGGCTGCATGCAAATCAAAAATATCCATGATTGAAAATTACTTTAAAATCAATTCACGTGAAAAAATTGAGATACAATGTTCAAATAAATTTCATTTGACAGAAGCTTTTTCTATTCGACAGTGTGAAAAACGAAATTGTATGATGATCATAAGTTAAAAAAATTTTAGTAAAGGCAAAATTTATGGGTTAGATCATTTCCATCATCAGTATAATGTCACAACTGGCATTGTGTTTGTAGTTTTTTTTTTGTATATATATATTCTGAAGATGACTCAATGAAAGAGTCGAAACATGTAAATTTTTTATATTTTTAATGTTTTTTATTATTTAAATGACGCTTTTTAAGCAAATAATTGTACTTTAATATATGTTATGACATTTGTTTGGAATATAGATTATTATGGTATAGTTAATAGTAGACGCAATTAAAACTTTTTTACTTATATTTCTTATCGGTTTTTTAACGATTCGTGGATGGTAATGCACCAATCTCAGTTATTGTCACTGCCGTATTATTTCATTTTAATGTATTTTACCCTGGTGGACCATTATTATTGACACGAGCGAAGCCGGGTAGATCTGCTAGTCATCATATTATAAAGAGGTAAAAATTGTTTATTTGTAGGAGGTAAGCTCTGGAACTACCGAACCTATTCCAAAAGTAATGGTATCAAAATGATGGTGTTAGTCCAACTTAGAACATAGGCTATATCTTATGTCCGTGCTACTGGCCAAACGGGGGTGCAGGAGCAAAAACATTCTAAAAATGTGATTTTTGGGTTACTGAAGGGCCTAGAAACATGAAATTTAGAATGGTAGTTACTTATAAGATACTAATGAACTTTAAGGACATTTCTTAAAAAAAGCGAAATTAAAAAGGGGTGAAAAGGCGCAAAAAGCGTTCTTAAAAACGTTCTAAATGGCGATTTTTACGCAATTTCAGATAGTACCAAACCGATTTAAAAAATAATGGTGTCAAAATGATGGTGACAACCCTTGCTCCAACATAGGCTACATTTTATGTCGGTGTCACTACCCCTAAAGGGGGTGCAGGAGCAAAAAAACGTTCGAAATTACGATTTTTTTGTTACCGAAAGGCCCAGATACATGGAATTTGGAATGGTAGTTACTTATCAAATATAAATGATCTCTCAGAACATTTCTTAAAAAATTCGGAATTTAAAAGGGGTGAAAATGCGCGAAAAGTGTTCTAAAAAACGTTCTAAATGGCGATTTCTACGCAATCTCAGAAAATACCCAACCTATTTCAAAAGTAATGGTTGGAAATTTATGATGACAGCCCAAACGGTTTCAGAAATAATGGTTTCAAACTGATGGTGACAGCCCCCCTCCATCATAGCCTATATTTTACGTTATTGTCTCTACCACATGGGGGTTACAGGAGCAAAAAATGTTCAAAATTGCGGTTTTTTGTGTTACTGAGGGAGTTCTAACATTTTAAATTTGGAATATGGTAATTATTTCAAAGATGCAAATGCTTTCTAAGAATTGTCGTAAGAAAATTCCAAATTTAAAAGGATAAAGTGAGCGAAAAGCGTTCTATAAACGTTCTAAATTACGGTTTTTATGCAATCGTATGAAATACGAAACCGATTTCAAACATAATGGTTGCAAACTGATGGTGATAGAACCTGCTCAAACATATGCTATATTTGATGTCGAGGGTTGCAGGAGCAAAAAAATCTTTCTAAATTGCAATTTCTGCGCTACTGAAGAGGCTAGAAACTTTAAATATAGTACGATAGTTACTTATAAAATAAAAATGTCCGCTAAGAATAGTCGAAAATAAATTCCAAATTAAAAAGGGGTGAAGCGAAGGGAAGGAGCGAAAAACATTCTAAAAGAGTCCTAAATTACGATTTCCATGGAATCTCAGGAGGTAATAAACCGATTACAGAAGTTATTGGTGCGAATCAAGAGTGATAGTCCCTGATCCTATATCAGGGTTGGAAAAAAACCGGGGTTTTTTGTAAAAAAACAAAAAAACCGGTTTATTTGGTTTAAACCAGGTTTTTTTGGTTTAAACAAGGTTTTTTTAAATATAATTTCCTATTGCATACAGATGCATATCTGTTGATAAAGTAGACATTTTTTGATATTATATAAGTAATATAACTTTTGAAAATATTTAAATTAAATAATTACAGTCAATTATATAGAAAATTGAAATCATTTCTAATTTAAACATTATTAGTAACAGCTATGTCTTATGTTCAAAGTAAACTGCTCTACACAGTGAAACATTGATACCTTGAAAATCGTATGAAGAATCCTTTGATTAATAATATAATAATCAATCGCTAAACATTTGAAATGCAGTTCATGAATATAATATATTATTCTGTGGTTGTTATTATTATTTTTTTCTTAAATATCTAAATACTTCTGCTTATTTTGTTTTCTGAGTGATTACTCCAAGTGTCCAAGTGAACTTTTTTGGCCATTAGATTCAGCAACTAACAGAAAAGATTGATTGGTACTATTGAAATGCTATAATTAGCACTCAATTTTTGCAAGTTGTGTTATTCAATTTGATATCTTAAGTTACTCTTTTAAATTCTTTAAGGATAATCTTCCCCAATCCCAATCCAGAAAATTTTCTTGGTACTTTTCGGTTAGCCGGTCGCCAGTGTTATATATACATATATATATTTACATATATATATGTGTGTATATATACATGCATATTTACATATATGTATGTATGTAAATATATATACATAACACTGGCGCCCGGCTAACCGAAAAATACCATTTTCTTTTACAGCTTAACCAAAATCTTAAAATCATTGTATTTTGTTATTAACTGCTGTAAATAATCTGCATTTTTTAAATGAAAATATTTTATGCTAAATATTGAGTATTATTTATCTATTTTATCTTTTCTAATTTCACATGTTTTAAGAAAAATCTAGGTTACCAGATATGTTCATCAGCACATGCTAATTTTCATTCTACATGCATAGAAACATGACCTAGGCTCATTATGTCTCATGTTGACTGCTGAGATGAAGTGTTAAAAGTAGAAATTACTCCTATCTATAATTTAAAACAATTAAATTACAAAAAAGAGAAAACATTATATTAGATTTTTTCCTAAAAAAACCAAATGGTTTTTTTGACAAAAAAAACCATTTGGTTTAAACCGTGGTGTAAACCATGGTTAAAACCACTTGGTTTAAACCGTGCCAACCCTGTCCTATATGGGGTATATTTTATGCCAGTGTCACTACCACCTGGTTGGCAGGAACAACAAGAAAGCCTTTAAAAACATCTAAATTCCGTTTTCTATAGAATATTAGGAAACACCAACCGATTTCTAGGTTAATGTTGGCAAATTAATGGTGACAGTCTCTATTTCAATATTTTTCGAGACATTCTATTTCAACTCTATTTCGACATTTTATGTAGGTGCCACTAACACCAGAGAGATGGTAGACTGTTAGATAAGAAGCTTGGAATTTGACATGATGGTTAATTTTAAGATGTAAATGTGTTAAGATGGTTTCTAAAAAATTCAAAACTTCAAATGAATACTGAAATGAGCGTATGAAATGAGCATAAAAGTCTCAAAATACTTTCTAGATTATCATTTATTTGGAATTAGTTTTAGTTCTTCTTATTAATTAAAATTTCATTTCTGCCTATTACACTTTTATAATGAAGTTTAGTCAAACTGTGGCTTAATTTGTAATTTTTGATTTATTTCAAAAGTGTTCTTCTAATAAAAAATAGTCATGCAAATATCACTTGCCATATTTCAACTATTACGCGAGCAAAGCCGCGGTGTTTGCTAGTATACTATATTTTGCCTTGTTTTGAGATGGTAGACTGTTAGATAAGAAGCTTGGAATTTGACATGATGGTTAATTTTAAGATGTAAATGTGTTAAGATGGTTTCTAAAAAATTCAAAACTTCAAATGAATACTGAAAGGAGCGTATGAAATGAGCATAAAAGTCTCAAAATACTTTCTAGATTATCATTTATTTGGAATTAGTTTTAGTTCTTCTTATTAATTAAAATTTCATTTCTGCCTATTACACTTTTATAATGAAGTTTAGTCAAACTGTGGCTTAATTTGTAATTTTTGATTTATTTCAAAAGTGTTCTTCTAATAAAAAATAGTCATGCAAATATCACTTGCCATATTTCAACTATTACGCGAGCAAAGCCGCGGTGTTTGCTAGTATACTATATTTTGCCTTGTTTTGAGATGGTAGACTGTTAGATAAGAAGCTTGGAATTTGACATGATGGTTAATTTTAAGATGTAAATGTGTTAAGATGGTTTCTAAAAATTTCAAAACTTCAAATGAATACTGAAATGAGCGTATGAAATGAGCATAAAAGTCTCAAAATACTTTCTAGATTATCATTTATTTGGAATTAGTTTTAGTTCTTCTTATTAATTAAAATTTCATTTCTGCCTATTACACTTTTATAATGAAGTTTAGTCAAACTGTGGCTTAATTTGTAATTTTTGATTTATTTCAAAAGTGTTCTTCTAATAAAAAATAGTCATGCAAATATCACTTGCCATATTTCAACTATTACGCGAGCAAAGCCGCGGTGTTTGCTAGTATACTATATTTTGCCTTGTTTTGAGATGGTAGACTGTTAGATAAGAAGCTTGGAATTTGACATGATGGTTAATTTTAAGATGTAAATGTGTTAAGATGGTTTCTAAAAAATTCAAAACTTCAAATGAATACTGAAATGAGCGTATGAAATGAGCATAAAAGCCTCAAAATACTTTCTAGATTATCATTTATTTGGAATTAGTTTTAGTTCTTCTTATTAATTAAAATTTCATTTCTGCCTATTACACTTTTATAATGAAGTTTAGTCAAACTGTGGCTTAATTTGTAATTTTTGATTTATTTCAAAAGTGTTCTTCTAATAAAAAATAGTCATGCAAATATCACTTGCCATATTTCAACTATTACGCGAGCAAAGCCGCGGTGTTTGCTAGTATACTATATTTTGCCTTGTTTTGAGATCTCAAATTGTTTTCTTACTTCCTGAGTCCTATTTTTTTTTTTTCAATTCTATAAAATATAAATAAATTCAAAAAGAAGTAATTGTCACGATCAAACTTCAGTTAATTTTTATCGTTCCAAAACCTTTTCGAATTAAATTAAAATTCCTTAAAATTATCTCATGCTCCTTTTGTAAATATTTACCTTTTCTGAAAGTTTCTTTCAAATGTAGAGTATGCGAAACGTATGTGTTGATAGTAAAATGTAGGACTTGTGCTTCTTCTCTTTTATTCACAGATTTTCTGTTTAAAATCGGATTTCAGTAATTCTTTTTCTGTTTTCGCACAGTCTGGCCGATTTCTTCAATCAGCGCAACGTCCGCCCTTGGTTGTGGAAAGATTTCTTGTTTAATTTGACAAGCATGGGAAGAAGTTATAACCGAGACATTGACATCTTGCATAACTTCACAGACAAGGTGAGATGATATTCTTCATTTGAAAAAAATTCTGGGTTTTGTCTCGCACAAATATTTTTTTCAACAAATGGTTGAATAATAATTGAGTATTTTTATTTTTTATAATTGTGGAAGTTATAAAGTTGATAAGGGCTTAATGCATATCAGTTATACTTGGTTAAATGTCTTTTGCTCCTTAGTTAGCTCTTGCTAAGAGGAATTGGCATCTCCTGAAGAAATTGAAGTTTTATATGTAACCGCAAAGTTAAAAATGCAACATTAGAAGCATAAGAGGAGACACACAGCTACAGGTTTGCCACTGGCGACTATTTTTATATTCTATTCGCGCAGCTATTTTAAGAAAATGAATTTTGAAGTTTATATCTCTTGCAGATGTTGTCAAAGTGTATGTGAAAATTTTTCCTTTTTAAAATGTGGTGCCAGATATACTTAAAAAAGAGTAGCAAGTGGCAGCCCTGAGCTAATACAAGAGACAGACCTCGACACTTCTACCCATCACGGCTGTCATGTGATTAGGCCGGTTGAAAATCAGTACGGCAATTGGTTGTATGTTGATCACGTGACAGTTTGAGATGGGTGGAAATGCCGTAGTCTGTTTTTGTTGTTGTTGCTGCTTTTGTTGGCTGTAAAGACGCCAATGGTTCGACTATTTTAATAATTTGATATCACAAACAAATGCCGTTTACTAAATGTTGAGTACTTCGATAAATTTTGTACATAGGATTATTCACTCCAAAGGCAAAATTCATAAAATACAGTGGAGCACAGTCAAAATGGCAAACATATAAATAAACATAGGGAATTCGGGAAATTTTAAGAAAACATTTATTGTAACATAACCTTATAGTAACTCAAAAGCGTTTGTGATTCCAATTCATCTCTCTGTCTGTCCCTGCGTCTATCTGAACGCATCAAAAGCGTTTGTAATATCGATTCATTTCTCTGTTTGTCTATCCCTCCGTCTATCTAAACGCGCTCTAACTTTCGTAAACATGCTTGAATTGCCATGAAATTTAAATATCTCATTGAAATTCACTACAACATGTTCCTTATTGAAAATGATGTGCTTAGAATTTACAGATAACTTGCAGGATCATAGAGAAGAATTCAGCTCAAATTATGACCTATTGGTGGTAGTTGTTTGAAGTAGATTTTAATGACATTTTTTCTTTCAACTTATCGATATTTACATATGTTATCGAAGTAATATAGCCATTTGGAGATTTCACAGTTACTTTTAATATTTGCCAACAACTGGCTCCACTACTTTGAAAAGAAATCTACAGCCTGACGGTATTTATTCAATAACCTTTTCTATAAGGGTGTTATCTGTAATTGCTTGTGGGTTCCAGGGAGTTTATTATTGTTTAAATCTGATGAGTTTATCTACTTTTAGTGATGTTCTACATTGAATAAAATGTAATGCATTGTTAGGAAACTGTTAGGTTTTTTATTGCCCTTCGATGATAAATGTTTTTTTTTTTCAAACAATTTATGGTTCGTACAAAAATTATAAGTGTTTTGACAAACCTAACTGCAGTCAAAAATGGTCACTATGAACGAGTTGGGTTTGTTTTTGACGGCCAATTATAACTTGAGGGATATAGGCCCAGGGGGGAATGCCCTTCGTGGGGGTCTTTCTAAGGGAACCTAACCCATATTTACCCATGGAAATCCATGGTTAGAAGAAAACCACGAAAACTCCGAACGATTAGGCCGACGGGCACGATTGGGTTTGAACCCAGCACTTCCCGTCTACCAACTTCGAGAGCAGAACCTCTCGGCCACTGGTGGGGCCGTTACTATGAACGAAATAAAACCATTTTTAAATTTTCGGATAGCGCCTATTGTCGTTTCAAATAGAAATAAAGTTCTGTTTATAAAAATATTAAAGATGCGCCACTTTTCATTGCACTTTTTGTTTAAATAAAGTAAAAGTTAGTAGAAATGGATTTATTGAGAAAAATAGGAAAGCAGACGACTTACCTTCACTAGCGAATTACCTTCAAAGAAAGGTGTTTTTTATGGTTTTAAATTTGGAAATAACAATAGTGAAAAAAATGTTTTCTTAATTTAACGAGAAAAGATAACTCTAACAATCTCCTGCTTTTAAAGTTTTATAACTTTACCACAAACATCAGTCCTTAGTGCTAGAATAATATAAAGATATTGATTTACATAAATAAAAACACAGGATACTTCGCCTATTATTTAATAAATGTTTGACTTTTTTTTTTACAACATATTTTCTAACAGGTAATTAAGGAGAAAAAGGAAAAAATATTGTCCGGTGCAAATCTCTGTGACTCAACTGGCATCAAAGAACAGAGCGAGTACTGTGTGAAACAGCGAAAAACTTTTATGGATCTACTTTTGGACATGCACATCAAGGAACGTCAACTAAGCGAAGCCGATATCAGAGAGGAAGTTGACACCTTCATGTTCGAGGTAATGCCATCATTTCTTGGTATATATATATTGACCAAATTCCATAACGAGACTTAATTTTAAAGCTTTCACAACTTTAAAAAATATTTTTTTTTTCAAATTTATACCCTTTTAAAGAAATCATGATTTTTTTCTTTTTTTTTTTTTTTTTTTTTTTTTTTTTTTTTTTTTTTACATTTAATTGGTATTTTAAATCAAAAATTGCGTGAATTGCACGATTCCGTTCCCGAATTTCGGTAACCTAATACAGTGTTCGTACGCTTCAAGCACATTCAAGGACCTTTTATCAGAATTTTCGTAAAGTAATATTTGACTTATTTAAAGAAAAAGATTCCATCATCAGATATAGTGAGCAGTACTTTAGAAAATTTCTGGTATTGGTACTAAACACCTAAAATCCTCTGAATCCCCTGATGCGTACGAACCCTGTAATACATTCTACACAGAGTTGCATTGGACAAATGATATAGCTTTGTTGAGATATTTCAAATCTTCGAATTTACGAATGAAATAAATAGCAAATGAAAAATATAAAAATTACAAATGCGTTTATTTAGAGAAGAAATCGTCTGTGATTAAAAGCTATCATACTTGGCAATACCACAAAATTTAAATGATGATCCTGTAACTGTTCTGTTCTCGCAAACTTTATTTTTAAAGTATGAATGGCATAGAAGAGATGTTTGTATAGATTCTATGGAGCTAAGAAATGAACAATGTTTTTACCTTTTGTGTTAATAGGTTTCACCGTTCCACACCTGTTTTGTAATAAGTTCCAGTAATCTAGTAATTTATTACCTTTCCTTTGCATATACAGTAAAACCTCCCTAAAGCGACCACATGCCGTTCCAAGAAAAATTGGTCGCTCCGAGAGGTGGTCTCTTAATGGAGGTCATGTTTAAATCTAGATTTTAATTGTTGAAAAAAGGTAACAATTAATGTTACTAAAATTTATTTTTCACATTAGGAAAAAATATGAAAATTTAAGTATCAAAACGAAAGTTAATTACATAAGTTAATTACTATAGAGTTTAAAAAATGAATACATTGACGTTTGCTTTGATTTTACGGTTTTATCTTTTATAACTTTTATTTCCAAGTCCTTTCGAAGTTCAGTAAATAAATGCAATTTATTTATCTGTTTCTTTGAGAGTTTCCTGACAGAACAGGGCAGGGGAGTTTCTTGACCGTCATTCTTAATTTGTCATCAGAATTAAATTCATTGCTTGAAATGGCACAAAGAGGTTTAAACATTTAAAACTTACCGGAATAAAAAAAATTCTAAACTTAGTTTAGAAGTTTGATGAGTAATGCGGTCTCCGGAATTATTTTTCTAATAAGACCTTCTTCCAGGGAAAAACGGAATTTGTTTCATTTTCTTCAAAGAAATTGGTCGCTCGTGGAGGGAGTTCAACTGGGATGGTCGCTGAATGGAGGTAAGATTAGTATTGAACCTATGGGAATAAATTTCGTTCCATGAAAAAATGGCCCTTCAGGGAGGTGGTCGCACAGGGAGGTTTCAGTGTACATGTAATTTGAATCGGATGACATTCATACTCTAATGTTACACTAGTCATTGAGATTAATGTGAAAGAACAATAGTTTACTAGGTGATGTTTCTTCTCATTTTATATGCACATTCGCAACCGCTGACGCGAATTCAAGTAATTAGGATTTCTCTAATTCTGCATGCAGGTGCTCCTTTTGCATTTCATACGTTATATTATTTCTCAAAAATATACGCAATACTCATATTTATATATTCAATATAAATGTATATCCATCGATGAGGAGCATTACCATTATTGTATATCCATTTGTAATATTAACATAAATTCCGAAAATGCTTCTGTTAAATAATTCAGCATGCAAGAGTAACGCCCATAGGCGGGGCTTAATGTTAAAAAGGCAAAATCATTCAGTCGCGAATGTGTTAATATCGATTTAAATCTTAGCATTGTTCATTCCGGTGTTTCCCAGCTTCATCCTCTAGTCTACTCCCTTCTAAATCAAGTTCTACAATTAAGCTCCTTTTTAAAATAAAAAAGAGAGAGAGAGAGAGAGAGAGAGAAGAAAATTGACACTTTTTTAGAATCTATCTTAATTCAAAATAGTGGGGAGGAAATACTAGAAACAGAAGTCGAATGCTTAGTGTTGCAACGTTTCACAATCGGATCAACCCGTGCACACCGCATAAAAAAGCAGATTTTATTAAAAGTATTTCCCAACAATGTCTTCGTTATTGTTCCGACAGTTTTCATATTTTCGGTGCAAGCCATTCGATAGTATCTGAGTTCTAATATAGAACAATTGCTTTTAGCTTATCGTTCGAAATAATTTTCTTACTTCGCACTACCTCTTTTATTGGAACGAATAAAATGCAGTCTAAAGTCACTAAAGGAAAAAATTAGGTGTAGGGGAGATGGGGGCACATGTGAAAATGGGTCAGATGTGAACATCGCAATTTTTCAATAGTTATTATAGGTTTTTTATTGGAAAAAAAATTACTAAAGATGATACACCTGTAGACATACGATAACAAATTTTTGAAGCTCTTTGACATTTTGTTTGTCCTCTGTAGCCAAAACACTGTTTTTAGATCTCAAAAGTAAAATCTTTGTTCCAAGTTGATAAGCGAATAACTTTATTTATTTATTCCTTTATTTGAATTTGAGTGTTTTAACATATACTCTGAATACTAATAAATATTTTCGATACAGTTATTTTTCTTCTAAAATTGAGAAATGTTAATGATTTATCAATTTAACAGAAGCAGCAATGTGGGGCACCTGTGAACAGACTAGTTGGGGCAGATATGAACAGTTCATAAGTGCCCCAATAATCATTCTGTGTTTCTGTTCCTTTCAGTTAACTTAATGAGAAGTAATGTCAGTTCCATTATCTATAATTTTTCTGAAGTAGAAGATATTTTCTTCACACGAAGTTGATTTTGTATTGAAACTTCCACAAACACATCTTTCAGCAAATACATAAAGATCAACAAGCTCGTTTACGTTTAATTGTACTTTAAATAAATTTAATGTTTTCTAAAATGCAATACGTGTTATGTATTATTTTACTAAACGGTTTACAACAATATTTTTTATGCATTGTTAATACAAAAGTATCACCTTGAACAACTTTACAAATTTTTCAATTACATTTGTCCTAAACTTGCAATGATAACTAACTTCCATCTCTAAAACAGTTATGTGTATGATGCTTTGAATGGAGATAGATATCAGTAATATTTTAAGAAAGTAAAACTTTTAAACTGATAACTACCGTAAAATCCCGATTGTAACCCTTCCCCCCCCCCTTTCAAGAGGGGGGGGGGTTATAGTCGAGATTTTTTTAATGATTAAAAAACCCATCTTTATCTATAATTTACAAGTAAATAAAGCAAATACAGGAGGGAGAATCGTTTGTATTTCGGCAGATTTCCGACAAATAGTAGTAAATGCCCCCTCCTTAAAATTTCCTCCAAACAAAAACCCCTAAGCAAAATGTAAAGGTTTTAATTTCTTTTTTAAAATTGCTTCTTTATTAACCATTTGGAAAAATGGTTATTGTTCTCGGTCAAGGTAGGAAATCAAAAACATATCTGAAGCTTTTTATTAGTTGAATCCGCATTTTATTCGTTTTGTGATTGGTCTATACAGTAATCTGTATTTTCCCTTCACTTTCGACAGAGATGGATACTTCTGTTGCCACTATGACAAAAAAGTAATAAAAACTACAAAAAAAATTATAACTCAAAAACAAATTGAGATACAGCTTTCAAACAAATTGCTATTAAAAGTGCATTTTTTTCTCTATGCGACGGTAAAAAAAAGTAATATTGTAGGATGTTTAGAAGCTTTAAAATGAAATTTCATTTAAAATTGGTCCAGTAATATTAATGTTTAATCCATGGCGTACGTAATGTATGACCAGCCCCGTAAAAGTTTAAAAATTTACAATATCAAAAAATGTAATCCATGACGTACGTAATGTATGATCAACTCCGTGCGATTTTTTATGTCTTAAATTTCAGTCTTTGGAAAAATCATTTTCCAAATAGTCGTTGTAATTTTGGTCCAAGAGCCGACAACACAAGCTTATGTTATAAAGCACAAGAAAAAAACCTTTATTTTATGAAAGAGTAGAAGTAAAGGAATCTAATGATCCATGTCTGCCGAAAGTAAAGTGGTGCATAAGCCAAAAATTAATACCACCAGTGGTTGACTCGTAGGTTTATCATTGTGTTTATCCTACAACTATCCTCCATGTTTTCATATCTTTGTTTGTAGGACAAACACAATGATAAACCAACGAGTCAACCACTGGTGGTATTAATTTTTAGCTTATGCACCACTTCACTTCCGGCAAACATGGATCATTTAGATTTCCCTACTTCTACTCTCCGATAAAATAAAGGATTTTTCCTTGTGCTTGATAACATAGGTTTTTACGCTTTCCGCTCTTGGACTATTTGTTAAATTGCATTTTTTTATATTATTGCAACAATACTCAATGAATCATCTAAGCCGCCCGCCCCCAAATCTATACTTATTTTCATTTTATAATCTTTTGCTTAAACATATTACCCAGAAACTAGAGAAATATATATATATATATTCCTTATGGTGAATTTAACAGGTAATATAACTAATGATTACGATGACAAATGAATAACAGAATAAAAAGCATGCCAAAGGATATTTTTTCCATGTGATCACATGTGTCCCACGTGTGTTCACAACTACTCCGCTGATGGGACAAATATGAACAATTTTTTTAATATAGAAAACTATTAAAAAATGTAAGAAGAACTAGACAGATGATTTTAAAAAATTACCATGTGTAAAAGAAAGTTCTGTTTACTATATTGAGTAGATTTGTTTATAGAAATTAATCCAGTTAGGAGAAAAACTATATTTATGCGAACTGTTCACATGTGCCCCCATCTCCCCTATAGATCAAATACTCTGGCTTTCCTAGATAAATGGTCAATTACCATGGGAGTTCGGGGACAGAAAATGGTCAGTTGTCCAGGTAGATTTCCTACTGCACAATATGGATGGTATATCTGGAATGGGATCAAAAACGAACCCTTTTCATTACTAAAAGTTCAAAATTATCGATATTTAATGTTATAGTGATAGTGGTATAAGGATGTTTCTACCCTCAGTGCTATCCTTTTTTAAAAAATTGGCGAAAAGCATACATACAAGTGTTATAGTGATCGCGACATTATTTCACGTATTTTTGAGGTTGTTGGATCCATTAATTTTTGTTATTATTGCTGTTGTTTTCATGGACGCGGTACTCTAAACGTACTCTTACGTGCGTTATAGTGATCGCGGCATTGCAAAATTTCATGTATTTTTGATATTGCAATGCAACAATATTGCTTTATTCAATGTTTTTTCTTTTTAATTATTATTTTTGTTTTCGTGGTCACGAAGCTCTCATACTTGCATTACAGTGATCGCGGCCTTACCTAATGCTATGTATTTTTTTATATTCTTTTTCAACGAGCTCATTCCTACTTTTTTCCCTCAACAGGTTCTGGTTTAAAGTTATAAACTCTTTTGCCAGAGCACTTGATCTATTTCAAAGTCAGGGCAACTGAGCTATATTTTAACAACGAGGAATTTACTGCAAGTGCAATTGTGCAATTGGCCTTTGAACAAATTTATCTAGTAAGGAATTTGAACCAAAATCTGCACATAGTGTTGCATTCGTGCAACAGTAACCAGCTGTTGCACAGATGGGAAAATGAGGAAGCTATTTAGTATAGAACTCTTCCATCTTTAAGTTTTAATGAATAATGTCTACACTTTTAAAAATCAGCAGCAAACTGTCTAGTTATTTGACCGTTTTTAAAGAAACCGGTTACTTGATCATATTATGAAGCATATCTGACCATATTACTGTCAGAATAGAGTTAAATTCACAGGTTCAGTAATTTGGGATATTTATATACTATATTCTTCTGCCACGCCTTTAATTAAAAATATAGTAGGCAATGAATAATCTGTAGAAATTTCTTCTTAGATTAGTGTTGAGTTTTATGATCTGTGAGAATAAAACCTGTCGCGCTGAAGCATCCCCATAAGTCTATCCAGCTAAGTTGGCAGCCCTAATCTGAAAACAAATAAGAGATACGGTAATTTTCATTTGGTAATCGAGAAAGTGTAATACTCTTCTGCCTGAACAATTAATTTACTTTGAACTTTTTATCCACCTAGGGTCATGATACCACGGCCATGGGTATTATTTTTGCCCTTTACTGTATTGGACTGTACCCGGAAGTACAGAAAAAGATAACTGAAGAACTGGACGGAATTTTCGGAGAAGATATTGACAGACCTGTAACTTATGATGACGTTAGAAATATGAAATATTTAGAATGCGTACTGAAGGTATGTTGTAAAAAGTTTTATGAATTGAAATTTAAGCATCTCCTTTTGCTTATTTAATACTAATGCATAACATTTCGATGTCGACACCGTGTTTTGTTAGGAGTTGGATTAAAATATATATATATAGCGTATGAACATATATGTATAATGTGCATTCAATAAATAACGAGCCGGAGCCTGTTACGCTCAATCTGTTTTTTAAATTTTAGTAGTATTGTGGGGAAAAACTGCCAACTATATGTAGAAACTATTCCGTACGCATTATTGACGCAAGAGGGCGTGTGTCTAGCGACTTGGGGCGAGAAGTTTAGATAAAAGAGATCCAGCGCTGTCCAAAACGAATTTCATATTCAACCTTTGAAATGGAAGCATCAAAACAGGAACAACAAGTCATAGTACGATTCCTTACAGCAGAAGGATGTGGAGAAAAGGAAATTCACAGACGAATGTCTATTGTTTACGGGGAACTTTGCATGTCTCTTTCCAGACTGAAAGTATGGTGCAAGAGTTTTCGCGAAGGCCGAGTATCACTAGCAGATGACGAACGACCTGGCGCTCCAAATCGTGTTGGTGATGGCATTGTCGCTAAAGTGAATGGCATGATTCGTGCGATTTTCATGTATTTGAAGAACTCAAAAAACATTTACGTGGAAGAATTTTCACTCGGACGATGAAGTGCAGGAGGAGATTCAAAATTGGTTCTTGCAGCAACCGAAGACTTTTTATAAGAGGGGAATAATCTAGTTTCACAGTGGGATAAATGCTTAAACCTTCAGGGTCAATATTTTTTAATAAAAACAACTGCTGTTGTCACAGGTGGCCATAGCTCGTTATTTATTGAATGCACTTTATAGTGCTTGAGAAAATAAGTAAGGATTAAGCATTTACATTCCTACATTCTTAGAATCGCATGCGTCGCAGACAATAGCTTAAAAGAACATAAGTATTGTTTCCAAGTATTGTATTAGATTACATTAGAAAATATTTCATAATTAATACTTCATTAAGCGTTTTAATACATTGTTTATTTTCGCTTTTAGGAAAGCCAGCGATTATATCCTTCTGTTCCTGTAATTGGAAGGAAGCTGGATGAAGATATCTATTTTGGTAAATATTGATAATTTTTAACACTTTCCAGCATTGTAGATAAGTATTTTTGACTTCGGTTTTTCTGTCCGTCTGGCCAAACTGTAACTCGCGTAAATGTACTCGGATTGTCCTGTATAATACTTATATGTTATTAACGTTTACTATAGCACGATCGCTAATGAAAATGAAGCGTGAAGCATTAATACATCGTTTCCAGGGGACAGTGAAAAGTTATCTGTTACATTACGATCAAATGGAAAAAATCGTAATGATGTTATATCATTTCGAACATAATGAAATTGATATGCATTTATGAAGTGCAGTAAAACATGCATTCAGTAGAATATGGGACATTTATTACTCATTTACAGAGCCACACAAAAGATTTCCGTTACATGATGTCCTAAGGGGGCAAAATGCATGCAGGATATTTTAATTATGTTAGGCAATTTAAAATATAATGAAATTGATGCCCATTACGGAGGTTTATTACAAGATACTTTAGAATATGATGTGCATAGCACTTATCGCCTCTTTATAAGGTTTCCCAAAAGAATTCATAAGCATTATTGAGTATGAACGCAAATTGCTTAAAGGAGGTTTTTTATCAAGGCATTTTCAAGCTGAACTATATTTATATACTAAGAGATGTATGTAAAATATAAATGTAATCATATACGGTATGCAGTTCCACGCACCACGCATCACGTAATTCATGCTTTATTTACACGATTATAGTGATAGTCATATCTCAAGAACTAATTCAAGGAATTTCATATCTTTAAAATCCACATGATGGGCATAGATTGCCATTTAATTTTGGCACTGTGCTAACGAATATGAAGTATCAACACGTATAAGATAGAAGATCCGTTACGGTATGCAGTTCCACGCATCACGTAAAGATCTATGTACATGTCCTCCTATGAATGAATATTTCTGGAAGGGCGATTTCATTCGTTTTAAGCGCGTTTTTCCTGAATCCGAATTAAACTTTAGCTTAATATGTGGCGTGTATAAAAATCTTAAGTTAATATACAAGACTATTCAAAAGCCTTCATAAATGTTTCCGTCTATTGGTATAAATTGGTGAAGGGGAATTTTCAACTATGTTATGTGGTTTCTTATTAAACTAAATTGTAGCATACTATATAGAGCATATACAAATCTATAGATTATATGCAGCTGTCAATCGCCCAACAGATGGCGCTGCTATGCTGACACTTCACGATTTTTGCAATAGCTCTATCTCAAAAACTAATGCACGGATTTTCATCAAACTTTTGATTCCGTTAGACGTTGACATAAATTTCTGCTGATTAGGTTTTAGTGTAAACCACCAACAGGTGGCGCTGTTATGCTGCATTTTGCTTTATTTACACGATTATAGTGATAGTCATATCTCAAGAACTAATTCACGGAATTTCATATCTTTAAAATCCACATGATGGGCATAGATCGCCATTTAATTTTGGCACTGTGCTAACAAATATGAAGTATCAACACGTGTAAGATAGAAGAAAGTTTTGGGATTCGTACATCCGATTAGTTTATTTTGTCAATCAATGCATTTCTCACCGGATTTCCAAAATTGTTGTAACGTACTGTTAACAGGCTTTCAGTGCTGCTAACTTAACAAATATATCCTTATAAGTACAAAAGTCTCATTATGTTAACACCTAACGGCTATCTTATGATTCATACACTATCGCCAAGTTAAGTATGCCAATAAGTCAAAGGAACAATTTGTAGCTTATGATTTTCAGCATTCCTTCTTTGACGAGCCTTCTGCAAACAAATAACCGCTGGCTTAGCCCCCATCTTCCTTTTTCATCTCTTTTTAATTAAAAGTTTGTAAAAGGCCAACAACATGCCTGAGTCATTTTAATCATCCAAAAAGTGATTTTTTAAGATTTTATAAAGAACTTGCACAAACATGTTTTTGAATTATTCATCAGGGCTAACTAAAACTTTTGCTATACCGTCCCTGTCATTTACAGTAACGTAATTAACCATTCTGACTATTAGCTTCTTCTTGAAGAAAGCTCAGAAAAGCGAAAAACAATTCGATTTTTGGCCAAGATTTCGAGGAAATTTGCCACTGTGTGTCGTTCTAAAAAGAAAATCCAAAAACTTTTCACTACACATGGCCCTATAACCATCGATCTAAAGATGCATAGCTTAAAGATAAAGAGGCATGATTTTTACATAGATAAACATACAAGATAGGACACTTCCATAGAACTTAATGGTAATGCGATTGCGATCACAGCGCATTTAGTGACAATGGGGAAGAAACTTCCGATCCTTGTAATATTTTTGTTATTGAGCATCTACCTTATTGTGATCTTTCTTATTTTAATGTTGCACATCTTTCCTTTTTCAACAGAATCTTACACCGATACATGAAATGTAATAGATTATATTCTATATACCTAATATTTATTCTATGTTCATGCACGGATGACGGATAAATACAAAAAAATTCGTCTTGAATGTTATATGTCAAGTAAATATGATATAATTGGATTTAAAGCTACATAAAGCGATGGTGTAATATAAAAATATACGAAATATTGCACTCTACAAATCCCAGAAAATTTCATAAATATTCCCATTTGGAAGAAATTTTTTTATAGCCGATGTTTAATTAATTTATGAAGTTTAATGTATTAAACAATGGCTCCAATATTCTTTTTAAATCGACGCATTTTCACTTTCTTACAGATAAAATAAAAATATTGTTTTTAATGTAAATAACGTACAATCAGTTCAATAATATTTATAATATTAACATACATAAGAAATAATAATAAAATTACAGATGGGTAAAAATTCCTTTTTTCAAATTTTTCAAATTATACAAATCAAATCAATTTTTAAAATTACATAATATAAATTTTATATATTTAATAAATAGAGATACTGATATGACACATGATAAAATTTTATTCGATGTGAATAAATTAACACAATTACCTGAATTTGATTTTTTGCAATTTAATAAATTTAATTTTTTGCAATTTAATTTCTCATAAACTTACATATTTACGTTCTTAACAGAATTTTCTGGGAGGGGGGGGGGGGTTCTTTTATATTATGATTATAATTATTATTTTGTAAGTTAAAGCTGAACGATACAAGTACGTTTAAAAAAAAAGCAGCTAAATAAATCAAGTATGAATACAATATCGTCTACTTCTGCCTCGTTTAGGAAAGAATAGATATTCAAAACATAGAGCGTAAACATATTTCATCAACATAAAGGTAAATTTCGGAGGATTGTTAATTCTTCCCCCTTGTCGATAGCGACGCTAGTACTGTTGTCATTACAGATTTTGCCATAAGTATCCTATCTTGTATGTTTATCTATGGATTTTTAAACCCATTCTAAAAATCGAGTACTTTATTTATATATTTTACAAATAAATAAAATATTGCCATATCAAGGATGTATTTGTAAAAAAGTACGTTAACTGAATTTGTTTCAATATGAATAGAAAGCTATACCGTTGCAAACTCCAGGTGAAGTGATAGCTGAAATACACAGGAAAGTCTGCAATGCGTGAGTGAGTTTAGCTATATTATGTGCACTATGGGAAATAGTTCTTATTTAAGACTTTTACATCTTAAATTTCGTCAAAGTTTAATTTCGTTACTTGTCTAGAACCGGACTTTTATTCTAGGATTATACTATGTATATGAGGACGTGAGTTTCAAAACTCGCCTTATCCAGAAAATCAAAAACCTCGGCCTATGTCCATTGGTTTTCATTGTAAACCAATATTTTACAACTAGAAAGATAGCTAGTCAAAAATGACGGAAATTGATATATCAAGATATATACAGTTTTTTTCTATTTCGCGAAGGCCCTCATACTGAAAAAGTACCGATAATTTAATTTCTGTATTCCACTATGTAAAGATCATTAAAATCAGGCAGTTAGGAGCTTAGACAGTACAGCGCCTTCTAGTGGCGGTTATTTTATTAGTAGCAACGGACTGAAGATGTAAAGACGGACATTTTCGTACATTACACTTTAAATTCTGACCCATAGATTTTGATAAAAACCTTAAATGCACGGAGTTTAAATTAAATTTTGGTGAACTCGATTGTGAAAAATTAGTGGGTTTCAGTGGGAATTTCGTCAAATTAGCCAGCTATTGCCAAGTGGGCGTCATATTTGGCAACTTATTTTTGTCGCCAAATTTGGCGATATCTTGCCAACTTGGTCAAAATTTGGCTCTATTGTGGTAATCTATTATGGCTGCTATTAGTATTTTTCAACAATTACTCATTGCTGAAACTCGTACCGTTTTCTCCGTAGGAATCCTAACATGGCCGCGATGAATGAGGTGGTCCAACCGGAATTGTGAGGGACACACAGAGACTTGGATTTTATATAAATAGATAGCAGAAATATAGGTTAAAGCCAGTTTTTTTTTTTTTTTTTTTTTTTTTTTTTTTTTTTTTTTTTTTTTTCAGATTGTTGTGTTTTTTCGGTGCAGGTTTTCCAATAGAATACTTTGATAGAGAAAATACGATATTTTTAATTTTGGATAAGCTAGTTTTGAAATTCACGTCCTCATATGTATATCTACCCTATATATAAAATCCTAATGACACGAATTTATGAAACGATTTTATGAAACGATTAAACGACTAATTATGTTTCACGGCTATTTCTCTTAAAAATAAGAAAGGTTTGGCGGTGGAATTAACACCAATTAATCCGTATTTATCCACAGGATTCAAAACTGGTGTTTGAATTTTAAATTTTGAATTAATTTTAGAGATATTATTTTTTTTCTAATTTTATTTATATTCTATTATTGATGGCAACTCAATTACTCCATTTTTGTGGAAAAAGGGAAGAACAGAGAAAAACTATAGGGATTATTTGATATTTTCCTTTTCATTATCTGCAAATTGAAATTGAAATTATTTTTTATTTCAATCGATAGTGAAACAATATTGTGATTAAATTATGCTTTTCAAGGAAATTTGAAAAAATAAAAATCAGATTTTTACGTCATTTTCAAATTGAAATCAAAAAGTGAAATTATTAAAAACGGAAAGAAAATTTAAAAATAAGAAATAAATGGCCACATATGTTAAATTCAGAAAGTAGGGGAAATTACGTCAAAATATTTACTTTTAAAAAGTACGAAAACTTTAAAAGAATAAAATTTTAAACGCGAAACGCATTTAAAGGTGATAATTACATCATATGTAAAATCCTTCACAGAGTAAAGAAAAAGAATGCCCGAATATTAAGTATCGTCATATTTAAAGAACGTAAAATAATTAAATTACCACGCGTGTAAATTTTCAATGGGGAATATTAGATCATATTTAAAAAGCTTAATTCTCAAACATTTTTAAATAAAATAATATATTTACCCGTGAATCTTAAAAGAGAAAAAAACTTTATAATAAATAAATTATTACATTAGGAATGCATTTATCAGCAAAAATTACGTCATATATTAAAAAGATATGTTTAAAACAATTTTCACTCCGGAGAATTTTAATGCGACGTCACATGGTATAAAAATAGTGTTGCTAGCAAATTTGTTTATATCATCACTTGATGCAGCATAAATACAGGTAAATGTATGTGCAAAATAGATTTGATTTATTTTGTACGAATTACTATTCGATAAATACATATTAAAAAAAATTCGGATATTTTTTATTAACTAACATAAATGATATACATTGTAAAAATAACATGAAAATATGCATGGTGGTGTATTAAAATAGAGGAAATATTTCATAAATAGGCTAAATATGTTCCTGAAAATAACTAAAACTCGATCAAAACATTAAATATAAGCGTAAATTTTCAAAACTTGAAACCAATGCTTTTCAATACCGTATTTCAGAAAGATATACCCAAGCAGACGGAGCTTTAACTTTGAACCTAAAAAATTAAACTAAAAAAAACTAAAAAAAACTTAAAAAACTAAAAAATTTCTATTATAGTTAAGTCTGCAGCTTTTAATGAGCACGTAGAAAGAGTCTTCAGAGTTTAGTCATACATACATTTCTTGCTTTGTAATTTGCATTCAAGTCATATTTTTTCCTGTTAGTGTACCTATTTTAAGTAACTATTTTTCTTAAAAATTCTACTTCTTTCAGACTTTTAAAATAAAATTAGCATTTTCCGAATAAAAAAAAATAATACAAAATTTATGCAAAACCCATGATATAATTTATTATTCGTATTTCAAATTTGTGTTTTAGAGATATGACTCTAAAAAAAGTTATTTTACGAATTGTTTTATTCTACAGGAAATTAACATGAAAAGAATGACGATTGACAAAGAAATTTTTTTTATCCTCGATATTTATTTATATCTTTTTATTTTTTAGGAAGATATTTTGTATTTATTATGTGTGAAACAATCTTTACTTAGAAAAAGGGAGGGGGGGGGTTAAAACTGATAAAAAGAAAAGGTAAAATACATTGGAAAATTCTTCAAATACAAAAATTTAAATACAGACAGTCTCATAAAATGATTGCACATATAAGTTCCATATCTGTTTATATAAAAGGAAATAAATTAACACCTGCCCCAAATCGTCTGCCACGGTACCGCAGGGTAAACAGAGAACTTTTTGTTCTAACAGATGCGGTAAGTTACTAGTCTAAAATGTAAGCTTTTGCGTGTGCTTTTTTTAATGGAAGAAAAAGGCGTCGCCATTTTCGGATACACACGGATATTAATAATTAATTTATGGAGCTCAAAAAGTAAGTCTTATTTAATTTAAATTGTTTATTCCTGTTTTGTATATTTGTGAGATGAGTTAAATAGTTTTATATTATACCTATAGAAAGAGACTTATCTGGGATTGTTTTTCAGATTAGAAATTAACATTATACTGAATGGGAAATGACGTTTTACATACTATAGTAGTGAAACTTTTGAAAAACTTTTTTTCATTGCTAATAATATTTTAAATTATTATTTAAAATCCTAAATCTTCATATCAATGTTTTCAGATTTAACATTTGCCAAAATTATAAAATAATAGGAATTCCTTGTAACATATGGAGAGATTTTGGAGAAATTGTTAAATCTAACAATACATTTAATTCATCTATTGTACTTTGTTGTTTAATAGTACAATTATAAATACTAATTATATAGTGTTTTTCAAATTGGTATATTTATTTTTTTAAATTGTATGTAAGCACGTTTTTGCTGTTCGTGATTTTAATCAAACATTTAATTGTAGACATTCAGAATCAGTTATTAAATTTTCTTCGATTGTAAACTCATTTTCTACGTTTTTGATACACGTTCGATACTTCGCATTAAAATATAAAATAATGCAATTAAGCATTGAAATAAAGTGTTCTTCATGCCTGATAACAAGTTTATAGATTTAACTGCTTTACTATACTTTTTAAAATTTGATATTTATAATATTTATAAAAAAATATTTATAATTTATGATATTTATAAAAGTTGATATTGTACTGTTCATTAGCGATAATTGCTGGAAATGCATTTTTAATTATAATATGCGCTTTTACGATTCACTATATTTATGCATAGTATATGGTGTATATAAAAGCTATAAGTCACATACAAGGGTACACAAAAGTATACGTAAGAGTTAAGGGGTATGGGCGCAAATTGCTTAAAGGTGTTTTTTAGATGAGTTATGGATTTTTATGTTGAACTGCATTTAATTTACTAAGAAATGTTTATAGAATATGGATAAAATGATACACAGGGTCACGCAAGGAAATGGATAATATGGCCGTCTATAAATTATAATTTCTGGAAATGTGATTTCAGCTGTTTTAAGAGTGTTTTAATTTGAATTAAATTTTAACTAAATAGTGGCGTGTAATAAAGATTCTAGGTAAACTACAGGGTTGTACAAAAGTATTCAAGTATGTTTTCATATATTAGTATAAAATGCTGAATGAGAATTTCAACCTGTTATGCGTTTTCTTGCTAAACTAAATTTTCACATTATATACTAGTATATATCAACCTACAGATTAAATACAGGGCTATTCAAAAGAATTGGAAAACATATTTGGCTATGGACGGTAACTGCTGAAATCAGTTTTTCAAATGTTTTATGCGTTTTCTAAAATATTTACTTAGTTATCTTATTTACGTTATTTCCTTAAATTACGATGTCTAGTCAAAGCATTCAGGAAGCGTTGGAAAGTGCTTTATAATCTATGCTTAACGCATGATTTTTCTTACTTGTTTTTTCTATTTCCCAGATCAGCCATTTCCTATAAATCATACCAAATCTATTTAGCTCATATTAACAAAATACAATATACACGGGAATAAAAAAGTTAAATAAATATGGCTTACCTTATTCTTCTTTAAATAGGAAATGTATTAATATCCGTTAGACTCCATGTTCGTATTTAATAAAATAATAACAAATCACAACACATAAAAACTTACACATTCTTAATATAAAGCTTGAACTCAAGATCAAGCTTAGAACTTAATAAAAAAGGATGCCAGTTGATAAGCATTGTTTTTTTCAGTGTAAAAATTAAAAGTATTTTAGAAGAATAGGACTCCAAAATAGCGATACATTGCTAAAAAGTACGGTAAAAAGATAATATTGTATATTTCAAACAAAACTTTATTTTAAAATTCATCACAGTGTTTATAACAAGAATCATCACAGTATTAATGCTTGGAAATTTTTCCAGAGAGAAACATTCGCCTTGCAAACAATATTTAAAATGGAAATCAAATTTCAAATTGATTGCTTAAAAGGCGCAAAAGCCAACATAGTGAAAAAAATTCCATAACGGTATTCAATCCGGGCCATCAGTATAGCGCACTGACATTCTACCGACTAAACCACATGGAACGAGACCCAGCCTGGAAAATGTCTTACTATTACATGTTGGCAAGGCTACAAACGCAGCACAAGATGGAATAGTTATCATGAGCCACCGACATGGGGCAAACACTAAACTTAATTAAATCCAGCAGCGATTCAAACATATGAATACTTGGAAATTTTTCCAGAGAGAAACATTCGCCTTGCATACAATATTTCAAATGAAAATCAAGTTTCAAATTAAAATTGCATTTTAAGCAATTAATTTGAAATTTGATTTTCATTTGAAATATTGTATGCAAGGCGGATGGTTCTCTATGGAAAAATTTCCAAGTATTTATATAGTTTGAATCGATGCTGGATTTAATTAAGTTTCGTGTTTACCCGATGTTGGCGGCTCACGATAAATATTCCATCTTGTGCTGCGTTTGTAGCCTTGCCAACATGTACTAGTAAGAAATTTTCCAGGCTGGGTCTCGTTCCATGTGGTTTAGTCGGTAGAATGTCAGTGCGCCACACTGATGGCCCGGATTCGAGTCCCGGCTTGGAATCTTTTTCTCTATGTTGGCCTTTGCCCTTTTAAGCAATTAATTTGAAATTTGATTTTCATTTGAAATCATCACATTGTTTATGACAAGTTCGTCACAAATGACACATATTTCACAAATTAGTCACAGTGTGACGTCAAAGCATTGTCGCTGTCGTCACAGGTTCATCACAAAGTTAATGCCAAAATAGTCACAAATGACACACTTTTCACAAATTTGTCACACCATGACTTCACAGAGTGGTCACAATGTGACGTCACAAACGACCTCTAAAACGGCCATAACGACCTCGCATTCAAGTCACTATGACGTCACGTGACGTCACATCGACGGTCACAAAATCACAGTGTGACTTCACAACGACGTCGCCGTGACGTCACCATGCCTTACGGGTATTGCCCATAGCGTCGTTATAAAAGTAAGAAAGATAGCGACATTTTTAACCTAAACATTTTATACAAACTAATTTTTAAATGTGTAATTGAACTGACTTATCAATCCCGAAACCAGCCGTCATTTGTTACGACAGAGATGGATGAGGCCATGGTAATCGAAAATTGCCCCAGTCCAACGGAAAAGCATGGTAACCCGATTACAGAAGATAGCCACCTTCATAGTGATAATATAATTCAATCTTCTGTAACCGCAAATATTTTAAAAACAAGGCACATTACTATATTTTTAGAGTCTGTAAAGCCTGAATGGGGGTTAGCGGGCGTAGCTCGCAGGGGACAGAGCCCCCTAGTGTATAGATATATAATTCTAGAAATAAAGGATTTACTTTTCATTTGATTTTTCCACTATAGTGGATAGATAAATATAAAAATATAAATCAGCAGTATTATATTCATTCATTTCAGAAGGTCTAAAGGTACCGAAAAATACAATGATTCACTTCAATATGCTGGGATTGCACAGGGATCCAAAGGTGTTTCCAAATCCGGAAGTATTTGACCCAGAACGGTTCCTGCCAGAAAACTCCCTCAATAGGCATCCATATGCTTATGTTCCTTTCTCTGCTGGTCCAAGAAACTGTATCGGTAAGTTAATATGATAGGATGTTTACTGATTTTTAACCTCTTCGGGAGAGGCATATTCTTAACATTTTTTTAATTTTTTCGGCATCAGATTTTTTAAATAGAAATCTTTCTCTTGTTTAAACACTGAGAATCTAATAATAATTAAAAAAAAAAAAGTGCTCAGCTAAACTGATGGCATTGAGCTCAGAGGCTATTCACACTAATTGTATATTATACTCTTATTTTAAAGAATAATGCAACTAAAAAAAAATAAGTGAAAGGGGATTATACCCCGTTTCCATCTTTTATACTTAACCAATGAACCTCCAAATCTAATCAGGGAAGCTCCTTAATATAATAAACCGGTATACCAAATTGGAGCAAATCGAATAATTCTGTATGAAAAACCCATTTATCTGAATTAAGAAGGGGGGGGGGGTCTAATCCCTTTTCCTCCTTTATCCTTAACCAATGGACCCCCAAAACTAATCAGGGAAGTTCCTTAACATAATAAACCGGTATACCAAATTTGGAGCAAATCGAATAATTCTGCATGAAAAGCACATTTATCTAAATTAAGGGGGATGGACTAGCCCCCCTTTTCCCCCTTTATCCTTAACCAATGAACCCCCAAAACTAATCAGGGAAGTTCCTTAACATAATAAACCGGTATACAAAATTCAGAGCAAATCGAATAAATCTGCATGAAAAACCCATATATCTGAATTAAGGGGGAGGGACTAACCCCCCTTTATCCTTAACCAATGAACCCCCAAACCTAATCAGGGAAGCGCCTTATCAGAACAAAACTAGAAAATTTTTTGAAGCAAATGGGATGTTTCTATCAAGAGTTATCGCGTTACGTACATACGTACGTACGTACATACAGAGCCGGCGGGCACATAAGCTCTCAGGCTTTGATAGCCTGTGAGCTAATAAAAAATAATAATAAGGGGTTGTAGAACACTAGAGATTTAAAGAATAAGTAGTGGCATGATTTGTATATACTATAAGCGATATCAACACTCCTTACAAATTAATCAATGCCTTACTAATTACCTTCTTCTTTAAGATATTCTTTGTTTAATCGTATAAGTAGTGACAGAAGTCGAAAAGTAGTGACATCATTTGTATATGCTATAAAACAGTGTTTCTCAACTTGTATGCCGCGGCACATCAGTGTGTCATGAGAGATTGTCAAATGTGCCACGAGGGTTTTTGTTAAAATAATTAAAATTGCATGGTGTCGTATCAACGATACGACATTTTCAATTTACTACCTTCCTTGTTCACTCCTTTACCCGTATTAGCGTTTCCAGCGCACCACTCCTCTCTTGTCTTAAAGGTCCATCCAAGAACATCGTCACATCAACATCAAGACTGAAGTCATTTAAAGAAAAATTAACACTGTGGAAATCTGTAGTATCAAAAGGAAATTTTCACTGCTTTCCAAGTGTGACAGCTTTCTCTGCAACATATCGCCCTCCCCCCCTCTCCCCGTTACTCAAAATCTACTTTGAACAAATAAAGTCATTATATTAGTTCTTTTTTTAGGTAGCTTTCTTTACAAAAAAGCTACCTATTGCAGCCGTTCGGAGGAAAGAGATTTCAAAAAATTTTGGTATATTTTCATCGATCATGACCCCCAGACCCCGAAACCACCCTCCGTTCAAAATTTATATATATATATATATATATATATCTATCTACATATATATATATATATATATATATATATATATATATATATATATATATATATATATATATATCTGACCTATGTCACACTGTAACTCCCGTAATTATGAACCGATTTCGATGTAATTCGGTGTGTACATAGTACATACCAATGTCTCGACCGAGTTCGTTGGCCAGCTTCATCCGCCGTTTTGTTTCAAAATGGCGGCCATTTAAAATTTTTAAAAAAATTTAAAACTTGAAATGTGGTACCAAAAAATTAAAAACGGAAAAATATTTTTTTCTTATGTATTTGACCTTTATACAAAGATTCCGGAGCAGTTTTTGTTTCGTCTATACCTTAAAAAATGGCTGAGTTATAGCATTTTGAATTTCTAGCGTGGCTGACATTTTGAAACGTCCTGAATTTTGTCACGCGATAAAAGGCGTATTTATGAACCGATTTGGATGTAATTCGGTGTGTATATAGTACATACCAATCTCTCGACCGAGTTCGTTGGCCAGCTTCATCCGCCATTTTGTTTCAAAATGGCGGCCATTTAAAATTTTTTTAAAAATTTTAAATTTGAAATGTGGTACCAAAAAATTGAAAATGGAAAAATATTCTTTTCTTATGTATTTGACCTTTATACAAAGATTTCGGAGCAGTTTTTGTTTCGTCTATATCTTAAAAAATGGCTGAGTTATAGCATTTTGAATTTCTAGCGTGGCTGACATTTTGAAACGTCCTGAATTTTGTCACGCGATAAAAGGCGTATTTATGAACCGATTTGGATGTAACTTCGTTTATACATAGTACATACCAATGTCTCGACCGGGTTCGTTGGCCAGCTTCACCAGCCATCTTGTTTAAAAATGGCGGCCATTTAAATTTTTAAGAAAAATTTAAATTTGAAATGTGGTACCAAAAATTGAAAATTGAAAAAATATTTTCTTCTTATGTATTTGACCTTGATAAAAAGATTCGGGAGCAGTTTTTGTTTCGTCTATATCTTAAGAAATGGCTGAGTTATAGCATTTTGAATTTCTAGCGTGGCTGACATTTTGAAACGTCCTGATTTTTCTCACGTAATAACAGGCGTATTTATGAACCGACTTGGATGTACCTTGGTGTGTACATAGTACATATAAATATCTCGACCGAATTCGTTGCCCAGCTTCATCCGCCATCTTGTTTCTAAATGGCGGCCATTTAAAGAAATTAAAAAATAAAAAAATTTAAATGAGATACTAAATAATTGGAAAATGAAAAAGATTTTTTTTGTATGTGTTTGACCTTAATACAAAGATTCCGGAACAGTTTTTCTTTCGTCTATATCTAAAAAAAATGGCTGAGTAATAGCATTTTGAATTTCTCTTGTGGCTGACATTTTAAAACGACCTGATTTTTGTCACGCAATAACAGGCGTATTTATGAACCTATTTGGATGTAACTTGGTCTGTACATAGTACATACCAATGTCTCGACCGAGTTCGTTGGCGAGCTTCATTCGCCATCTTGTTTCAAAAGGTTTGCCATTTAAAAAAAATTAAATTTAAAATTCAAAATGAGGTATTAAAAAATTGGAAAATGAAAAAGATTTTTTTTTTTATGTGTTTGGCCTTGATACAAAGATTCCGGAGGAGTTTTTGTTTCTGAAAATTTGTTCTTTTGTTGATATCTTAAAAAATGGTTGATTTATAGCACTTTGAATTTCTAGCATGGCTAACATTTTGAAACGATCTTGTATTTGTCACGCGATAACACACGTATTCGCCTATTTCGATGTAAGAAGGCATGTGGATAGTATACATCAACACCTCGACCAAGTTCGCTGGCCAGATACATCAGCCATCTTGTTTCAAAATGGCGGCCATTAAATTAAAATATATATATATATTTAAAGTGAGGTGCAAAAAAATTAGAAATTGAAAAAGGTTTCTTTCTTAAGTATTTGATCTTGATATAAGGATTCAGGAGCATTTTTTGTTTGTCTTTACCTTAAAAAATGGCTCAGATATAGCAGTTTCAATTTCTATTATGGGTGACATTTTGAAAAATCTGATTTTTTGCATGCGACAGCACTCCTATATATTAACCGATTCCGATGTGAGTGAGTATGTGCACAGCAATTACTAAGGTCTCGACCAAGTTCACTGCTTAGCCTCATCCACCATGTTGTCTTAAAATGACAGGCACTTTAAGAAATTGCCGAATTTGGCAGCCAAATATAAGTTACTTTAAAGAAAAGCAGCTTGGATAAAGCTGACTAATTTCGCGAAATTCTCATTCATTATATTGATAAAAATTAGTAATTGAATCTCCTATATTCGGTTTCCACTAAATTGAGCTTCGTGTGTTTGCATGATATAAGTTGGCTTTTTTTAAATAAGGATTATGAAAGCTACCTCTTCCTCCCGGCACTGGCCGGAAGGACTTTTTTAAACAATACGTAGTTCTACCTTCATATATATATTTTTTCTTTCTTTCTCCTTTTCACAACGACTTTAACGCAACACGTACAGAGATTTATAATTTCATTTTTTTTCCACTTATTCAAAATTGCCATTCTTGCATAATTATTTTAACGGTCTGTATTTAAAAGTAATCAAGGACACATAAGCCTAAGTGCATCTGCACTTTTTAACGTTTCATTTTCTTTATCGTATTTTATCTGCGTTATAAATAAGCCACTCTTAATTGCTATTAGAATTTGACGGGTAAAAAGAAATAAAGAAAAAAAGAAAAAAGTATTTTATGGGAATTGTGGTTTCAAATTATATTTCATTTATCTTAGCACATATGCCTTCTACATTTTACATACATTCGTTAAAGATTTCACAATCACATTTAAGCGCAGTCTGTTGTTAAAGTAAACAAAATCAGACTTCATGTCGCTCTTATTCATGATATATGTAGGGTTGTTTTGCATCCTGTGGGTGTGCTGAAAGGGGGGCTGCCACATTATTTGTCTGCTAAACCTGCCGCCAATGCTTTGTCTCTGTAATTTCGGCGTCAAAAACTTTGCAAATTGGCGATAATGTAATACGCCAAATCATGTGATTCAGTACGCAAAAAGTGCAGTTGGCTCCCTACCCCTGTGCTGTAAGGTCTGATAAAGGGGCAGCCGTTATTTTCCTTTTTTCACGTTGCGGAGCACTTTGCCATGGATAGTTATATATCTACATATCTTCATATTTGATGTTCTTTTTACGAATTGTCTGTTTTCATTTGAAAATGAATAAACATTGACTGCATTTTCTTTCACCTATAATGTTGGAGATTTTTTTTATCTTACAATACCATCGAACCCCTGAACCACCGCTGCATGGAGAATCAAACTACTCCATACCAAGTGCAAATGAATTTCAGTCGAAAAGAAAAATTGCAGACGAAATAATAAGTACCATTGATGAACTTAAGAGCCATTTTTTTTTTTAATCAGACAAAGTGCGATAGTTGTATTTTTTGTTTTGCGTGATTTTTTTATGTTGAAGTAGATCATATTTAATGAATAATGTGCAATTTTGAAGCTCTGAAAAAATTTCTTGTATCCTGTAGAAAATGTCAAAGTTCAAGACCATGAACCCCATTTTTCATGAAAATTGAAATGCCAGTATGTTTGAATTGCTATATCTCTGGAAAGCAACAACATCGTAAAATTCGTTTGTGATAAACTGTTAGTATAACACTACACGCTTAGTAAAATTTACTTGGTTCCATGAGGCATGTTTAATTTTCATTGTTATGTTGCCACAAAATGCAATCAAAATGACGTATTTCTCCGTTTTCTGCACTTATTATCTTGGTTAAGCAATAGTACCCAATTTTTTTTAAAAATAGAATATGAAAGTTTACTATCAGGACAAGGTAAGTAATGTAGAACTTTACCGGGATATCGATGCTGTTAGGAGATATAATCTGTTAAATATTCAAAAGTTCCAAAATCTGCAACTTTTGAATTAATCCTATCTCAAAACAGCATCACAGTTGAATAAAAAATATATATATCAGGTAGTAAAAGAAAATAAGTTAAAACTGGTGTGAATGAATAAAAGCAAAAAATCTTCTTAAAACCCCATAAAAAATTTTTAAATGCACTAGGTCTTTCGAAAGATCTGAGTCTTTGTTCGACAGGCGCAAAGAAGACGTGCTTCTACTATGAAAGCAGCAGCAAGACTCTTGCTTGCTTTCTTTCTTTTGCAAAAAAAGCAAGCAACCTTTTGCTTTTTATTTTTTATTTCTTGCTTGCTTTGCAAAAGTCTTGCTGCTGCTTTCATAGTAGAAACACGTCTTCTTTGCGCCTGACGAAGAAAGATTCAGATCTTTCAAAAGGCCTAGCGCATTTAAAATAATTTTTGATGGTGTGTTAAGAAGATTCTTTTGTTTTTACTTTCTTCTATCTTTAAAAGAAGAAAGTATTGGTTTCATGAAAATTTTCGAATTTCAGTTTTCGACGGATTTACATGTTTTATGGGTCAGAGATTCCAAAAAACAAGTTTTTACAAAATATCTGTCTGTGAGTCTGTCTGTCCGTCTGTCTGTATGTGACACAAATTTCGTGGGCGCTCTATCTCAAGAGCTAATGCACGGAATTTAATAAAAATTTATATTCAGATAGTCCCCGATATAGATTGGTGCTGATTAGTTTTTGGTGTAAATCGCCCAGCAGGTGGCGCTGCTATGTAGCATTTTGCAGGATTTCCGCAAAAGCTCTATCCCAAGAACTAATGCACGGAATTTTATAAAACTTCAGATTCCGTTAGTCCTTGACATGAATGGATGCCGTTTACGGTTTGGTATAAATCGCCCAACAGGTGGCGCTGCTATGTTGCATTTTGCATGATTTACACTATTTTCGCAGTAACTCTTATCTCAAGAACTAATGCACACATTTTCATCAAATTTCATCATCGGATCATCATCAGATCATCATCATTATCATCATCGGATTTAATTAGTCCTTCATATGAAATGATGCTGACTATGTGTTGGTGTAAATCGCCCAATAGGTGGCGGTGCTGTGCTTCATTTTGAACTATTTCCTCAATAGCTCTATCTCAAGAACTAATGCACGAATTTTCACCAAACTTCAGATTTAAGTATAACTTGATTAATATTGCTGCTGATTATGTCTTGTTGCAAATCGCTCAACAGGTGGCGCTTCTGTGCTGCATTTGTCATGATTTGCGCAATACCTCTATCTCAAGAACTAATGCACGAATTTTCCTCAAACTTCATATTCAGTTAGACGTTGACATAAGTTGGTGATAATTAGGTTCTGGTGTAAATAACCCAATAGGTGGCGCTGCTGTGCTGCATTTTGCTGGATTTACACGATTTCAGTAACAGTCATAACTCGAGAACTAATGCACGGAATTTCATATTTTTAGAATTCTCATGATAAACACAGATTGCCATTTAATTTGGCACTGAGATAGTGAATTTTGAAGTATTGACATGTATGAGATAGAAGAAAGTTTTGTGATGGCCACAACATACTAGTTATCAAGTAGTAGTTGAACATATGTACAAAAGTATGAAAACGAAAAATAAATGGGGTCTCATGCTATTTTCAGAAGAAAAAAATGACAAAAAAGCAGCGCAATAATCAAGCTTTTCCCCTAGAAGGAGAAAGAGAAAAGGGATGTTCCATTTCTTCATTGGGGAAAAACATATGAAAGGGAAAGAGAAACGGGATAAATCACTTTCTTATAGCGAAAAAGCCTGATATTGACACTGTCTTTTTGTAACGTTTGTCATTTTTTCCCTGAAAATAGTATGAAATACCACTTATTTTTCGTTTCCATGTTTTTGCACATATGTTCAACTACTACCTGATGTATTTTGTTTTATTCTACTGTGATGCTGTTTTGAGATAGGACTATTTCAAAAGTTGCAGATTTTGAAACTTTTGAATATTTAACAGATTATATCTGCTAACAGCATCGATATCCCGGTAAAGTTCTATAATACTTAGCTTGTCCTAATAGTAAACTTTCATATTCTATTAAAAAAAAATTGGGTGTAATATTGCTTAACTAAGATAGTAAGTGCAGAAAACGGACTAAAACGTCATTTTGATTGCATTTTGCGGCAACATAACAATGAAAATTAACAATGCCCCATGGAACTAAGTAAATTTTACTAAGCATGTAGTGTTATACTAATAGTTTATGACAAAAGGATTTTGGAATGTTGTTGCTTTCCAGAGGTATAACAACCAAACATTTTCATGAAAAAAGGGATTCATGATCTTGAACTTTGACATTTTCTACAGGAAACAGGAAATTTTTTCAGGGCTTCAAAATTGCACATATTCATTAAATATGATCTACTTCAACATAAAAAAAAAATCAAGCAAATTAAAAAAGTCCTTCCGGCCAGTGCCGGGAGGAAGAGGTAGCTTTCATATTCCTTATTTTTAAAAAGCCAGAGTATAATATTCAAACACACGAAGCTTAATTTAGTGGAAACCGATTATAGAAGATTCAATAATAATTTTTATCAATACTAAATCATTACGAATGAGAATTTCGCGAAATTAGTCAGCTTTATCCAAGCTGCTTTTATTTAAAGTACTTATATCTGGTTGCCAAATTCGGCGATATCTTGATATGCCTCCCATTTTAAGCCAACATGGTGGATAAGACTAACCAGTGAACTTGGTCGAGACCTTAGTAATTCCTGTGCACATGATCATTCACATCGGAATCGGTTGATATATACGAGTGCTGTCGCAGGCAAAAAATCAGATTTTTCAAAATGTCACCCACATTAGAAATTCAAACTGCTATATCTGAGCCATTTTTTAAGATAAAGACAAAACAAAAAATGCTTTGGAATCCTTATAACAAGGTCAAATACTTAAGAAAGAAAAATTTTTAATTTCTAATTTTTTGCACCTCATTTTAAATATAATTTTTTTATATTTAATGGGCGCCATTTGAAACAAGATGGCGTATGAAGCTAGCCAACGAACTTAGTCGAGACATTGCTATATACTATCAACATGCCTTCTTACATTCAAATAGGTTAATAAATACGCGTGTTATTGCATGACAAAAATCAGGTCGTTTCAAAATGTCAGCCACAATAGAAATTCAAAATGCTATAACTCCGCCATTTTTTAGATGTAAACGAAACAAAAACTGTTCCGGAATCTTTGTATTAAGGTCAAACACATAAGAGAAAAATATTTTTCATTGTCCAATTTTTTGGTACCTGATTTTAAATTTAAAATTTTTGAAATTTTCTAAATGACCGCCATTTTGAAACAAAATGGCGGATGAATCTGGCTAACGAACTTGGTCGACACATTGGTATGTATTACGTACACGCCAAGGTACATCCAAATCGGTTCATAAATACGCCTGTTATCGCGTGACAAAAATCAGGTCGTTTCAAAATGTCAGCCACAATAGAAATTCAAAATGCTATAACTCAGCCATTTGTTTAGATATAAACCAAACAAAAACTGTTCAATCTTTATATTAAGGTCAAACACACATTTTTTCAATTTTCAATTTTTTGGTACAACATTTCAAATTTTAAATTTTTAAAAAAATTTTAAATGGCCGCCATTTTGAAAAAATGGCGGATGAAGCTGGCCAACGAACTCGGTCGAGACATCGGTATGTACTATGTATACACGAAGTTACATCCAAATCGGTTTATAAATACCAGAGTTACAGCGTGACAAAGATCAGATGGATATATATTTTTTTTTCTTTTCGTGGTCTGGGGGTCATGATCGGTGAAAATGTACCAAAATTTTTTGAAATCGCTTTCCTCCGAACGGCTGCAAAGGGTAGCTTTTTGTAATGAAAGCTACCTAATAAAACTATCAAAATATCACTTTTTTATCTGAATTTCAAAATAATGGCTCTTAAAACTTACTTTCCTTCACTTTCAGTCGACGAATATGAATGGTTAATTAACTCATTTTTAATTTGCTAGACACCAAATTTGCCACGGAAAAAAGAACAGCTCATTGATTTGAGAAATGATAAGTTTTACCGTTCAACACTCTTTGAGAAAAATTTGGATGAGTTTTGGCTTTCTGTCAACAATTCGTACCCCGCAAACGGCTTGAAAACTTTTGCCTTTTGCATCTTCATGGTTCTGTGACTTTGGATTTTCAACATTCACAGAAATCAAGTCCAAAAAAGCGAGAACGACTTTTAAAAGTTGACGATGAAATGCGAACTTGTCTGGTGAGTTTGGATCACCGTTTTGAATTAGTTTCTTCAAGAAAACAGACTCAGTCCTCGCATTGAATAAATTTTGTAAATATATAGTCGGCTCTCGTTAATTCGAAATCGGATAAATCGAATCTTCGCTTAATTCGAACTAAACATGAAGTCCCGAAATTTTCAATGGCAGAATAACGTTAAAACTTTTCCTTTATTCGAACTCATTTACTCTTGACTTCGTTTAATTAGAACTAATGAGAATTCCATTTTTTCATTTTTCCTTACTTTCTCACGGACTTTAGATCCTTGAAATAACTTTCTTTCTTTCATTTTTGTCAGAATTGTTCTGAACTGATATAATAATTCCATGCATTTGAAATCCGCTTTCTTAGTGCGCCCTGTCTGTCCATCAATGACACATCCGCCCCTTCTTCCATTGTGCTTTTCCTAATCCCTTCTGTAGCATTTGACTCAGTGACATTCCAAGAAATTCACTGAGTGGACATTTGTTAAAGATAGGGGAAACCTGTTTTATCACTACATTCTACTTTCACTCTGGGGATCGAATTTTTCAGTCAATGGTTTTACTTACTGCTAAATTGTTTTTTGCGAAAGTAAAAGGTCTTGTTTCTTTAAAATATGGCTCCACGTGGAAGTTATAAATCGTTAACTCTAGAAGCCAAAGTGAAAATTATTAAAAAGGTAGGATGTGGCCAATCTAAGACAGAAATTGCTGCAGAATATGGAATAAAAAAGAATACGCTGTCTACTTACTTGAAAAATAAAGAATTCATCTTGAAATCATGGGAAAAGGAAAGATTTGCTAAAGGACGAAAACGTATGAGAACAGCAGCCCATGAGGATTTAGAGGAAGCTTTACTGTTATGGACAAAAGATGCATTGACAAGAAATGTACCTTTGAGTGGACCTATATTGGCAGCTAAAGCGAAAGAACTTGCACTACTCATGGGTATTAAAAATTTCAATTGCAGCGAAGGATGGCTGACACGCTTTAAGCAGCGAAATAACATCGTACACAAAACTGTGTGTGGTGAAAGTGGTGCTGTAGACCTCGCTGCTTGCAATGAATTCTGCGAAAAGCTACCCGAACTTATTTCTACTTATGCAATGAAAGATGTGTTTAATGCCGATGAAACAGTTGTTTTATAAACTTCTTCCTAATAAGACTTTAACATTTAAAGGTGAAACGTGCACAAGTGATAAACTTAGAAAAGACAGGATAACTGTGATGGTAGGTGCCAATATGGATGGAAATGAGAAGTTAAAATTGTTAGTTATTGGTAAATCAACTAATCCACGTTGCTTCAAAGGAGTTAAAACACTGCCTGTTGATTATGTGGCAAATGCCAAAGCCTGGATGACGCGTGCGATCTGCATCAGTTGATTAAAAGAACTGGATAAAAAAATTTCTCGTGAAAACAGAAAAATTCTATTGCTGCTAGATAATGTGCAGAGTCATTGTAAACTACCAACACTGAGCTCTATAAAGATTGAATATTTACCCCCTAATACTACAGCACAACTGCAACCGATGGACCAAGGAACAATTCAAAATTTAAAAACTCATTATCGTAAAAGGATTCTAGAACAAATTTTATTTTCGATTGACCTTAAAAAAAGCTACGACATAACATTACTCACGGCCATCAACGATTTATATGCGGCGTGGGACGCCGTACAACCTGAAACAATAAAAAAATGCTTTCGACATGCCGGATTTATCCATCCATCTAAAAAGAATGGTTATAATGCAAATGACGAAAACGACAGACCTTTTGAAGAAATAGAATTTCCAAACTTTTCTGAAAAGTTCCAATGCGATATTACGTTCGCAGAGTATGTAGCAGCCGACAATAGTTTAGAAGTATCTGGACCCTTAACTGTGGAAGAAATTGTTGAAACAATTCACGAAAAATGCAATGAGGAGATGGAATCGGATTCTGGTGATTCTGCTACTATGTCCCAAGTGCTTTCTTTACCCACAGAAAAGTCAATTGCACAATCGAGTGTTTGCGTACATTTATCCTGATGCAGCCGTCATCAGACAAAGAACTTAACTGTTTGTTACAAATAGAAAAACTGGCTAAAAAGTCAAAAATGAATAGGACTAAGCAAATAACAATTGATAATTTTTTTCATAGAGATGATAAATAAGTGTAAATAATTTCTTAAATGTTCATCTAATTTCAGGTAAGAAAATTATAGTACAATTAAAATGTAATTTTAAATGCCGTTGTTCTATAGTGTATTATTAATTTTTATGTTTTATTTATATTATTTTAATATTATTAATTATTTTATGTATTTATATCTTTTAATTTAGTATTAAGTCATTCTAACGATAACATCCGAAATTAAAAAAAAATACTATAACATTAATTCCTTTGTAATAGTACCCCTTTAAACATGTTTTCTCTCATATTTCCCATAATTCGAACATTTCTTGTGGTCCCGACGAGTTCGAATTAACGAAAGCCGACTGTATATATATATATATATACAGTAACCTCTGTCTTAGGCGGAATCGATCGGGACCGAGAAAATTTTCCGCCTTAGACAAATTTTACTCTATGTCTATGTATTCGAAGGGACTTGAAAATCTTTCCGAGTTAGGCAGATTTCCGTCTTACACAGAGTCCGCCTTATAGAGAGTTTACTGTATATATATATATTGTATCATATAAGTTTTACATTTTTTATATTCGGGTGTGCGGCAATTAATTCCAGGTATTTTTAGTGTACCGTCAACCAAAAAAGGTTGAGAATTACTGCTGTAAAAGATATCAACACTCCTTACAAATTAATCAACGCCTTACTAATTATCTTCAAGATATTCTTTGTTTAAACGCCATCTCAATCTTATTATTTAATTTTTTTAACCATTTGGAAAAATGGTTATTGTCCTCGTCAGTGTAGGAAATCAAAAGCATATCTGAAGAGTTTTATTAGTTGAATCCGCATTTTATTCGTTTTCTGATTGGTCTATACAGTAATTTGTATTTTCCCTTTACTTTCAACAGAGATGGATACTTCTGTTGCCACTATGACAAAAAAGTAATACAAACTACAAAAAAATAATAATAATAACTCAGAAACAAATTGAGGTACAGCTTTCAAACAAATTGCTTTTAAAAGTACATTTTTTTCTCTATACGACGGTGTAAAAAGTAATAATTGTGGGATGTTTAGAAATTTAAGAATGAAATTTCATTTAAAATGGGTCGTGAGATTTCTTGGACGATGAAAAAGCCTTTTCCCGGACAGCCAATGAAATGCTTGGATAATACGTAAGTTTCAGGAAATCTGACGAGTTGCAGGCGATTTTTGTCGCTTGCAATTTTTACGTGTAATAACACTATTAATGTTTAATTCATGGCGTACGTAATGTATGATCAACTCCGTGCGATTTTTTATGTCTTAAATTTTAGTCTTTGAAAAAATCATTTTCCAAATAGTCGTTGTAAATTGTTAAATTGCTTTTTTTATTTGGTATTTTTTATGTATGGTTTAATTTAAAGTTTGTATCGATTGATATAGAGCAGATTAAAAACCAACAGTATTACACATAATTTAGTTTACCAACTGAATAAAAACGTTTAAGTTGCTGTAGTATGCAGCTGTAGGTTTTATCAACTACCATCGCGTTGGCATGAACAAAAGGTTGAGGCCGACTAATTTATGAAAAAACAAGTAATATAAAAATTTTGTTTTTAAAGTCAATTCCTACTTAGGTCACCAAAGAAAAATTTAAAATAATCCCTTAAGCTAATATTAGTTTTTGTTGCATTAAAATATCTCAATTTGTTGCATTAAAATATCTCAATTTGTTGATTTTCTATAAGCAAGTAGGTTTACACTGGAAGTCTATGGGAATTTGGCGAAATATTGGAGATATCGCCAAGTTGGCGGCATTTGGCGACAGAACAGGGTCCCCCTTATAGATATGAAGATGCATTAAATGCTTCAATAACCAATGGCCGCCATTTTGTATCCCATGTAAAACTAAAATTAATTAATTAAAATTTAATTAATGAATTAATATTTGAAAAAACTGTATTAACATCAATTGTCATCCAGTACAAGTTAAAAAAAATTTATTTCAACTTGATAGGATGGATAATAAGTATTTTATTAACAATTGAAAATTTGAACAAGATATATATATAAATAAATAAATATAGGGAGAGTGTGAACTAATAGTAGGAATTGAATAAACTTAAAGTGACGAGTTGAGCCAAGAAGAAATGAATTACATGAAAATTAAAATGTACTCTAATAATAAGTTAATTGCATTATACAGTCTCTTAACCCGTGTGTATCACCGCGTTTTATATCTGCAACATACACAAAAGTCAATATTACTTATACAGTGGTCTTTAAAAGACTATTTTATTTACTGGTGCTATCTCCCAACACATCAGTTAATATAAATTGTTCATGGAATTTTCAAAAGATGGCGATACTGAGTTGATTTTCCATGCCATAAACTTATTTGAGCAATTTCGCATCGATATTGCTAAGATGAACTTCGTAAATTTTGTAAAATTAAAAAGACTGGATATGTCCAAAAATAGATTTTTTTAGAAAGGTAAGTTTGTATGCTTTACAATTTTGCATTAGAGAATTGACAATATTTATGAGAAGTATGTAATTTTCTGCTTATTGCAGATATGTAAAAAGCACCCTTTAGCCAATTATTTTTTATTTTTATGGGATTTTATTTATTTTCTTATTACATGCTTAAAATGATGTATTCTAACATCTGAGTAAATATTTTTAGAATCGGAGTTGTCCTGCTAGTATAGGTGTAACTCTTATAAGAAATCAATAGGATGGGGAGAGTTACTGACAAGTACATTTATTTACAGTTACAACATAAAGAAGGCACTTTACACATCGATAAGGATATTTAAAAACTAGAAAACAGGAAATCTGCTTTTTCAGAATTTGGTGTCACCCCCGATGAAAAAAAATATATGTATATTTAAATAGTACAAAACCTATTTCCATTTTAAGACTTAAAACACACACTTTTATTTTATCTAAAATGACGTCATTCGCATCCGCTTAAGAATTCCACATTTACGATCCACTCTTAAACATCTACAGTAAAGCATGAATAAGGATATCACTATCGCAAAATAATACACAGATGCAGCAAAAAGATGCCGTCATTAAAGAAACTCGACAAAAAAAACGGCTATCTAAAGATTCATAGGCATTCATTTGTTTGTAACATTAACGATTAGACGATTTCAATCGTGACGTTTTGGTTGGAAACTGACTCCAAACAAACGGTTGCTATGTTGTATTTTCTATTTTGTTTGTGTGTTGCAGCTATATCTTATATCTATATCTCACATCTAAGTGTTTTAATACTTGATATGTACTGGTAACATTTTCCACAATTTATATTTAAAAAGAAATGACGCATAGCAACCGTTTGTTTGGAGTCAGTTTCCAACCAAAACGTCATGACTGAGGTCACACTGAAAGCGTCTACAGATACTTAAAATTAAATATAATGTATAATAGCTCCATGTTTTAACGAAATTATTCGTTTATATTTTTCCAAAATAGCACGTATTTTAATTACATTTTCTTTCGGTTGTTATGAGAAAATGGCAACAAAAAGATATAATTGCTATTTTTCAACTATTTCCCCTTTACTTTCTATATAAAGGGAGTACTTGAGTTGCCAAAATGAAACAAATGGTGCTAAAAACTACAAAAAAATTTATATTTCAAAAATAAATGGAGATACAGTTTTCAAACAAATTGCATTTAAAAGTACTTTTTTTTTCCAATACGACGGTATAAAAATTTAAAACGTGCGATGCTTAGAAATTAAAAAAATTGCTATAGAGCATTTAATCGCGCACAATGATACATCTGCTTTGTTTATTGCTGCCTTCTGTAAGCTAACGTTATTTTTTGAGACAAAATAAGCTGGGAAAAAGAAATAGCATACTGTCCCGGGGGCTAACAAGTGGGTAAGTGTGATCACAGATCGTACAGAGGGTTTCGTTTAATATTCCTTTCAAAACACTTTATCCTTTTGCAAAATCTGTTAGTTCCACATTTCGTAGCCAGGGGGCGCACTAATGTATTGATTTTTAATCTTTACCATTTCGCACGCTTGTTTCTAAAGTGACACAACTAAAAATATGGAGTTATTCAGAAAATTCGAAAAACGTTTTTAAACAAAATATTAAAATTAATTATATATAGTATTTAAAACAAATTACTTTTTATTTTAACTAGATCAGAAAATAATTAATAATTTTATAAGTAAAGTTTTAAAAAGCTTCTTTATTTTAATATAAATCTTGTTACAACTGATTCACTGTAGATTTGTAGACAGTGAGGTTGTATAACATCATATGCGGAAAATGACCAAATTGTTTTCATTTAGTCAATTTGAAAGATATTTAAATGAGCTGTTAATAACATCTGGAGGAGTATGTTTGTGATACACGGCTATTAAAATCTCAATAATCACAATTTGAGTTGTGTCACTTTGGAAATAAGATATGTGTCAACTATTTATTATTTATAAAAGTGGTAGTTCAACTTTATTTTCAGAATTTAAATTTTTTAACGCTTTCCAGCATAGTTGAAAAGTGTTTATAGCTCCAGCTTGTCTGTCTGTCTGTCCGTGTTCTAACTACTGTAAATGTAACCAGATTGCCATGTAATGGATATATGTTATTAGAGATTTATTATACTATGATCGCTACGCTATTGAAAATAAACTGTGTAGCATTTATATTTACTTTACAGGGACACTTAGTATTGTGTTATATCAAGGGGGAAAATCACTTTAATGATGGTATTTTTTTATACATAATGAAACAGTTATTCATTTCTGAGGTGCTTTGAACCATACTTTCAGTGGAATATAGAGTCCGAAGCATTTATCATATATTTACAGACTTATACAAAAGAATTCCGTTACATAATGATTTACGGGGGTGGGGGGGGGGCGATAGGGTCGTTTATAGTTTATTTTAATGGTGGTGTACCATTTTAAGCATAGGGAAATTGATATACATTACTCAGGTACACTATAAGATTTTCACTGTAAAATATGGTATGCATAGCATTTACCGTTCATTTACAAAAACACAGAAAATAATTCGATTAGAGTACTGTCTACGAGCGCTAAATGCTGAAAGTGCATTTTCAGTGTTGATATGTGTTTTTAAGTTTCACCCATTTTTGCGTATTACGTATCAATTCAATTGAACATATACAGAACTATGCAATATAATTCGTAAATATTACTGAATGTGGGCGCGAATTGCATATGGGTGGTTTTTAATTTTCCTTCACAATAACATTTAGTACATTAAGAGAAGTTTGTGGAATATAAATAAATTCAAAGAACTGGACATGTTGCCGTTTATGATTGGTAATTGCTGGAAGTGTGTTTTTAGTTGTATTACGCGTTTTAAATCTAAATTAATTTTTAGCTTAATATGTGATGCGTATAAAAATATGTAGATAATATACAAAGCTGAACAAAAGAATTCGACTGTATTTCTGCCCACTGGCGAAAATTTCTAAAAGGGAATTTTTCACTATATTAAGACATTGAACCAAATTTTAGCATGCTATGTCGCATATATGCAAATCTGTAGGTCATGCACAAGCAGTGTTTCCCAACCTTTTATTGGCCACGCCCCAATAAAGCATGTGTAACATCTCGAGTCCCTTCCCCCCCCCCCCTGACCATATAACATATGTCTCTTATTATTTAAAAGGTGAACTGTATTCACACGGTGAAACAGTAAAGGAGCCTTAACAATAACTACTCATTTCATATTTTTTTTTAACTTGTGCAAGCGGTGAATTTTCAGTCACAAATGTGTTTTTAACATAATCCTATAAATGCAATGAGGCATTTATACATCTTCACCTTTGTTTCAAAAAGAGTTTTGTTTTTATTTTCCAACTTACCTCGGTGTTAAACAAAAGTACATTTTTATCTTCAGAGATTGTCTTGAAAAGAGACTCTTAAATTTACCTTCAAAACTGATAACATTGATGTATTTTATAATTAATTTTTGTAATTTATTAAGAGTTGGTGGGAAAACTTAAAGATATAAAAAGAACTAAACTAATAGAAACTAAAAGCCATAAAATTTTCCTTCTATAAATAACATCATATACACGAAGTATTTAAAGATTTTCTTTTTTGTCAATTTTAAAGAGCTATTATTCTCCATCACTGCACATTTTCTGTGTTTTCCCTTTCCAATATTTTTAGTTGTGTGCCATGCATTATCCGATTTTAAATTTACATCATGACATATACATTTTAAATTTTATTTACTGTGTTAGATGCCTGTTCTAGAACCACAGATATTTACTATCTACCCATTTTCTTTTCTAATGCTATTTAAGTTTTATAGATTTCATAAAATTGAATTTAGATATTTCAGATATTAACATCATCACCTTATTTAAATATTTCAAATATTTTTTAGTATAAATGTGTTCAAGACAGTCAGATTTAGATATACTTTTAAGTGGTTTCACATGTAAATGTTTCTTCGTGTAACATATAGCGCAGCGAATAGAAATAGAAGGGCCATTCAATATATAATCGAAAGAGTCACGAAAAATTGTAAAATATAATAAAAATTATAGAGAATTAATTATAAAAAAAGATGTCAAGGTGTTTTAAAAGAACGCCCGTATAACTATTCGGAAGTAGATTCTATTATAAACTTTTGATCGAAAATGTTTTTAATATGCAACACAAAAAAAAAAAAAAGTTACTTGTATTCCAATTATTTTTAGACTACAACTTTATTTAAAAAATAAATAAATAAATAAATAAAGCCAAAAAAAAAAAAAAAAAAAAAACCCGATAGCAAATGGTTACGTAAAAAATTTGGAATACCCCCCCCCCCCCCCCCATGGGGTGTACGCCCCACGTTGGGGACAACTGAATACAGGGTTCCTCAAAATAATTAGACTACTTTTCTGACTATCAACGGTAATTGCTGAAACTGGATTTTTAAATGTGTTGTGTTTTCTCTAAAATGTTTATATTTGCATATTTATTTTTGCCTTATTTAACGATGAAGTTTCTTTACCATTTTTTGGATGTATTGGAAAGTGTTTCATGACCTATGATTGACATATGATTTTTCGTTTTTGTTTAAATTTACCCCCTTTCTTTTTTAATTTAGGCCAGAAATTTGCTATGCTAGAAGAAAAAACCGTCGTGTGCAATATCCTGAGGCATTTCAAGATTATATCACTTGATCCAAGAGACAAGTTTCATGTCAAAGTAGAATTCACGTTGAGACCAGCTCAAGAAGTTCGACTTAAATTCATGCCTCGAAATTAAAACGTCTGCTCCAATTTCAGCTACAAATACATCAAGTTAAATAATTTAGGTTAAGTTATACTTGGGAACTTTTTAATTCCCTGTATACCACTTCTGGGTGAATGGAGAAATTTTTCAAATAACTCTTGATTTGAAAAATATTGGTATTAAAAAATTAGGGATGCAAAATGAAAATGTTCTGTCTTAGAAGTTATTGTTAGAAACTCGCTGTAGGTCCATGACTGAATCAAATAAAACAATTCAATATGTTCCTTATGTGAATGGGGGAAGATCGCATTATTTGCACTGATTTGAGGTGAGGACTGGTGCTTAAGGTGTAGTGCTTTAACAAGCGGTGAAATAAATCAAAGAAAGGCATTTGGATGATATTACGCAAGGGTAGAATTCTTGTGAAAGTGGAAAAAGTGCTGTTACCAAGAGACATTAGGGAGTAATTTGGAATAAGGCGAAAAGTTCATGCAAAAATAAGGAAGATTTCAAATTAGTGGACCAGCTAGAGCTGCTACATAGTTTGGTAATAGCTGACGAAATCTGCAGAAAGCATTTTCTTGGTAACAAAAATAAATTAGCATTTAACTGTAATTCAGTTATCAACTACTAAATTCCATATAAAACGATACAGCCATCGTTACTCAAGAACACAACTGGGAATACAGATTTTGGTTTGATTTGTAATTAAAGAAAACCAAACCAGTGCTGCATGTGTGTAAATAAATGATCTTTTATTTCCATAAAGCAGAGGTGTCAAACTGTGGCCCACTAAATTTTTTTAAAGAAATTGTTGACTTCTTGAATTGCAGAGATTTTATGATTAGATAAAGCAATTATTACTACAAAATTTTAGTGGTATCCGGCAGGCCACAGTTTCGACACCCTTGTGCATAAAGCATCATTTACATACATAGTCTGATATCCTCCATGAATGTTATTTTAGTTTTGTAACTTCTTCACATTCTAGCACTTGTAATGGTACTGACACTGTATTTTCTTATATATCAAGTAGACTGTAAATTTTGCTTAATAAATCATTATGGCTTATTTTTAGCTGTTCATGTTTTTCTTTTAATTTCATTTTAATTTTTGCATTTTCTTTTTGCTTGCGATTTCATTTTAATTATATATATGACGGTTATGCTTCGCACAGGTGGTTCATTTCGATGACATCCCATACATACTAGGAGGCTGAAAATCCACTGTTAAATATTTTAAGAAAAAGCCAGGAAACTTGAATTAAGAGCAATCCGAAGTAGAAATTATCTGAATATCTTTATTGTTCACCGGGCTCGTTTCAAACACAACCGAATTAGGCGGCTAGTGCCGGCTGTTGGAGAAGGGGGCAAAAAGTTACATTTTTAACGTGCACAGAAAGAGCGACAAGAAAGAAGTTTTCACAATTACATTTTCTCCAAATGCTAGAGTATTGGCAAGAGTGCACATACACTTTCGCCAATTACGTATGCTATATGGCGAGAATACCATGAGAGGAGAGATGCAGTCAGAGGCCCTACTTCAGTTAGGCGAAAAGACCCGTTCGCTAATGCTATTCCTATGGAAGAAATTTATAAAGATATCTCGGTCGCATTTCAATATTTTTAGATGATTTTTTTTGCAGTGGCTAGCTGAGGTCGATCTGTATGCAGGACGTTTTCTACTTTTTCAATTTCGTTTACAAGTATTTTTATTCAGGACACTTTCATTTTCAGAACCGGTTCTTAAAATGAAAACATCCTCTTGAAAAAAATCACCGATGAAAATCGAAAAAGTAAAAAACGTCCTGCATACAGATCGACCTCAGCTAGCCACTGCAAAAAAAAAAAAAAATCATCTAAAAATATTGAAATGCGACTGAGATATCTTTATAATTTTTTCCCATAGGAATAGCATTAGCGAAAGGGTCTTTTCGCCTGACTGAAGTAGGCCGTTAATTGTATTTGAATGGGAAAAGTAAAAGAGTAATATGAAATATTTTCCACCAAGTGACTGCGTAAGAATTATAACTCAAACCACAAAAGAACATTCTATAGGGTTTGCCAAAGATCTCATGGGATTGAGGCGGTGAAAGCACACATTAATAAACTAAAACAAAATGAACACAGGGTTAATAACTGAAATGACTAATATATATTGCATCTGTTCTAACGGTCACGAAATGTAGAAGTAATATGTCTGACTGATTTCTGCATATCATCAAAGCTATCGAAGCTAAAGCAGAAGGATGAAAATTGGAATTCGGTTGCTAGGCGAGATAAGGAAATTATTTCTTTTCTTTTAAATACAGTGCGCTGCGGTTAAAATATTACAGATACAGAAAATGACTGCTTAATTTATGCAAGGAAAAGAGCACTAGTTAGCAAATGAATTGAATCCAAATGCAGACAGATAATTAAATTTAAGAATTTAAAAGGCATAATTTTAAAGGGGGGAAAGAGGAAACCATTAATATTAATATGTGAAGGTAGATACACTCACACACACACACAAAGAAAATAAAATTTTGTTTCCTGGACTAAATTAAGTTTATAAGTAAAAACTAAAATTTTCGAAGAGTTTAAAAGAAGTTTTGTGATGCTCTGCTTAAATATTCAGTTTGGTTCCATGTCTTTTTATAATTTTTTTCTGTAAGCAACTTTGATTTTTATTTTCCTGAAATATACATTGTATATACTTAAGTCCGATTTTAGACGTCCTGTCGAATATCTAGAACAATTATACGAACTGAACTTTTCCAACTGAGAGAAAAAAAGGCCCAGTCTTGAAGTCAAATCCAAGACCTTTCGACAATTTGCTAACACTCTACACATTGAGCTACCTGGGTCGACAACCGGCAGACACATTTCATTCAGAAACTCGAAAAAGAATCTGTCTGCGCAGATGGAAACCTGTCTAAAACGGAATACTTTTTCGGTACCTAGCAAATTTTTTTTTATAGGTTTTACTGTATTTATTTTAGTAAATCCTGTAAAAACAGTACCTATCTATAAAAAACCCCATCTTATACGTAAAACATTAATTTTAAATCAAGGAAAAAATAACACACAGTTATAACTGCTCAATCAAAAATCTACCCGATGCAGAATTTTCTTTCAGTCGCTGGTGATTTCACTTTCATAGATTTTAATCTCTAAGGTTATTGTGTTTACTTAATACAGTAAAACTATTAAGGTGAAAACTCGACTGACCAGAGAAAGATTCCATTTTAGACAAATTTCCATGGTACTTTTTCCATTTGGAAAATGGACATTTATGTCCGTTTTCATGGGATTTACTGAATTTTATGTTCCGATATAGAAGCTACTATACCACTTTTTCTGACTCACTGCCCCGCTTTTATGCGACATTCACACCTTGCAACGCTAGTTATACCTCAACAACGCATATCAATGTCACTATTTGTGGTACAATCATGAAATAAGTACAATATTATACTGTAAACAAACTGCTTGCTTATGATAAGAATTTGTAAAAAGATTCAATCAGTTTGATGTCTAACGTAATAAGGCAGGGATGGCTGAATGCAATTTGTCACCTTATCATGCAATTCGGGCAGCGGTGGCCTAGTTGGCAGCGCATCGAATAAGCAGCTAAGGCCGCGTGATCAAGGCCTACTGCTGGCTATAATCCGCCATGTACGCTAATGGTGCCTGGTGCATGTAAAATCTGTCGTGGGTGCAAAATCCTCCAAGTTACCTGTGAATTATACCTCTGGAGGTGCCTTGCCAGGGGAAGGTCTCATCATCTGATCAAGGTTCTAAATTACAAGACCAACTTGAATAGCAACGTGCAGATGCTAAACAACAGGATATAATGTTAAGTAACCGGCAAAACAAAGTATACGCAAACGAGCAGTAGGCACTGCAGATAGGATGACGATCGAGGCAATGATGTCAGGTTTATTGCCGCTTCGCGGCAATTAGGCGGTCTTTCGCCCCGATGCCAGGTACTAAACCCGTTAAGCTGGGGCAACCCGGCAGGTAGGGGCCTGGTCATCGGTTAGAAAGAAAGAATGCAGTTTGTCACCTGCATAATTTATATATGGCGCACGCTATGGTATGTATATAGATGGAAGAATTTATAAAACAAAACAATTTTGCAATAAGTCTGTCACAAATTTAGAGTATTTAATAAAATACTGATATATAGAGCTTGATTTCTGTTGAATACTCGGATATATTTCGAATATTTGACGGCCGGATATCCGATCAGTCCTATCTATACTATATAATTAGCTAAACGCATGGTTTGAAATATGTCAAATGGTAATTGTGTGCCTACTAACATTAGGATAGGGGGAAACTATACTGCTGCAGAGAATTTAAATCAACTGATTTTTTTTTCATTCATTTAAATAAACTTTTTGGAAATTTTTATTCAGAATTTAAGTCATGATATTTCGTAATAAATATTATGTTTTGTCAAAAATGCATTGCAAATTTTAGGAGTGGAAGAGAATGAGAACCCAAAATCCATACTTTTTGAATTTAATTCCAATCAAATATCAAACTTTAAAATTAAAATTCTAAATTAAAAATAGAGAATCTCAGCTGAAAAATTAATGCACGTATTTACCTATTAGAAAATATCTAAATCTTTTGTTAATTTTTAATTAATACAAAAAGGTGGAGGCTTTCTGCAAGAATATGGAAAAACATTAGACTTTTCAAAAGTATTTTTATTTACATGTATGTAGAGTTCTCATTACAATTTCTTTAGCCCTTGTTTACGTGCAAATAACAAAATATTTGATTTTCAATGCAGTTTACTTATGAAAAGATTTGGGAAATAAACTAATGAATTAAAATGTGTGATATGCAAAAGATTTAATCAAAGGTACAACCAAGTATTGGATGCAGCCCCCCTTTTTTTTTTGGGGGGGGGGGGGATCTATTGATTCCACATTATGATGAAAATTTAAATTCTTACACAACAGAATTATTGTTTATTAGCGAAGCTTAGCTGGTCAATTTTTCCCAAACAAAACCAATTAACCTGGTATTGGGGACCAACTGCTTTCGGCAGCATACGTCCGTGCTAGCTACGCTCATCTCAAATCCAGCGAAACTTTTTTTTTCCCAACCCAGATTAAAAACAAATTTTCAGCCTCATCATTCATATTGCCGTAGAAATCGATTTGGCATTCTTCCAACTTGAATTTAATTATGGCTTAATCAGCAGCAAAATTTCCCGAAGAGTTCATGTTTTAGAAAAAAATAGCTGCAAAATGCTAAAAATTGCAGATATTAAAATTTACTACTTTGAGCTAAAAGATTGAGAGCTGATCCCTTTTACAAATCGGAAAAAATCATTGTGAAAAAAAAAATAATAAAAATCACATAAAAAACAACTAAAAATTCGAAAATCGCAGAGGGCAAAATGTACTGCATTGAGCAAATTGAATTACCGAAGTCCTTTACGCCCAAAGTCAAAAAATACAAAAATCAGAGAATAAAAAAAAAATACAGTGAAATACATTTAACAAGAAAACGCTTAACATGAAAAATTGGTTAACACGAAATGATATAGCGGTCCGGACAGTGTACTATGCAATTTAATACTTTTTTTTTTCTTTTAACACGAAACAAATTCGATTTATTGGATGCATTACATACGTTGCACTCTATATGGAATTTTAGTAAAGCCGACGTGAATTGAAAATTGTTTTTTCCATGCGGGATTCTCCAAAGTAGTAAATTCTTTCTACAATATCATTAGATGAATATGTTGCAGTCGATGATGTGTCTACAGCACCGATGCTGACAGACAAAGACATTTTGGAGACCGTTCATAATCCAAATGATTCCATCTAAGACTCCCAGCCCCCACCTAAGAAAATAGATTCCATTGTCAGATTCATCATAGGAAATATGCAGTTTTTGTAACCTCTACTGCAGAAATGCAGAAAATGATTAAAAGTATGCGCAGTAATTTATATGCGCGTTCGAATGGAGATGTGAATAAAACAGTGAATGATCTCGAACAATTTGTAAACATATGGTGCAGAACAAGACACTCCGAAAAAAGGTATCTGATTTTCCCCAAAACATTTTTTTTATTTTACTTGCTTTCTATCCTAATGAATGCACCCTAGACCCTACTAGTAGTTTAAGGAAATCGGAATAAAATTTGACGACATTGAAAATGTTGGCGGATTTGCTCTTTTTTTTTAAGAATCTTTTAACACGAAAAAATATTTCGGTCCCCTCAGTTTCACGTTAAGTATATATCACTGTATATTGGACTAGATTGAAATCTGATTCCCTTTACGAATGTTAAAAAATCACCGCAAACTAACTATTGTTAACTTTTGTTTTAAGCAATTTTTTGCTTTTAAAAATATTTTTTATTTATACCTCCGCTAAATTTTTTAAATCGATAAATTAAAAAATATTCAGATTTTTAATTTTACTTAAATATTTTTGAATTTGATTAAAATATATATTGTTAATTATTTTAAAATAAAATGTAATGGTGCTGTCATTTATGTAAGAATTTAATAATTATAAATTAACAATTGTGATTTATTAATTTAAGGATAACGTGTTTTAAAAGACATATTAAACAAAACCCTCTGTGTGATCTGTGAGCACACATACCCACTTGTTTAATTCCTTTGCAGTTTTTTATTGAAACTGAAAAGATACACACAAAAGAGGTGATTAAATAAACATTCATTTTTGTACCCCCCCCCCCTCCCTAATAGCGTAAAGAAAGAACTTTTTCTTAGATGCTTTGATTATATTAGTGCAATTTAGGACCTACATTAGGAGAGGCCTCTCTGATCGATTTTTGTTTGAGGACTGTTTAAAAAGGTGTTATACAAGATGAGATGCAATACATTTATTTAGAAAACTAGCCGCCTCTGGCGACCAGTTTGGTCTCCCTTAAATGTATGCTAAACATTGCATCATGTTACTTTCAATCTGAAACTAACTGACTTGCTCAATCCTTCCCCGAGTCCAAAGATTCTGATACAGAAATCAAGAATTCTTTGCGAACTTGATAACATTTCATACATTTTTGTTGTTATGCGTATTTCGTCTTTTTTGACAAATACCTCTTAATTTCCGTAGCTGTAAAATGAGTGAAATTTCAAGTGTTTGAACTGAGATTTGTTCATAAATTATCTAAATCAAACTTATTTTACTTTTAACATGCCGTTACTTCAATGTTATTTTTTAGTATTAATAAATTTATTTAAATTTTGAAAATCATGCATTTATAAATTTTTTTCACTACTTAATAACTAAATAAGAAATATATATACTTTTGTTTTTATAGATTTGATTTCTGAGTTCATAAATATGACATTAAAGTAACGTAACTAAGAGAAATAGCAAAATAAAACCCTCGGAATGCAAGCCGTTAACAAACTTTAGCGCCGCCAATTTACATACTATGACATCATAAGAATATTGTCCATTCATTGTTGGAGAACCTGCTTTGCGAATGATTACCTCCATGGCCTAATATTTTCAACCGTTTATAATGAATGAATTTCTTGTGTTTGTTTACTTTATGAAGTGAAATAGAAAGCTGTCAACTTAATTTCAATAGAAATTATCTTAGAATATATTTATTTGAATGTAAATTAGAAACAATACTTTGATGTTGAAATGAAATATTTTAGTTTATGTTGTTATTATTGCGATTGATTGTTTATTTAGGTACTTTTCTATTACAGGGGCCTTGGTGGCTTTTTTTTAAAGCTTGGTGCAATTCGGCTTCAGAACGTAAAATACGTTGATAAAATATATAAATAGCTATGAAAATAAAACTGGTGAACTTTTATTTTTATTTATATGTATTTATTTGCATATAAACATTTTATTTACACATATATATACAATATTTGTTTAGATACAAATTACTTCTATTTTTATATAAAAATAGATTATTGGCTTCTTTAGATTAAATAATTGTATACATATGGAAAAAAATTGCTTATGTATATGAAATAGGATTTAGATTGCCGGAAAATACGATGCCAATTTTTTTTCTCGCCAAGAACCTATTCTGGAAAAATATCTATTTTTTTATTTATTGTATTTTAAGTGTTGTAAATGAAAGATGTGTATTTTAAATGAAAGTTATGTATTTTAAATGAAATGAGTGATAGATTTATATTTTAATGAAATGATGGCGATGAAGAATATTTGGCAACTTATCACCTGCCCCTGAGTAATGGCCGTTTGGCATATAAAAAGTGAAGCGGTCAGCACGAAACTATTGATGACAGTCACATGACTTCAGCTTTTATTATATAAATTTCAATGTAACTTCTTCAATGTTCATCTTTTTTTTTTCTTTTTCTCCAATATGGGGTGCTCTTAAACTGTGATAATTTTTACGTGTTTTACTTTATTATAAACAGATCAACATATTTAAAAAATAATAATTTATGATTATATTATAGGTACTTCATTTTGAAAAAAAAATTAATTGATATAACGACATCTCATGCTTCTAATCTTGTATTAACACATTTAAACAAATATCAGAGCGGCAGTAAATATACACCCTAAATTATTAACCCATTAACCGCCAAAACTATTACGATAGAAAATTTCAAATTTCTTGTTGAAAGTAGTTTCCCACCACAAATTCAGTAAGGTAAATTTCGCTTTACTAAAATAGCAAATTTCCTGCCAATAAATAAGACATTTTTATAAATTCTAAAATAGTGGTGCCAATGTAATTAATTCATTGGATGAGCACTTATTTTGACTGTTGCATGAACGCAACGTCAGCGGTTAATGGGTTAAGACAATCAAAAAATCTTAGAAAAGGAAAAAAAAATAAGTATCGGAAAGGAAGAGTGGTGGCAAAAATCATTACTTATTAATCTTCATTTTATTTTCAGGAACCACTAAAGTATGTTATTTATAGGAAAAATCTAAATAATTATTAAAAATGTATTATATATTAAATTTTACTTAAACATATACAATACTGGCAGGGTATGCTGATTTAAATCAGCTTGATTTCAATCATGATTAAAAGCACAATTTTAATCACCTGATTCTTTTAAAAAAATAATTGATTAAAATCACACAATTACATTTTTAAAAAATTTTCATTAAGAATCAATGTTTAACTGTAATCTAAATCAAAATAATCTTGAAAAGAGTACATTTTATTTAAATCAAAGATAACAAAATAAAGGTGTGTATTCTCAATACAATTTGAGAATGTTCTTCACAATGTTTCAACAGCAATCCTCTACTTGTTTTTCTTTGTAGACACTCAACTCACTATTGAGATAAGGGAGCTTATTGAATGGGATAACAGTGGTCTCCCAGAATAAATACATAACAAAGAAGAATTTCCTTCTTTTGATCACTGACCAATAGATGTATTAGTTACAGACCTATTTTTCAAGCATACTTGAAGTAAATAACTTGAATCGTCTATTAAAAGCTCTTTGCTTGAAGTTACTATTTCCAAGGTTTCCCCCTAGACAGTTTCAGGGGTGTGCTGTGCCTTTCCTACCCATTGATTTACAAAATAGCACACTCCTTGCTCCTCATCCAAAAGATTAGCACTCTTCTTGCCCCTTATACAGAAAATTAACCCTTACTATTTTGTTTTAAAAATTTGTCTGCATAGTAAAAACTTCCTCATTGTTGTCTTGAAAAGAATACCCTGAATTTTAAATATTAAAAGTGGCTTTAAATTTTTTTTTTTTTTTAAAGCCTAAAGAAACAAAAAAAGTGCCCTTTATAATCTAAAAAGTACCTTTAGGAATAAAAAGTGCCCTTAGGAATAAAAAAAAGTGCTCTTAAGAATAAAAAAGTGCCTTTTTATCCACCAGCAGCACCCTGTCCTTTTTTAAATCTGGGAGAAACTATTTCACAAAAATTGTAACACAAAGATGGCAGGTAGGAAAAAGCATCCCATAAAGCTCTATTTTACAGAAATTGCAACAGTTTTTGGTAAAGCAGAAAAATTAGTTTTTCTCTACAAAGCATTAAATTTGCCTTAGCTAAAAATGTCATTATTACAACATTTTCCGATTTAAAGTAAATAAATAACTAGTTACCTTGTCCATTTTTTTCCCTCTGAAAATGCCAGTATACGGAATTTCTATCATAAAAGAGTTTAAAAAGAACTTAGGTTTGTAATATGGCAGCTATAAAATTAATATTTCAATTGTTATTTTGATCTTGATTTGCAAAAAAATATACTAGTTACACTGAACAAAAGATTCATAAGTACTTTTCTGGATGCTTATACTGGATTTAGTCTTGCATTTGTTTACTGCTGAATTATCCTTTTATATATTGTACTAATAACATATTTAAAATAATATGTAATAATGGGGGTTATTTTGGTGAGTTGGTGCAGTAAGGCAATAGATTGTACCTTTAATGGTGTTAACATATCTTATTGTATTATTGTAACCTCTTAAAGTAGGTTAAATTACACAGAAGTATAAAACTTTATATGCATTTAAAATTAAAAAATAAATACTACTTTCAAGCCCCTATTTTAATTGCATTTGTAAAATTATTAAAAATGGCAAGCTAAGTCTCCAAAGTTTAAAATAACATTGTTAGTTAATTTTAATACAAAAAATTGATTTAAATTTTTAAAAATCAGATTTAAATCAAAATAATTCGATTTTTTTTATCATGATTTTTTCATACCCTGAGTACTGGTCATAAAAGTTCTGCATGACTACAAAGGTAAGAGGGCCCCCTTCTTAAAAATTTTGAATATTACATGCAGGTTAAAAATGTGGCGAGAATAATCTTTTATTGTATAAATTTGGGTTATAGTCAATTGTATATAGCTTGAAGAGAAAGGAAAACACAGAAATACTAAAAATCTTTTTTTAACATTGCTTTTCAGAATTAACATGTATTTTTTACAGCTCTTATGGGAGATCTGTATTATTAAAAGCACTAAAACAAACATTGCTCAACTTTAAACAAGAGCAACAGTACCCAATAACAGGCATTTACAGACATGGATTTCCCATAAATTGTTTATTAACTAAGATAATTATTAATTTTTCAAAAATCTTGAAATTCACTACACAAATTCATTTTGTAAATCACTTAAATTTTTTTAAGTTTCTGAAAATTCAATATTTTTTATCAATAAACATCCTTGAAAATAATTTAAATTCAAGTTGTCTAAATATAGAAAACATAGCTGTTAACTCTCTGTAAACAGGAAATAGTGTGCAACTGAAAAATGGTTAAATCCTAATAATAATTTTTTTTTCTAAATGTCATACACATACATACAATGGAAAGAAAAGTTATTTTTAATCAGAAATGAGGGAGAAAATAAGAGAGCAAAAGTTTGTTTATTAAATAGAAGTACATAAGTAAATGAGAAAGAGGATAAAAGAATATATTCTTATCAACAGTGAAGAAATAAATAAGTAGTTAACAAGGAAAGAAGACATGATTGAAATTTGCATAATTTAGAAATATGGCAAGCTGACTAGAATATACAAACATTAAATTTTCAATAATGTGCAGCTGAAAGTTCTCTCTCAAAAGACAAGTAACATACTACAGTTGCAGAATTTGTGTGTTGACAGAAATGTTTGAAATACAATCCAAAGAATGTTGAATGGGTACAAAGGAAATATATGATACAGAATACTATAATTTGATATTATTTCATATTATCTGGCCAATACTGAATATAATATCTTTGAGTAGAGCCTTCAAATAATCTATCTAACCAATTAGAAAGACCATCAAGCAGATGTTCTTGAAATATTATATTTCCATAATGATCAATGCCATCATTCAAACTTCCTTTAGCAGCCTCAACATCGCTATTTTCTGATTCAGTATTACTATCTTCAAATCCCAAGAAATCACCATTGGCAGTACCATCAGCATTTTTCCCTTTAATTTCTTTTTTCTTCACACTCTGCTCAGCATGTTTAGCATGATAAACACAGAAGTACTTCCTATGACCATTCAAAGAAAGAACTGTTCCAATGCAATTTTTTGGATTAATATTCAATTCTCGATATTCACCAAGTGTTTGCAATAACAATCTTTTATACCATTCCAAATTTTTCTCAACCATGAGAAAAGCAAACATCAGAGTCTTATTTTTGCGATATGGATATACAGCTCTATAAAAAACAGGCAAGAGTTTCATTTTTGATTCATTATCTAATAGTAAAACTATGGTTCGACAACCTGGTTTAAGAAGTCTAACAAGACCATTGTAAGTTTCCCCACGAAGTTCATGAATGTGTAGGTGATATTCAGGTTTACTTCTGTTGGGCATACCAGGTACTTGTTTGCCCTCTCTCTGGTATTTTTCTTGTATACTTTGTTCTTCTAACTGAACTAAATAAGACATTATATATCCAATTAGAATAATAAAGGCTATAGACAACAGTACTGAAACTGCAGGTAAAATTTCCTGTCTAGTAATATTATCCCACATCACATCTCCTATAAGAATCATTCTGTTTAAAACTCGGGAGAAAAGACTTAAAGCATGTTCATCTGCGAGCACTGACACTTTAGCATCATAAGGCAACGTCTCAGTACTCTGCATCAAATGTTTAACAGCAGTATTCAACTCCTCTTTTGTACTATTGATAACATCTTCCTTAATATCCCAACGATGATCTAACCACTGATATCTTACACGATCATGTTCTTTTCTCCAAATTAATACAACATGCAAAACAGGGTCTTCAGGGGCACCCATACCGGAACTAAGAGCTTTAATAAACTCTTTCTGTTTTTCTTCAAAAATGAACATGAACCTTACTCTGTCATTTGGCAAGTCCATTTGCTGAATGAAATCTCTCATGACAGAACGATATGGATCATGTTCTTTTGTATTCTGGGTAACAAGAATTACACATAAATATTTCCGTGCTCTAACAGCTTCCGTAGGGCAGAGTTGATCAAAAAGTACTTGGGATGATAATCTAGGTAGAATTAAAAATTTATTAACTTCAATAACATCACACATTGTTTGAACAGATAATTCACTCATACTTAAGGTAGCTATTGGCTTAGAAGAATCTTCATTAAATATCAGTAAAGATTCCATATTTGATTGTACATTGAAACGTTTAACAATTCCTTCAGTGTCTTCATTACCTATATTTATGTGCCCCACAGCAGCTCGACTGCGAAATCTAAAAGCCACAAGTAAATATCTTAATCGAATTGATTCAGCTTTACTAAATATTAAGACTCTAATACGATTATCATGCCAACCCTGAAGAAATTCATCAACAGTATAATCTGTTAAACTAATTATAGTACGAGAAGGGATAATTTTTCGACAAAATTCTACAACTTTAATGAAGCTTAACTGATGATCTTTGTAATGTATAGCTCTTCCATCAATCACACCAATGAGGTATGGCAAAGTACTGACACCAATTTTATGAGTCAAAGAACTTTCTTGTTGGGCATGTATAGCTGCAAAACCCATACCCAAAGGTTCAAGTTCTTGAATAAGTTTCCTCCATATAGGTTCTGCATTAATGCAAGCAAAACAAAGCTCTCCATAAAATAATACTAGATACGGCTGAAAGTTACTACTAGGCAAAACATGATTTTCATAAGCTTTTGCTGTAATAGTGTGCTTATGATAAAATGAACCTTGATTAAATTTAAATTGAAAATTGAAACCACTTTGGCTGAAAATATGTTCAAAAGGATCATTTTCAAACCTTTTAAATTGTGAATAATCAGGATAGTGACGAAAATTTGGGGTATCTTCAGTGATGCCTGAACGATCAAAAAGTCTTCTACGCTCAGGATCCATCAAGAGTTCATATGCTTTATTGATTTCAATAAACTTTGCCTCAGCTTCAGAACCTTTATTCTTATCAGGATGCCATTCTCTGGCAAGGCGTTTATATGCTTGCTTTATTTCTGGGATAGAAGCAGTTCTTGGTACACTTAATGTAGCATAAGGATCTGTCAAGCAAGTAACAGTTTGCATAATACACAAAAATATTAAACATACAGCAACCATTCTGATTTTATTTTCACACAAACTCATATTTGCAAGTCAAGTAAAATTACACAGTTCACAGCTCAAATCTGCATTTTAATAATTTAAAATTATTAAATACAAAATAACAAAGGTTTCACTTAAAAAGTAAAATCACCAAAAATAAATTCAATTTATGTAGCCTTTTGAACAGGCTGAGCAGCAGCAACAGGCGCAGAAGCTTCAGGTTGTGCTTGTTGAAGATAACGGGTACGCTTTCGAGTGTAGTGCTGCCAATGAAGAATTTGTTGATCGTCGATAAATTTGGCACAGTGAGAACTTGTTATTTCTCGTCTGAAATGCTCATACTGGAGAAGTTCAAGAAAATGAAGACACATAGGATATCTAAAACATAAAAATTATCTGATTTACTTTTTGATGAAAATTTAAAGCAAAAATTACAATAATACATGCAATTTACAAACAATGAAAACAACACAACTGGCATAGCTGCCAAAAAATTTTATTTTTAATACCAATACAGTACAAGATGTTTATAATGCAAACCTAAAAACGGAAGGTTATGCGTTACATAGAATTGTATGTTATATCGATCATTTCACACATCATTAAAACTTACCTTATAAAGATTGCAAAATATGTTTGGAACATATCGATCCCAATAGAAGAAAATTCTCTAAGTGTCTGCAACAAATATTTCAGAGACAAGAAATAATCTGCAGGTAAAATATTTTTACAATTGAAGCGTTAATTACCTGTAGCGTTTTTATGCATTTTATAAATTTTTATTAATAATAATCTTTTTTGTATTAAGTAATAAAAAACTAAACATAATATAAAGCAAAATAAAAGTTCGAAGATAAAGAATCTGCAAAAGAGAAAAGAAAATCTGTGACGCCAGTCTCCCATCTCGAACTTTCTGCTACTGGGATATCGATATACAGTAAAAGATATTTATATTGCATTCATTAACACCAGAATCATGGAGATTATAAATTTTTGCATAATATAGATCCTTTCTCACATTGTTAAATTTACTTTATAAACATGGTGCAAATATGCCTGTACCGTGTACCAAATCATTATACAATAGGCTCTCTCAAATCTGCACAGCTTAGGACCAGAGGTAGTGAGGATTTTAGAATTTTGTGGATTTCTGGTCATTGCTTTGTTTAACGTAATTTGAATGTAATAATGCAATTGAAATTATAATGAATGCTTACAATATAGCAAAATATTAAAACAATTAGTAATTTAATAAAATAAAATAATAAAAATTAAGACAATTTTAAAAATGATTAAATTATTAAAAGTAAATAATTAATAATGTATAATAAAGATGAGATAAACTGTTCTTGAATTATGAAACTTGCCTCATAAAGGTAAACTACTAATTCCCATCAAAATCATAAAATAAGGAAGTTTCGTTTCATTTCGGGTTTAGACAGACTTAATACTAAAAAAACTTGATAATACAGGGTGTTTATAAAGTCCCGGACCCATTTTGATGTTTAATAACTCATAAAATAATAAAGATAGATTAAAATTAATAACATAAATGGTTAGATACTCAAAAAGTTGCATGACCCTTGTCAATGAACTTCCACGTGTGCCCCTTTCGTCGCACGGAGAATATCAAGTCGATAGTCAATTTCACGCCAGGTAGCGGCAAGCATGTCGGCATCCACAGAGGCTATTGCGGTTGTAATTCTGGCTTTTAAGTCACCAATATTCGACACTCTCCTCCTGTAAACATTGTCCTTTACAAATCCCCAAAGGAAAAAGTCCAGCGGCGTTATATCAGGTGATCTGGGTGGCCAAGGAATTTGACCTCCTCGCCCAATCCATCTTCCTGGAAAATGGTCATTCAAAGAAGTATGAATGATGGTACCCCAATGAGGTGGTGCACCATCTTGTTGCAAAATGACATGTGGCCACCCAGATCACCTGATATAACGCCGCTGGACTTTTTCTTTTGGGGATTTGTAAAGGACAATGTTTACAGGAGGAGAGTGTCGAACATTGATGACTTAAAAGCCAGAATTACAACTGCAATAGCCTCTGTGGATGCCAACATGCTTGCCGCTACATGGCGTGAAATTAACTATCGAGTTGATATTCTCTGTGCAACGAAGAGGGCACACGTGGAAGTTCATTGACAAGGGTCATGAAACTTTTTGTGTCTATCTAACCATTTATGTTATTAATTTTAATCTATCTTTATTATTTTATGAGTTATTAAACATCAAAATGGGTCCGGGACTTAAACACCCTGTATAATATGTATATATATAAAAAGATATACATAATACACAGTGTGTCCACCTATAACCTGACCAACCTTTATTTTCGCAACCGTTGGTCCTAGATGCATACTTCCAATTACAAAAATGGTCAAAATTAGGTGCAAGGTTAAGATAAAAAAAGTTTGAAGTGAAAAAACAATTTATAGAAGAATTACAGAATCTAAATTTTTATATGATCCCACGGTCCTATAAGTTATAGTTAGTAAAATTTCCCTGTTACACTGGCAAGTAAGGCAAAAAAAAATCCTATTATTCTAAGATTAAAATTGGCCAAGTAATAGCTGTTTAAAGTTGGAGTATATTTTATGCTGCATATTAGGGACCATTCACAAATTTAGTAGAAATATAATTTCGTCAGATATATTAAAGAAATGGTTGAGAGTAAAATTAGCATTGCAATACAGATTTGAAATCTTTAATCATTCTGACATATTACTGCAAAATGTACAATTTGTACTGAACTTTATAAGAGGATAAAAATAACAATTTTTTTGTTAAATAAAAGGATGAAAAACAACAGCCTCAATTCCTTACAAAATGATACATATTTTAAAATGCTGTTAGATTACACTGTCTTTCAAATTTTGAGTTGTGGCATGTTTTTTAGCTTTTGAAAATTGATTCTTATGTATTTTTTAGCACTGAATCCGAAAACGACCTTCATTTTAAACCATCACATCAGGAATTTTCTCAAATCGCAAATTTCAAAGTTAAAAAGCTAAAAGTTAAAATTGATCCCCCCTCCACTCCCAATCTCATCGGACCCCTGAGCTGTTTAGCTGTAAGAAGCCCAGTATAAGCCAAAAAATCTACTAAATTATAGAATTAAATAAAATTAAACTCAATAAAAGTCTTACATATATTTTATAGTATCAGATTTTTCGCTTATTTAAGATTGAAATTTAAGATTTGCAAAAAATCTTGACATGATGGTTAAAAGTGAAGGTAATTTTTTGATTCAGTGTTAAAATATACATAAAATGTAATTATAAAAGTTAAAAAACACAACCATCGTAGGTTTATGTTATCTAATCTAAAACTCTTTCTTAAACTTCTCGACAGTAATCTATCCGAATGTTTTTGTGTTATCCTAAAAGTATGTATAAGATGGTAAGAATCGAAAATCATAACAATATTGCATTGTCATCAGATTTAAGTCAGTATGTAAAATTTAACTTCGATCGGATATTTGAAAGTAAGTTAAACTTCAAGTACAAATTTTAAACAGGAAAGACGATCATTGCAAGTTAAATAAAACTTTATGAAAATAACATAATTTTAGTTAAAAAGAAATCATACCCTCAAATCCTTACAAAATAAAATAATTGTATTTTAACATATGTTTTAACTAATAAAAGTTAATCGTAATATTTGTATGATTTCTTTCAAAGCGCAGATACCTTGAAATAAGTTTAAATACTTTATACAAGACCCCCGAAAGCAAGGTGGAAATCATCTGTTTTGATATGCAAAAAAGTGGTATAAGTCATACATTTCAAAGTTTCATAACTCGGTCAATTTTAATGTTAGATGAATGGGACTTTTTTTGTCTTACTTGTTAGTGTCACAGTAAATTTTTAGTAAATATCACTTATAGGACCGGGGGACCGTATAAAAATTTAAATTTCGTAATTTTTTAATAAATGTTTTCTTGACCCAAATCGCTTTAAAAATAATTCTTTACCTTATTTAAACCATTTTTGTAATTGGAAGTATGCATCTAGGACCAACGGTTGCGAAAATAAAGGTTGGTCACGTTATACTTGGACACACTGTATAAAAAGATTGTTATTACTAGTGATACCAGCAATATCTAGAATTTTTTTAAAAGTAAATTTATACTCCCTTCATGAAAAAGCATGAGTTCAGTCTTATTAACAAGAATTACATATTAAAATGCATATGTAATGATATAAAAATAAAAGAGTATTTTTTCCTTGCATCTGAACAGAAAGTTTCGTTGTTTGCATCTGCAAAGATGTACAGATTTTAGAGTTGCAGATTTTAGGGAGTCTACTGCATTACTCATTTAAAAATATATATATATATATATATACTTTAATAATAGCAATTTTTTCTTATTAAAATGTTCTGAATTAAGATATAAAGATAAAATAATGTATTAAATTTAACTCTCTTAACGAGTAGCAAATTTTCTATGTTGTAGAATGCAGTTGCTTCTTAACTTCAAAATTACCTGTTTACATTCAGTAAGTTGTGCATTACACAGAGGATTAAGTTATATACAGAATTGTATTATATAGAATTGAGTTATAATATAAATACCTTCTACTGTACTTCCAAACATGAATAATAATCTTCGTCTTATTTAAACACAATTTTCTGCCATATAAAAAAATATCCTATCCTAAAATATTGATACTCAGAAAATTTGGCAGCTATGTACTGATAACATAAGCAGGGGGGGGGGGGGGGGTAAATTCAAACCATGGTTCAGATATACAAAAACACTATGATTTCATTTTTCCACTCTTACAGAATATTTCTATAAAAATATACAAATGATCTATCTACATTATTACCTTATTGAACCAGATTTTTTCATACATTCAAAACTTAGTTTCCTTTAACTTATCAGATTTTACTTTGAGAATTCCACTGCATGTTTAAACAGCTTAGTTGTAAAAATTAAAAATATTTTTATAGGCATATCAGTAGGGAGGAAGAAATATAAGTGAAAACTGGGAAATTGGATTAGTAGCCATTGGCCGCTAGACTCAGTTTCATTCAGTGTTGAATTCAGAGTGTGGCCTGGGGCTGAAGCCCCAGAAGGGATAATTTAAATGGGGTAAAGAAAGGGTAATTTATATGCCTGATTACTTATTTATTGTCCTATATGGCATGCGTTATCCCAGTAAGGTTTTCCAGATGCTGTGAGATAAGTTCTCACAGTTTTTTAATTATATATTTCTTTGTTCCTTTTTAGCTTTATTTTGCATCGACATTTACTTAATTTCAGTTATGTGTTAAGCAGGGTTCGTAAATATAATGATATTTTCGAAAATAGCAAAAATATCTGATATTTTGATATATATCCGATATTTTTGAAATAGTAAACTGACTGCAGACAATAAATATTTTCAAGCATAGTATACACTGAAGTGACAAAAGTCATGGGATACACTGAAGTGACAAAAGTCATGGGATACCCTGCTAATAGTGTGTCGGTCCTCCGTTTGTCCGGCGAAGTGCAGCAACACGACGTGGCATGGTCTCCACGAGTCGTTTGAAGTCCTCTGCAGAAATATTGAGCCATGCAGCCTCTACAGACGTCCATAATTCCGAAAGTGTTGCCAGTGGAGGATTTTGTGCACGAACTGATCTCTTGATTATGTCCCATAAATGTTCGATGGGATTCATGTCGGGCGATCGCAGTGAACAAATCATCCGCTGGAATTTTCCAGAATGTTCTTCAAACCAATCGCAAACAGTTATTGAGCAGTGACATGGCGCATTGTCATCCTGGAAAATTCCATCGTTGTTTGGGTACATGAAGCCCATGAAATGGTTGCAGTGCAGGTGGTCTCCCAATAGCTGAACGTAATCATTTCCAGTTAACGATCGGTTCAGTTTGACCAGCGGACCTAGTCCATTCCATGTAAACATAGCCCACACCATTATGGTTCCACCATCAGCTTGCACAGTGCCTTGTTGACAACTTCGGTCCATGGCTTCACGGGATCTGCGCCACATTCGTATCTTCCATCAGCTTTTACCAATTGAAATCGTGACTCATCTGACCAAGCCACTTTTTTCCAGTCGTCTACAGTCAAACTGATATGGTCATGAGCTCAGGAGCATCGCTGTTGGCGATATCGTGCTGTTAGTAATGGCACCCGAATCGGTTTTCTGCTGCCATAGCCATTAAAGTCAAATTTCGCCAGACTGTCCTAAATGGACACGCCCGTCAGAACCACCCACATTCATTCCTGCAGTTATTTCACGGTGTTGCTTGTCCGTTAACACTGACAAGTGTACGCAGACGTCGTTGGACGTGGTCGACCACTGCGTTGTCCATGATGGGAAGTTATACCTAAATTTAGGTATTCTCGGCACACTCTTGACACTGTGGATCTCTGAAAGTTGAATTCCATAACGATTTTCGAAATGGAATGTCCCATACGTCTAGCTCCAACTAGCATACTGCATTCAAAATCTGTTAATTCTCGTTGTGTGGCCATAATCACATAATCAACCCTCTCACATGAAGCATTTGAACACAAATGAAAGTCTTTCCCAGGAACTGACAATTTATACAATTTGTAAGCGACACTACTGTCATCTATATATTTGCATATTGCTATCCCATGACTTTTGTCACCTCAGTGTAATTTAGAAACTATAGCATATTGAACTTAACATGAAAACTTAAACATTATTCTAAAAATGCATTTCTCTTTTCTTTTTTTTTCCCCTTTCACTTAGAACAAAATTGAAGATCAACTAATTAAAAATAGATACAATTTACTTTATACACACATTTATAAAAAAAATCAAATTATAGGATTCAGTATAAAGTATCAAGAAATCTATAAAACAAAATTTTAAATACAAAATAATTTTTTTTTAATTGAAGTATTTTAACATAAATGTAAGCTTGTCATATATTTTATTCACTAACATGTTGTACAGTTTAGACACTACTAAACCAAACCAGAAAAAATTCTTTTCTAATAAAGCTGTATATAACTGATTATTTAAATTAGACAATTTATCTTCTCAATGGCTGTTTTGAATTAATTGTCTCACACAATTATTAGATCTCATAGGCATAACGTCAGGGGGGGGCACGGGGGGTCATGTGCTCCCCCAACCTTCTGAACCCCGGGCGCCAGAACAGAAATCGTAGGGGGCACCAAATAAAGATTTTTTTTTTTTTGTCTTCAGATACAAAAGTGTATATGTATATTGAATTTGCATAAAAATGTCTCACAGCCGAAAAATCCAAAAGGAAAACTGAACCAAATGCATTAAAATTTACAAATATATAAAAAGATTCATCTCTCTTAGGCTATTTTCTTTCTCCAATTCAAATGTACAGTCATGGAAAAAAAAAAAAGTAAACATCCCCTACTAACTCTTCAACAAATTATCGTAGAAGAAAGTTACTGGTACCGAATGACTGGAAATAAAGTCTACTTTTAAATGATGTATATAAAATTTGCTTAGAGGGCCATCTACATATTAAAACAAACCCAAACTTTGTTTTTTTCAATGGCAGTACACAATTCTGACAGCATAAATGAACTCTACACCCTTCAATTAGCCTAAAAACGAATTTTTATGCAATTCGTACCATAAGTTTCCGAGAAATTAATTATTTTAAAACGAGCGTATTTTAAGAGCTGTATCCAAATTGAAGTTCTGTACTCGATTGTTAACCGAGACCGAGAGAGCCCCTTTCTTGATCAAGGCACCTTAAGCGCCACTCAAGGAGTCAATGAAGTCTGTTAGATTACAGTACAGCAGAATAAATTTCAAAATGTGTACTCCATTCCATCATAGACGGACCCTTAAGCCATCATTTTGCCGTTTTTTAAGCATAATTTGAAAACTAGTTGGGAAAAAAAATGTGAAATTTTGGTTTTCCATAAAGCAGGACTTAATAAATCTAAATCCATCAAAAAAAAAATTGTAGGTTGCAATTCATAATTTTTTCAAAATATTAATTTCATTATTCATATCATAAAATTATAAAAATTTCAAATTCAGCGTATTTATGTTTGGGTATATTAGTATTATTGCTACAAAAAAAATTAGCACATTAGGAGCATAATTTCAGGAGATATAAATAAAAATATGAAAATGTAATTTAACATTAGAAGCACTAAATTTTGAATGTTTATAATTCAAAAACTTATCATTCAAATGACTTGAAATTTGGTGTCTAGGCATAGTTTGAACCGAAAATTTGAAATATCTTGTTAAAATTGGGCATTGCCATTGAAAAAAAATGAAGTTTGGATTCGTTTTAATATGTAGATGATCCCCTAAGAAAATTTTATTTACATCATTTAAAAGTAGACTTTATTTCCAATCGTTCGGTACCAGTAACTTTCGTCTACGATGTTTTGTTGAGGAGTTAGTAGGGGGTGTTTACTTTTTTTTTTCCCCCCACGACTGTACCATGTATCTTCTATCATTTAAATCACTTACTGTGTCATGAGAATCACTAACATTTTCCAAGGTCAGCCTCTACTCCTCTCTTCTGTGTGAAATTGTCCTTCACTTATAATTGCCAAACACCAACCGATTTCCCAGAGGGAGGGAGGGGGGGGGGAGTGTTGTAGAGAGACATGTGCCTGGACGCCAGAACAAAAGGCGAAGAGGGCGCCAAATGAAGATTTTGTTTGACTGACTGTTCTGATGAAAAGATTCCATGAAGGCTGTTTAATTTTTTTATCTCTCCTCCTGAGCAACGTTTAGCTTTCTTTTTTCCCCCATTTTGTTATGGGTGAGATCGGGTGGCTGCCCGGGACAATAAAAATAAACGGGAGAAGGATTCAAGGCCGAAATTAAGGGTGGGGTCAAATCAGGGGGCATGTGCCCTGGGTGCAATGTGAAGGTGCGCCAGATAATTTGGTTTGCCGTTTTATACGATATATAATTTAAAATTTGTGTAAAATTTGTATGTAAAATTTGTGTAAAAAGATATTTTTTAGCCTGTAAAATTTGTGTAAAAAGATATTTTTTAGCCGAAAAATCAAAAAGAAAAGCTGAGTAAAGAGCATTAAAATTGTCAAATAGATAAAAAGATTTGCCTACAATATACAAGACAGCAAATAACCCCATTCTTTTTCTTATAATTACTTCTTTACATGTATATCATCATATCTGTCCTTGGAGGGAGCGAGGTCAGGTGACTGACTGAGACAATAAAAACCAAATGGTTGAAATTTCACAAAATAAAAACTTAATAATTTTGTTACTGTAGTCACATATAAATTTGAAAATTAGCATTAGGTTGAGGAAAGTATGTAGACATATCAATCTATAAATAAGAAGAGTGGTATAAGTGATAATTCCACAAAACTGGGGTAAATAGATAGTACAGGAAGATCCTAGTATTTTATAGTAATACTCCCGGGCGCAGAATCAGCGCAACGCTGCGACGCACGTCGCAGACTCTTGAGAAGGCCTGCAGACTATTTTTCAACTGTTAAAATTTAGAAGAAAAAAAGTTTGTTAGAAATTATTTGCCATGTGCCATGATAATACGATCTACGCCACATGCGATTGACGAAGCTCCGATTCCCTTTAAAATATAAATAATTCACGGAGAAAACTCTAGACACGCGATCGTGAAACGCCCATTATTAAATGAGTCAATCATTTTAGGGGTGATTTCTTTAGAAATTAAAAAAAAATCGGTCATTAGTCCGAAAATTCGGACGTAAATATCACGAATTTCGATAAATGTTCGCCGAAAAACAATTTCGTCAATCGTTTGCAGTTAAAATAGCCCATTTCGTCAAAGGATCGGTAAAAAAAACGTGAATTTCGTCAAAAGAACGTGAAGAAAAAACAAAATTTTGTCATAAGATCAAGAAGGAAACGTCAATTTCGTCAAAGCCTGGCGAAAAAAAGCGACTTCTGTTAAATGATCGCGGAAAAAACAAGAACTTCGTCAAAGAGCTACGGAAAAATAGCAACTTTCATCAAAGGATTGCAGAAAAACGCAAATTTCGTCAAAGGATCGCAGAAAGAACGCGGATTTTATCGAAGGATCTCTATAAAAATGAGATTTTCGTCAAAAGATCGTGGAAAATAGGTGAATTTCGTCAAAAGATCGTGGAAAATAGGTGAATTTCGTCAAAAGATCGTGGAAAATAGGTGAATTTCGTCAAAAGGTGGTGAAATTTTGGTCATAAGATCGAAAAAAAAAAAGCCTATTTCGTCAAAGGGCTTAGGAAAAATAGCAACTTTCCACAAACGATGGCGCGAAAACGTGAGTTTCGTCAAATGATCGTGGAAAAGGTTAATTTTGACAAATGATCGCGGAAAAAGCGTGAATTTTGTCAAAGGATTGCGGAAAAGCGCAAATTTCGTGAAAAGATCGCGGAAGAAACGCAAATTTCATCGAAAAACCGCGGAAAAAAGCGAATTTCGTGCAAAGATCACTAAAAAACGTGAATTTCGCTAAAAGATCGCGAAAAAACACGCATATCGTCAAAAGATCGCGGAGAAAACGCGAATTTTTTTCAAAGGATCGGCGGAAAAAACGCTAATCTAGTCAAAAGATTGCGAAAAAAATGTGAACAACGTCGAAAGATCGCGAAAAAAACGCGAACATCGTCGAAAGATCGCGATAAAAAAAGGCAGACATTGCCGAAAGATCGCAATAAAAAAAAAAAGGCTGGACATCGTCGAAAGATCGCGATAAAAAAAGGCAGACATTGCCGAAAGATCGCAATAAAAAAAAAAGGCTGGACATCGTCGAAAGATCGCGAAAAAACGCTCATTTCGTCAAAGGATCGAGGGAAAAAAAGGTGAATTCCGTCAAAGATTCGTGGAAAAATTTGCTGCAACATTGATGTTTTTACAAGATTTTTTTACAGCTGAGTGGCAGGTTTTAGTTAGCCATGTTTTGAGTGAAAGCATGTTAAATTTTAAATTGCGCAACTAGCTGAGATTAGTAAATAAAACATTGCATTAGAATTACTTATAGTATTTGCATGAATTACTCAAAATCTGATTTTCTAAGAATTTCACTCTGCTCCAATAACAGCTTTTATTGCTAAAAAATTAGATTTTTGCTGCTACAAAAATGGATTTTACTGCTACAAAATTAGATTTTTGCTGCTTCAAAGTGGCTTTAGTGCACTTTCATCCCTGTATTATCACATCTATATATTATTTTTGATATTATCACATTGTATCAATCTTTTCAAAAATTTTAGAAATTTGTGTTCATATGTTATTTTGACTGATCTTCTGTTTTCAAACTTCACAGAAATTTTGACAAATTTTATGAAAGCTTTTTCTGAAAGCGTGTCAAACATTTTGAGGACAAAGGTAAATTATTTCAAAAAGTACTTTCCTTTTATGTTAATCACAAATACTGGGGGGGGGGGGGGGGGGGAGTGCATGAGGGATTGGAAAGAGGGCGTCTGTCTTTAAGTTCTGCAGACTGTTTTTAAAGTTTCTACTTGTGTTGCAGACTGCAGAAAAAAATTCTGCTGCTGGGGTAATACTGGAATTCATTTTTATGCCTACAGTAAATCCTGGTTTTTTAGATCTTGAAACAATGCGACTCATATCACTATGACATTAAAGTGCCACAATTGTAATTATTTGTAATGCTACAACAACAGTTAAATCTGGAAAAATGAAATCTGTCTATAATGGAATCTTGTCTTAAATGATAAAACTACATGGTTCCAAAAGAAAGAATACCAACAAATATATCTGCTAAGACGGAAACCTCTATAAAGAGGAATTATTTCCGCTTCCTTTCGATTTTTTTCACAGGTTTTAATGAATAAATATCTGACAAAGCTGGTTATATATTTCAATATTACGTATTTTACTGTTATAAATTTAAAATTTAAAAATAAGTCTGCTAATAGAAACTTTCATAAATTTTTCTTTGTAAATTTACTTTGCGGAGGAATGAGGGGGTGCCAAATAATCCATGTTTGGCCCGGGTGAAAATATAGCTAGTTTCGGCCCTGGAAGGAGTGAACAAAGTAAAATGCTTTAGTAAAACCCTTTAAAAGAAAAAAAAAAAAGAGTATAGCATTTGCAGTGGTACAGTAAAAATCTCTTACAAGGCACCATGGCTAATAAAGACGCCCCTGCCTTTATCCCCAAAAATGATTTTTACTCTTCTTTTTGTCATTTCTAGGCGTTTTGCCACCCTAGGCGGAAATTGAATAATGGCACTCTGTTCCTTTTGGTGCAATTATTTTTTGCATTACTTTTGGTGCATTATTTTTTGCATTACTTTTGGGGCAATTGTTTTTTGCAACCAACCAGATCCAGTCTTAGAGATAGGAGGCGAGCTTGGGCAACTGCCTGTGATTTAAAAAAAAAAAATCCTCACCCAGGGTGCCATGAATAGTAAAGTCGCAGCCACCCCTGCTTTTCCCTTACTAAATTACATTTCTCGTTCTTTTGCCATTTCCAGGTAGGTGACAAGTGAAAAATGTCGCCCATGCCGTTTACTAAAATTACTTTTTTTACATCCAGATCCGGCCTCAAAGGCGAGAGGTTGGGCAACTGTCAACGACTAAAAACTAAGGGTTGAAATATATGCAAGATAGAATAGTAACCCACTTTAATGTTTTTTTTAAAGAATATAGCCCGGGCCGAAACTAGGGGGGTGCAGAAGGGGCTGGGCCCCAGACGCCAGAACAAAGGCGAAGGGGGTGCCAAATGAAGATTTTGCTTGTTGTTTCATACAAAATTGTACATATATATATATGAAATACAAAGAAACTCGCAAGCCAATGTTAAACCTATTAGAGCGTTCTTTTCAAATTTCTCTCTTGCATTTTAATATTTTAAAATATTTTATTTTCCTAGGCTAGTTTAGATTGACCTTTAGCGTTGCTATACTTTTAGGTTTCGAAACCGGTACTGAAAGGGAAAATAACTTTATAAAAATAATCTGCAACCAAAATTGGAAAAGTAAACACTAACCCGGTTAGAATTAAACCTCAGTTTTTCTAAGCTAAAAAAAATCATTTAAAACTATTGATATGCAAGCGAGAAAATTTAAAAAGAATGCTCCCATACGTTTAGCATTAGCGTTCCAGTTTCTTCGCGTGACTAGTGTAGGCTCTTACCGGTCAAGCTAATGTTAATCCTAATGTTAATGTTGTCAACGATTTTAATCAGTTGATTTAAATCAGCAATTAAATCACGATTTTAATCAACTGATTCTTTTTAAATCATTGATTAAAATCAAAAATTTTCTAAATGTTTAAAATGACATAAAAGTATTAAAATCTAAGATTAATATAATTTGGAAAGTTTCTACAGGTATTTTGCCTTATGAATAAATGAGAGAAAAAAAAAAAAAGCTTTAAATAATTGTTTCTAAGCTTAATTCATGAATCTTGTAAAACATTAAGTACAGTAAGCTTGTAATAGGGATGCACCGGATATGGATTTTGCCGGATATCGGATACCGGATATCCGAAGCTCCTTTTTCTGCCGGATTCGGATATCCGGCCGGATATCCGATCGGATATCCGGCACCAGATATGTTTTTAGTTATATGGTGAATTATTTCTTTATATAACGCCATCTCAGAACAATAAATTACAAACATGTTTCATACATCATTAAAACATTTTAAATGTATTGAAATATAATTTACAAAAACTACATCTCTTTGAACATCAGGGCTTGAAATTCAAGTTTTTCCCAGAAGGGGAGTTTCCCAGCCAACATTTAAAAATACAGGGGAGTTGAACTGTTAGAAAGGGAAAAAAAAATATCTTTAAACCCCGTTATTTTTTATTTGCCACTTAAAGAATTACATTTATACAGACATAACAAAATACCTTTGAAATAATTTAAATTAACAACTCAAGATAATTTATTATCAAAAATGTTTATTTTTATTAAAACAAAGGAACAGAATCAAGCTTTATATATACCTTGTCTATTTTTCAACTTTCACCTAATGCTATGGGCAATTAACAATTGGGTTGCTAAATTTCTTAATTTAGAATTTATTCCATTTTGCATGTTTTAGCCTCTTTCACAAGTTACACTTTTGACAAACAGCACAGACCAACTTTTATAACTTCAGAAATTATCGAAAACGCATGGTTATGCACTGTTAAAAAATTTTAGAAAACTTTGCAAAATTTGATGTGCATTATTTTTTAACTTACTTGCATGAATAATGCATATCGGTGATTCTATTGTCAATATCCTACGGTGATTGTATGTCACTTCTGAACAAACTTGTTTTATTATATCCTTAATGGAATTATAGTCAAAACTGTAATCACTGGTATTTTCGTTAAAATTGAAATATGGAATGGACTACTAACTATTGAACTACGGAATAAATTAAATGAACTAATTGAACTATGGAATAAATTAAATGCATTCAACATGTCCAAAAACACTTCAGTGTATATATTGTCATCATACATTTCTGTTCACAATTCCAATGACATCAGTTTCTGCCTACTGCAACTGTGTTTCAAAGACTAGCAACTGAACCTTAGGCCATAACTTATGTAAAAATGTTACTAACATTTTAATTTTTATTCACTTTCATTCACTCCCATCAAGAATCTAACCAGTAGTCAACTTTCTTCATATCCACAAGTTTTAAATTTTCAACAACTTCTGCTCCATCAGTCAGTCCTTCAATCAAAAACTGTATCAACCTTTTCCTGTAATGTCTCTTAATTTTCTCAAGGAGCCGTTCTCTGCTCCAGAAGCTATTGTGTAGCTTGGCAATATTTCACTATTCAAATCTGTTTCATTGCAATTATAGATTGGGGGGGGGAGGAGGGGAGAAGGCTGAGTAGTGGCATCTGGCAGGGTAAATAAAAAAGTTCCCATTTATCTGAAAATTCTTATGGAACCCCAGTCAACAAAAATGTTTTGGTCCCTTGCTTTTCAGATAACCGGAGTTTTACTGTACTTGAAAGATTAATGAATAAATGTTATGCTTATATTGAAATTTTTTCAATCTATTGAGTATGAATTAGTAATATTAAATAAACTCCTTGTGAATCCTTCCTATTTATTTATTTTTGTTAAGAAATACTTTATTTTTGTAAGATTTTAAAAAACATTTATTTCCTCAAAGTAATTTCTTTTGTTAAGGGGACATTCCAGTGGAACTGGTTTTCCCTTCTCAAATCATGAAATTCTATATTAACCAATGGAAATTTTAGCAAGCACAAAAAATCATACATTAGTCATACATTATAAAACACTTTCTAACACTATCATAATATTGATACCAAATTTAATTTTTTTTTTTTCATTCACATCGCACAGTTAAACACTTAAGGGGACCCTTCACTAATTTGAAAATGGCCATTCCGTAATGTTAAACCAATGGGCAGGGTTTTTTTTAATTGTTTAAATTTGAAAAGTTTTAAAAGATTCTTTTTGCATAAGATAGCTGAGCTCGATCTTTCATATGGCTGTTTTTTACTTTTTCGATTTCGGTTGCAGATTTTTTTGCATGGAATTGCAAATGCATTGGAATTTTAAATCCATATCCAAAGTTTGAAAAGGAAATAGTCAATTGATTTCTTCTATTACACGATAAAAGGTTGATTTTAAAAGTCATGTCCTAATTTCTGTGAATTGCAAAAATCAACTAGTTTGTTATTTCTAAACATGTTTTTTTAAGTTCACCAATTTTTTTTTTCTTCATGTGTGCCACAAGTGTCATCTCATTTTGTTTAGTGCTGATTATTGGCCAATTTGGCAGGGCTCAGTCTCCGGTGGCCATTACTGCCCTTTTAGTTATTTCCTATTAGGCACAGGGAAAAAACAAAATACATAAATCGGTCATAAAAAAAATATCGCCGATTTCGTCAATTATGGTGAAAATAAATAACAAAATTTGCCGACCGGTCGCAAGCAGAAAACTGAAGTTCATGAGGAAATCGGCAGCGGGAAAATATCACAAAATTCGTCAATTGATCATGGAAAAATATCGTGAAATTTACCGGTCCGTCACGAGTAAATATTGTGAAATTCCTCAGCCGGTCGCAGAGAAATGACGTGAAATTTTTCAATCGGATGCAAAAAAAAAAAACAATCGTTATTTTCATCAGTATGTCGCAAGAACAAACAGGGAAATTTGCCAATCGGTCACAGAATAAAATTGCTATATTTGTCAATTGATCTCGAGAAAAAAAAAATTATGAAATTCACCGATCGGTCTCTAGAAAAAATCGTGGAATTTGTCAGTCGGTCGTGAAGAAAAAGCACAAAATTTTTCAGTGAGATGCAGAAAAACAACTATGAATTTTGTCTATCTGTCGTAAGAAGAATCTGTGAAATCTGCTAATTGATAGTAGAAAATATCACGAAATTTGTCGGTCGGTCCTGAGACTTGATCGTTGTTTTACAAAGAAACATTTTCGGAAAATGATTTTTTGGAAACAGGAGCCGCCCGCCCACAAGAGGACATAATAAATAGGACACAATAATAATCTTTAGGGCACGAATCCTGCCATCCTGTCTCGAAATTCAAGCCCTGTATCTGCCATTCAAGCCCTGTAATGTATATTAATAATATTGCATAAAAAATGTAATTTAAACATTAAAATATTCTGTTTATTTGTACAATGAAATACTGATAATTGCTACTGGATTTGGATATGGGATTGACTATATTGATAATTGCTAATAATTAATTAATTTGTACAATGAAAAGCTGATAATTTGTATAGTAAATTTTAACCAATTAATATGCATATAATTGTAGAGTATTTTCACAAAGAAACACTACATACTTTCTTTTTATAATTTAAGCATAAAATATCTACTAATATACCCATGATTAAAGAGTTATTTTCTCCAAACATAGGTTTAATTGATGCCCTTTTTCTGTTTTAATTATTTAATATTGTTTTTGCTCTAAGTCACGTTTAGTTTTATTTTAAGTTAAATTATTTTGATATTTATAAGTAAAAAGAAAATTACTTTTAATTTTAAATATTTATAAGGAAGATACAAAAATAACTAGTTGGATTTGCCAATCCCAAAACTTTCTTCTATCTCATACATCTTAATATTTCAAAAAGTAGTAGTTCCAAATGTTACCGTACTTTAATATTATTAGTTCAATATTATACCAACTTTGATTTTGATCTAAAATTTCTGCTCCAGTCAATTAATCCGAATAAGTTAATCTCGATCATGATATTTATTAACACGTTCACGCCGGCGCGGTGGGTCGCACACGACTGACTCAGAGCTGGCAAGTCTCCGGCCTTTTGGATACCAGTATTTTAATATAGAAAATGTTTTATTTAATTAGAACAATTGAGTGATTTAAAGGAACAACATTTTTTTCTAAAATAACAGTGGTGTGCAAAAAGCCGGAGACTTGACAACTCTGAGACAGTCGAGTGTGACCCACCGTGCCGGCAAGAACGTGTTAAAATCAATAATTTTTTCGTTATTCTGTTGTACATCAGCTGTTTGTGAATAGCCAGCTTAGCAGGATGCGAAGTTCCCTTCGCTTCATGAGCCGCCAATATACAGCACGAAAAATTGAGAAAATTTTACAAAAATCTCTGTTACAGTGCCACCTTCTGGCAGAATATTTCCAAATGCAAGGGGAAACTGCTGGCCATAGCCAAAAATATACACACAAAATTGTTTCAATTCTATGCTTAGCTTCATACACTTTTCAATGGTAAAATAATGAAAAATCTGTATTATAGCGCCCCCTTCCAGCAGAATATTTTCAAATTGAATGAGGACCTGCTGGCCATAGCCAAAAACATACCCCCCAAAATTGGTTCAATTCTATGCATAACTTCATACACTTTTCGATGGTACAAGAATGAAAGTGGCACAAAAATCGCTATTATGGCACCCCATTTTGGCGGAATATTTCCAATTTAAAGGAGAACCTGCTGGACATAGCCAAAAACAAATACAAAAAATTTTGTTCAATTATATGGATAACTTCATACACTTTTCGGTGGTCCTAATGAAAATGGCACAAAAATCGCGATTACATGGCCCCCTTCTTCCAGTGGAATGTTTCCATATTGAAGGAGGCTGAACTCTAAAACATCTAAATCCGTCGAAAACCGGAAATCGAAAAAATTTCTATTAAAATACTTTCTTCTAAAAATTGGCCTGTTTAATTGTTAAACTTAAAAAAAAAAAAGAAAGAAAATTAATAAAGTCATACTTTAATAAACAACTTCAAATTTTATTTTGCATTCTGAAAGTAAAGGTACAATTTTCTGAGAGAAGTAAACATAAATTCTTAAATTTATTATAAAGAGTTCAAATATCAATGTTAGGAAAGCTGGCAATTCTTTAAACTTTTGAGAATTACCTTTTACTCATGTATAGTGAACTTACTTTCATATTTTGCATTATAAACAAAATTGTTCGGCATTGTTTGGGGGTCAAACTATTTCTGTTATCCTTATATATTCACTTCGCTGCGCTCTGCCGGATATCCGGCAGAGAAGTCGGATATCCGGTGATTGTGATCCGGATATCCGACGGTATTTCGGATATTGAAAAATCAGCCGGATATGCCGGATATCGGATATTTGCCGGATATCCGTTGCATCCCTACTTGTAATGGCATAAAAAGCATTTCATTTTAAAATTATATTTAAATCTAATATAATTTGCGATGTCACAATTTCCTTTAAATAATCAAATTATTCATTCTTTTATATAAAACAAGCATGGCAAGTATAATAAATTTCTGCAAAGTAAGAGGGTATATAACCAGAATCTTATTTTCTCATTCTACTATTGCAATAATAAATTTATACCAAATATTGGAGCTAAAGAAAAATGGAAGAATAACATCTGCTCAACAGCTGTTGTAAAAGAATGTATAAGAGAAAAATAACTAATTGGTATAAAAATGTTAAGCACAGCAAGAGATCCCCACTGAGAGGTAATAATGCTGTGCTGCTGTTTAATATTTTGAGGATTTCAGATATAACTGGCTATTCATATATTTACTCTGTATATGTGTGTATGAATGGTTGAAACTGATTTTCATAATTTTTTGGTTAGCATACACATACAACACGTAAGTTCAGATTTAGGCAATTAACAGTAATTTTTCTTGGTACAAATGCAAAATGAGCTGCCAATAATATTTGTTAGTTTTGTTATTTGTGCTACTAACTAATTAAATTACTTATTTGCAATTTTTATTAATTCTGTAATTAATTACTGTTTCTTTTAGGCCATTTTTTAAAGGCGCTGCATCTGGCCCCTTTTGAAATTGACAAAATGCACCCTGCCTTTTAAAAAATTAGTGAAATTTACATGTAGTAGTGTGCAAAGATTTTTTGTAAAAAATTTCTCCATACTGCAAATATTTCGAAATATGTGTGCCCAAGACCTTATAAAAATGATAGAACTTTATTTCTTGAGAAAAAACAGGATATTATTAAAACATGTTATTTAATTGTACTTTTCAATTTGTAATTTATAAAATTATTAAAAATTAATGATTTTTTATTTATTATATTAAAAAATTATATACTTTTTTTCTTATTGTTACTAAAGGCATTACTATTCCCACATGAAATAGTGCCCTTCTTCGGAACTAGCATCCTGCCCCTTTTCCTCCTAGAATATACCTAATTAGAGATTTTTAAATAATTAATTTTAAGTAGTGTTAACAATTTAATATAAAATGCAGTTACTGAAAATTTAATAAATGTAAATATCACTAGTATTTAAAATATAGTTTTACATAATTATTACAAAATATTAATGTGTATAACTTTATTGTATTCTACTAACTAATGAAACTACTAATTTGCAGTTTTTATAATTTATATAATTAAATAATAATAATAATAACTAATAATTAAATTTATAATAATAATAACTAATAATTAAATTTTATTAATTAAAGTGCAAAAACATAGATTATGTTAACAATTAGAGGAATAATTGTTTTGGAAACCTAAAACTCTTGGTATCTATTCAGTATTTTAACGCTGGGAAAAAAAATCAATAAAAATCCGATTTAAATCAAAAAAATCTGATTTAAATCAAAAAAATCTGATTTAAATAAAAAATATCCGATTTTTTTGATTTAAAAAAAAAAAAAATCATGATTTTTTTTACACCCTGTAGCTCCAATACGTTTAACCATTAGCGTTCCAGTTTCTTCACATACTAGTGTAGGCTCTCACTGGTCAAGCTAATGTTAATCCTAATGTTAATGTTGTTTACATATTTCTTGCTCTAATTTTAACTTTTAAATGATTTTTATATATCAACTAGGGGGCTCGGCCCCCTACGAGCTACGCTCGCCAACCCCCGCCCAGACACCGCAGACTCTAAATGCACGCTAATTTGATCGGCTTTAAAAAGATTTCGAAAGATTGAATTATAATGTAAAAAGCAGTGGCGATCTCCCTATAAACGAATTTCTATTCATTTGTCTTTGATTGGGGAATTTTAACGCCAAATCCGCTGCGGTACTGCTTGATTATCTCGTCGACCAATTTCGCCAAATTATATAAATCGCCAAATCACTCGCCAAATTATACAAATTGACATAATTTTTTATTTTAAATAACAATAGAACAAATAAATTCGTACAACATTAATAAAAATACAAATAAAACGTCGAATAAAAATAACTTGATGGCGTAGATACATGTAACAACATTTCAAAATAAGCTAATATAAAAGGAATTAAGTAAACAGAGTCTTTGTCTCCTGGTATTTTTTAACAAAGCGAAAAGCAAGTTCTTTTAAATGAGACATTTTAAATTAATCGTTTTTAATCTAACGTAATTTGTACCAAGCTATTTTTTTCTCTTTTAAATATTCACGTGAAGATACTTTTGTTAGAAATGAAATATTATTTGCGCTTTCCTAACAAAAATAGTTGAAAAGATCCTCTCAGAATATTAAATAAATGTCTAGCGCAATTTCTAAATTTAAACTTTTTTGCAATATTATTTTGTGTTCATTTTATGTAATAACTATAATGTGATGTAAATATGACGTAATTTCTCCTACGACTTCTAACGCATGTTAATGAACTTATTTTACAATATCCTTTCTCTTTTAAAATTCACGTGTGTACTTTTTATGACATAATTTTTAATAAATTCCTGCTTTTTATACGTAATTATTTAATTTTAATTTGAAAGTTTTTTCCTGTTTATAATAGTCACGTGTAAATAAATTTTTAATTTGAAGCAAATATTATTGCTTGCGCTTTTTATACAGTTGGCAACAGTTTAAATTAGTACAATTTTCTGAAATCTGTAAAAAATATCTCTAGAAATGCTGAAAATTTGAATTTAAAATAGAAATAAAACCTGAAAAAATGAGTCAAAATAAAAAAATTAATGCAATCTGCACTCCGGCAAATTCTAATGCATAAAATGATCTAAAAATGATTACACTGCCATGTATAGTTTTTGCTGCTATAAAACTTTTTTAGTGGAACGATTTTGTCCAACTTTAGCATTAAATATCTCTTAAAATAATTCTTCGATTTGAAAACTGTCTGCATCAGCATGTTTATCAAACATTTCTGTATAAAACCACCGATTTTCATATTTTAGTATGCATTATTTTTCTTAATATTAACGAAGAAAGACCTCCGGTCACAAAAAATTGAAAACCGGCGGTGGCGGTGACAGCGGTAGTTACTTTTTTTTAGAATAGAGAGATTATTATTTTTTTTTTTTTTTTTACATAGGGTACCAGAGGTTGATAACTTTTATTGTGCGTGAGGAGATGTGGGGGGGGGACCAAAATCTATGTTTTCCCCATGTGCAAAACTGGATGGGGACTCAGGGACTTTGGCCCTGAACGTACGATTCATACTAAGGTTGAACTTATTGTGCAAATTATTAAAAATATTCATTAGTCACTGTTTTAAAAAGATATGTGATTGTGTATTAGGGTGTATCGATTTTTAACTTTTTTTTTGTTTCCAAATTCCAAGTTGATAAAAAGTTGCTACTAGACACCACAACTTACTACAAAAAATTTTGGATTTTTAAAAAAATGTTTAGGTCTCCCGCACAAGGCCTAAAGTTTAGAAATTTTACTTAAAAAGTAAATTTTTACAAAATTTTTAAAAAACCTAAAACATTTTTTTTTAAATTGCAAGTTAAAATTCCACTAACAATAAGCACAAAAAACAATATAAAATGTATTTCAAAAACTTAGCACAACATTTAGGTCTCCCGCACAAGGTCTAAAAGTCGTAAATTTCAGCTAATTTTTGAACATTTTTCAGTGCTTTGATATTTGTGTTGTTGCTGGTTTAAAAATTAAATGTAACTAAAGCCTCATTAGGCGTGATTGGAATTGTTGAAATAAGTGAAATAATAAATCACATTTCAATACGTCAAAGGTCAACTTGAAGCGATGGGGTGGGGGAAGGCCAGACTGTCGCGCCGCGGTGACGCGACACCTATGAATCACCGCGCAGACTTGTCAGTAGTCGTCTGCCCGCAAGCGAGCATTACGGTTGGGTTTTAGAGCGATAGTCTTGTTTTAAGAATCAATTGAGTGAGTGTTGTTGTTGTTCATTATGAGTAAAAAACCGCATCTAACTAAAAAAACTACCGACAGGCCGGTTATCGGGCAAACTATTGATGTGAGTGAGTTTAATGTTCTGCCAACCAAGATGGATGTTTTGAAATATTTTGAGTGGGTACGCATTGAAATGAAACAAGAGGGAATACATCAGGCTGCAAAGAAGGTAATTGCGTTAAGAGTTGCTTTAAAAATTGAGGAAATGTGGATAAGAGCTTCAATTCCTGTTTGTGGTACCAAAAACACAATATTTATGGTTTTAAAACTGTATGAGCAGCTTGGGAAAATTAAAAAGTGTTCAGGGCCTAAAAGGAAGTATCCTAACTCCTACAAAGATGCAGTAACTAGCTTTCAGTCAAAAACCGAAACTGCATTGTTTGATATTTGTACTTGCAAATGTGACCTCAGCAACTGTATTTGCTCTATTGACAAAAAAGTCCCGGCACTAGAACACGAGTTTTTGCTCGAACGTGGTCCTAGATTGATATCAATTGCAGAGTGTGACAAAAACGAGACTAAAAAGCTTAAAAAGCGATTAGAAAGAAAATCTAGGTCACAAGCTTTAATGCAGGTAGTTGTAAAAAAGACTGAGGATAAAAAATTAAAATCTGATGATAACATTGATTCTGGTACAGGTGACTCAATGTCTCACACATCATGTCAAGATAGTGATTTTGAATTAAATGTACTTGATACGAGTCAAAAAAGTGTTTCAAGAGTAGAAGTAAAACAAGAACTGCCACAACGCTTGTCTTTGTTTTCACGAGCTTGTGACCGCAGGGGCATTTCTAGTAGAGCTGGAGCTCAGTTAGCTACTGCACTTTTGCGAGACTTAAATGTCGTTACTGCGGAGAACCAAGAAGCAGTAATCGACAAATCAAAAGTAGCACGTGAAAGACTTAAATCTCGTAAAGAACTAAGCTCAACTCGAACCTCCGATCTGTTGGCCATTTACTTTGATGGTCGTAAAGATGAAACCATAACAAAAGAAATTGTAGCTGGTAAAAGTGTCCGAAAATCTTTAATGGAAGAACACATATCTATTGTTGAAAAACCTGGATCCAAGTATTTCGGTCATGTAACTCCCATAAATGGAACAGGAAAGGAAATAGTTACTTACATCACTTGTAAAGTATTGTGAAGAAAAAACTGTCGATCTTAAGAAAGTAAAAGCTATTGGTTGTGATGGTACGGCAGCAAACACAGGCACTTCAAATGGAGTTATCACCTTATTTGAAAATAAAATACAATAGCCACTGCAGGCAGTTGTGTGTCTACTACATTTAAATGAATTACCATTTAGAAAAATTAAGGTTGCTCTTGATGGGCCAACTTCTGGACCAAACACATTTAGCGGGCCTATTGGTAAACAACTTCTAAGCTGCCAAAATCTGGATGTTGTCAATTTTGTTGCAATTGAAAGCGATATACCAGAAGTTGATCTTAAAGAGTTGAGCACAGACCAAAAGTATCTGTACGAAATATCCAAAGCCGTATCAACAGGTACATGTACAGAAGAGTTGGCCAGACGAAACACCGGAAACATCTCGCACGCCAGGTGGCTTACCCTGGCAAATCGAATCCTTCGTTTGTATGTAGCCATGGATGATCCGACACCTGAGATGAGAAAGCTTGCAGAGTTCATAATGAAAGTCTACATACCATCATGGTTCTCAATTAAGTGAAATCCCAAAATCCCGCAGGGTTCCATTAATTTTTTTAAAATGATTCATTTCAGCAATTACTTAGACGACGAGCTAAAACATGTCGTCCATGCAACGTTACAGACAAATGCATTCATGGCTCACCCAGAGCATGTTTTAATATCTATGTTGTTTGATGAACGAAAACATATTAGAGTCTTGGCTTATAAGAGAATCCAGAAAGCTCGTGAAACAGAAAAGAAAGGGGTAAGGATATTTAAACCCCCTCAGATCAATTTTAATGCTAAAGACTATATAGATATGATTGACTGGCAAACCACTTCAGTAACCGAACCCCCTCTTGTTACCGATATGAGGCTAGAAGAGTTACAGTTAATTGCGGAAACGGGGAAAAGTGGAAGGGTTGAATTTACAATTCCTTCTCACAATCAAGCTGTGGAACGAATTGTGAAAGAAGTCACAGAAGCTTCAAAGCGAGTGTGTGGGATGATCGAAAGAGATGGTTTCATTCGTGCCAGACTGGAAGACCGTAAAGAGCTACCTACGTTCGAGACCAAGAGCCAGTACAAAACCTCAGTGAAGGATTAAAATGTAAGTAAGTGTTTTTTGTACTACTTTGATTTTTAATGTTTTTAAATAACATCGTTATCTTACTGTCTTCCATATAATATTTGAAATTCATTGGTGATCATTTCTATAATTTTGTAAAAATCTGTAGGCCTACGTAAATACTGTATATAACTTTCGTTTCAAGTTTTGAAGACAAGATGAAAGGACGAATATTTAAAACAAGTCACTTAATTTGAAATAGAACAAGAAAACTGCGCTCATGTTCTATGACAATACACCAGCAACATTTTGTACTTATATACTACATTTTATTCCACGTTATAATATTTTATACATTTGTAATAAACAATAGTAATCACAAATAACGATAGAGTTTATTTAAACACCTTTATCAAACAATTTACATCGTTAAACTATATATATATGTATATTTATTTATTTATTTATTTATATTGTATCATTTTATGCCTCCTGTAACAAAAATACACTTAAGTCTGATGTTTTTAACGAAAAAAAAAATGGTTCATTTACATTAAAAATTACGAAAGTTTCGTCAAAATTAACAAACTTTAGGCCTTGTGCGGGAGACCTAAATGTTGTGCTAAGTTTTTGAAATACATTTTCTATCGTTTTTCATGCTTATAGTTAGTGGAATTTTAACTTGCAATTTTAAAAAAGAATGTTTTAGGTTTTTTAAAAAATTTTGTAAAAATTTACTTTTTAAGTAAAATTTCTAAACTTAGGCCTTGTGCGGGAGACCTAAACATTTTTTTAAAAATCCAAAATTTTTTGTGGCAAGTTGTGGTGTCTAGTAGCAACTTTTTATCAACTTGGAATTTGGAAACAAAAAAAAAGTTAAAAATCGATACACCCTATTGTGTATTATACATGGGATTTCGCAGATATCAACAACTGGTCGTAGAAAAAAATAGTTTTCCATCGGTTGCGAAAAAAAAAAACTTGTAAATTTCACCTAACGATTACGGCACGAAAATCAAAAATTTTGACAAACTGTTGCGGACAAGGTAAACACAAAAAAAAAAAAAAAAAAAAAGAAAAAAAAGAAAAAAGCGTGAATTTAGTCACATAGTCATGCAAAAAAAAAAACGAGAATTTAATAAAAAATCTCAAATTTCGTCAAAAAATCTCTGAAACAAATACCGAATATTATTTTCATCAATCGGTCGTAGACAAATTCCCGAAATTTGGCAAAGGATCGTGTAAAGAAAGTCGTGAATTCCATGAAACAATTAGCCGGAAAAAAAATGCGAATTTTTTAATTCATCGTCGAAAAAAATCACGAATCGTCTGAAAGGACCGTAAAAAAATATTTTGAATTTTATCAAAGGTTGCAGAAACAAATGGCGATTTTCATCATTCTGTCAAAAAATCATCACAAATTTCGTCAAAAGAATATACAAAATACTATGAATTTCATCTAACGATCAAGAGAAAAATATTGTAAATTTCGTCAAATGGTCGCGGACAAAAAGACGGCAGGGGTGAGTCTATAGTAAAAAAAAAAAAAAATTCTGAAATTCACAGCATATTTTCCAAAAGGTTACAGCAGAGGAGAGAAAGGGGGGAAATCTCCTCCTGGTGCTAATTATGCATTTTTTCGACAGTCCTTTGGCGAAATTCACGTTTTTACCGCGATCCTTTGACAAAATACACGTCTTTCCACGATCTCTTGATAAAATTTGCGTTTTTTGTGATCCGTAGGTGAAATTTGTGGTTTTTTTGCGATCCCTTAATGAAGTTTGCATTTTTTCGTGATTCCTTGAAGAAATTCGCATTTTTTCCGCAATCTTTTGGCGAAATTCGTTTTTTCTTTGAAGGATTTATGAAATTTGGTTTTTTCGGCAACCATTTACCGAAATTCACGATATTTTTTATTCCCGAATTTTCGGACTGATAACCTATTTTTTAAGTTTTTCGGAACCGAATGCCTTAAATTTTCGAAAAATTCAGAATCGCCTCTGAAAAGATATGAATTTGGGCAAATAACCGTGTAAAAAATCGAGAATTTAAACAAATGACTGCGCGAATAATCAAGAATTTCGTAAGTTGGTTTAGTAAAGAAAATCACGAATTTCGAAAAACTATCGTGGAAAAGAATCGCGAATTTCGTCAAATGATATCTGAAACAAACAACGAATGCCATCAATCGGTCACGAAAAAAATATATATCATGAATTTCGACAAATGGTGGCAGGAAAAAAATTTCGCCAATCTGTTGCAGAAAAATTTGTGAATTTTGGCAAAGGATCGCGGAAAAAAATCTTTAGTTCCGTAAAACGATTGTTGGAAACAAAAACGCGAAATTTGGCAAAGGATCACGGAAAGTCCGTGAAACGATCCCTCCCCCCCAAACAAATCGAGAAATTTGCAATAGGTCAAAGTAAAAATTGCGAAATCTCCTTCAACGATCGTAGCAAAAGATAACGAAAAGAAATAACTATTTTCGTCAATCGATTGAGGAAAAAAAATCGCAAATTTTGTAATTGGTCAAGGAAAAAAATCACAAATTTCCTCAAACAACCGTTGAAAAGGTACGTTTGAGAACATGGCTTTACAGGCGCTTTGAAGAAAAAGATCTAATATTTTCAGTAAAAATAGTCGCTCAAATCAGAAAAAAGTAGGCTGTTTTCATTTTCATGAAATATTCGCTTTTCAATGGTTTTCAGCCTAAAATAGTCGCCATAGTCGCCAGATGCTGAAAATAGTCACTTTTTGTAGCATTTTAGTAGCAAGTGGCAATTGTATGTTAAGAAAAGTCGGAATTTTTTTGGGAAACTGAGTCCAGCAGAAACGGGTATGATTTAATTGATTTTTTCACGGGCCGTGCTTGTTTTGACTGATTTTTGTATGAGCCGTGCCTGGTCGTAAACTGTGAAAATATAAACGAGCCGGGCTTGGATGGAATTCTAAATTTTCTCACCGGGCTGGGCCCGGGCCTGGAAATTTCAGTCCGTGCAGACCTCTAGTGTGCTTTCAGGGGCGTGCAAAGAGGAGGCTAAAGGAGCGGCTGCCCCGGGCGCGAAATTTATGCTGCGAACCACGGTTTTATTTGTTTACTTATTCATTTTTTGGCCGCCGATCATTTTCCGGGGAATTTCTTTTCTCTCTTGATAATTTTTTTTCCTGTCGCAAAACATCATGAACTCTTTAACAAATAAGTGCAATTTTCTTTTATGTTATTTAGTTGTTCTCAAGGGCGGATCTGGAGAGTCCTCAAGGGGGGGGAGGGGGGGGGGGGGCGATTTTAGAAATTTGAAAACTCCAATCTGATGCGCGGGTCGGGGCTAATTTTTTCACTACAGGTCGTGTTACTTCTACTTTTTGCTGTGGGTCGGGTTTGGGTCCGGTTGACTTCTATTTTTTGCTGCTGGTTGAATTAACTTATACTTTTTTGCTGTGGGTCACGTTTGGGTCTGGTTGATTTCTATTTTTTGCTGTGGGTCGGGTTAACTTCTACTTTTTTGCTATGGGCCGGGTTAACTTCTACTTTTTAGATGCGGGTCGGGTTTGGGCCCGGTTGACTTCTACTTTTCTGCTACAGGTCGGGTTGACTAATACTTTTTAGCTGCGCCTAGCGCGTTGGGTTTGGGACAGATTGATATACATTATATCCGGTTTGGGTCAGTTTCAGATTGGGTTTTCACTGCTGCGACTTGCGAGAAGGGTTGGGGTTGACCCGTTTTTTTTAAAAGAAAGTCTAAGTATTTTTGAAGATAAAAACTATATGCAGTAAAATCTTCATAACAGACACGTCAAAATAATTAATTAGGAATACTTTTTAATCTCCAGAATTATGTAAAAAATACTAATTTGGTATAAGACTGCTTGTCTCTTTATATCTAAGGTGAGTTGTAATTCAGTAAAGAATGCTTTGAAACTTATTTAAAGACATACTGGGTGTCCTTAAATGGATTTTAAAATTTAGTACTTTTCGAATGGTGACAGCTATTTAAAAAAATCTTGCAGGAGGGTTATGTAAGATGTTATGAGATTTTTTACTGTGATTCATGATTTTACTGTATAATAGCACCGATAGATGGCGCTGTAAACAATGGTCGTTAAACCTACCTCCTCCGGGAACCGATTTAGCACCTCTTGCTTCCAGCACCATCTTCGTTGCTATTTTAAACTAAAATCAAGAATCGCAGTTAAAAAAATTATCAGGGGTAGAATAAAAAAGAAAAAAAAAATCTGAAATTCAAAGAAAATGTTCTGAAAGGTTACAGCAAATGGGGGGATTCCCTTCTGGCACTAATTATTTTTGTTGCAGGTTGGGTTAGCTGTTTTGGATTCGGATCGATTTCAGGCTGAGTGTAGATTCCTGCAAGCTGGGTTTGGGTTAACTTGTTTTTTTTTTTTTCCAAAAATTAGTTCAGTATATTATTTAAAGTTAAAAATTATACTTATAATAATAAACGTATGTAAGTGTGTTGTCTTCTAAAGAGACCACTGCATTTGTCCCACGACTCTTTGATGAAATTCGCTAGTCTTCGACCCTTTGATGAAATTTGCGTTTCTTCTGCAACCCTTTGACGAAATTAGTGTAATTTTGCAGACCTTTGGTAAAATTCGCGTTTTTTTCCCGTGACCCTTCTACAAAATTCGCGTTTTTTCAGCGATCCTTTGACTAAATTCGCGTTTCTATAGCGATTCTTTGACTAAATTCATTTTTTCCCCACGATTCTATGAAGGAATTAGTGTTTTCTCCACGATCCTTTGACGAAATTCGCGGGTTTTTTTTTTGCGGCTATTTGAAAAAAATTGCGTTTACTCCGCGATCCTTTAACGAAATTCGAGTTCTTTTCCGCTGCCTTTTGAAGAAATTCGTGTTTTCTGTTATCATTTGAAGAATTTCGCATGTTTTCCGTGGCTCCCTGACCAAATTCGCGTTTTTTCTGTGATCATTCGGCGAAATTGAAGTTATTTTCTGCGAACAATTGACGAAATAGATTTTTTTTATGGAGACCATTTATCAAAATTTGCGATTATTTGTATGTCCGAATTTTCGGATAGGTGAATTTTCTAAATTTTTGGAGCCGAATGCCTTAACCCTGGAGCTGCGTATTATTATTATTATTATTATTATTATTTTTTATCAAAATAGGTTAAAAAATTGCGCATATTTTTTACTACACATTTCAAATCTGCACACATTTTAGAGTAAAATATGTCCCAAAATCTTTGTGAAACAGGTTTTTTTTTAATAGAATTAGATCATAAAAAAAAGATTTGCTGCAGAAATTGCGGGTTGCACAGCGAGAGGGTTAAATTTTCGGAAAATTTGGAACATAATCACCCCTGTTCCCGACTTCCATAACCCTCCTGCAAGTATTTTTTTAATATCTGTCACCATTTGCAATTTATTGAATTTTAAAATCAGTCAGTCCATTTTAGGACACCCAGTATATTCAGCACTTATGGGACGATGGCTGAAATTAAGCATTTAAAAAAAAGTTAAGCTGGCTTCGATATGTCAGTTAGAGGTTTACCTGGGCTGAAGTTATCAGGCCCAAGCACAGGTCCAACCCACATAAAAAAATATAACTATTCGCCCCGCCCGTTATAAAAGCTAAAAAATCAACTCCAGCCCTCCCTGCATTTTACAATTAAAATTATTCATAAAGTACACTTGCTTATGCTCATATTTTATTTTCAGATTATGTTCGAAATTCATGAATACAGAAAAACAACAATATTAATTACTATAACGATGACTATTTAGGCAATTATGTACGTAAACACTACGTAAAAATATGACTTAGACAATTACATTCAAATAAAAATCCAGTAAGATAATCAGTTTAGAATAAAAGAAACGGTTGATAAAAGAAAATCATAATTTTAAAGCTCTACAAAGTAAAAAAGTAAATTTTAAAAAATGCATCTCTGTAACTTATCAAATCAAATTAAATTTCTAAAGATTTCTCTAAACAAATGTACAAAACAAATATAACTTTTACAAATGAAAAATAAGTAAGATTGCAGATCAACTTGGGCTCGGGAGGAAGAATTTAGAGGAGTGCACAGGTCGGGCCAATAATGCTTATCATACGGGCTGAAACGGACCAAATGTATTAGCTTTTATTCCGGGCCGAGCCTCGACCTGGAAATTTTGGCCAGTGCAGGCCTCTAGGAAAAATGAAGTCCAGGCCAGGCTCGATCTGGAAGAAAAAGAAGTCTGGCCCGACCCGAATCTGCAGAAAAAATTAAGATCAGGACACGACCCGGTTCTATAAGAGAAAAGACCTGATCCAGCCCGAGTCTCGTGGATTTAAACTGGCACAACCCGGGTCAGGTCGGACCAACTTGGGCTCGGGAGGAAGAATTTATAGGAGTGCACGGGTCGTGGTCGGGCCAATAATGCTTATCATATGGGCTGACATGGACCAAATGTTTAGCTTTTATTCCGAGCCGAGCCCCGACCTGGAAATTTGGCCAGTGCAGACCTCTAGGAAAAATGAAATCCAGGCCAGGCTCGATCTGGAGGAAAAAGAAGTCTGGCCCGACCCGAATCTGCAGAAAAAATTAAGATCAGGGCACGACCCGGTTCTAAAAGAGAAAAGACCTGACCCAGCCCGAGTCTTGTGGATTTAAATTGGCACGACCCGGGTCGGGCAAATAATGCTTATCATACGGGCTGACACGGACCGAATGTTTAGCTTTTATTCCGGGCCGAGCCCCGACCTGGAAATTTTGGCCAGTGCAGACCTCTAGGAAAAATGAAGTCCAGGCCAGGCTCGATCTCGAGGAAAAAGAAGTCTGGCCTGACCCGAATCTGCAGAAAAAATTAAGATCCAGGCACGACCCGACTCTAACAGAGAAAAGACCTGACCCAGCCCGAGTCTCGTGGATTTAAACTGGCACAACCCGGGTCAGGTCGGACCAACTTGGGCTCGGGAGGAAGCATTTATAGGAGTGCACGGGTCGCGGTCGGGCCAATAATGCTTATCATATGGGCTGACATGGACCGAATGTTTAGCTTTTATTCCGAGCCGATCCCCCGACCTGGAAATTTGGCCAGTGCAGACCTCTAGGAAAAATGAAATCCAGGCCAAGCTCGATCTGGAGGAAAAAGAAGTCTGGCCCGACCGAATTTGCAGAAAAAATTAAGATCAGGGCACGACCCGGTTCTAAAAGAGAAAAGACCTGACCCAGCCCGAATCTCGTGGATTTAAACTGGCGCGACCCGGGTCGGGCAAATAATGCTTATCATACGGGCTGACACGGACCGAATGTTTAGCTTTTATTCCGGGCCGAGCCCCGACCTGGAAAGTTTGGCCAGTGCAGACCTCTAGGAAAAATGAAGTCCAGGCCAGGCTCGATCTCGAGGAAAAAGAAGTCTGGCCCGACCCGAATCTGCAGAAAAAATTAAGATCCGGGCACGACCCGACTCTAACAGAGAAAAGACCTGACCCAGCCCGAGTCTCGTGGATTTAAACTGGCGCAACCCGGGTCGGGTCGAACCAACTTGGGCTCGGGAGGAAGAATTTATAGGAGTGCTCGGGTCGTGGTCGGGCCAATAATGCTTATCATATGGGCTGACATGGACCGAATGTTTAGCTTTTATTCCGGGCCGAGCCCCGAATAGATTAGTAAAGATTAGAGTCTGGCACGACCAGACTCTAAAAGAGAAAAGACCTGACCCAGTCTGAGTCTCGTGGATTCAAAGTGCCGGGCTCGAGCTCCGCCCCCAAGTCATTTCCCGTGAGGATGCATAATGTCGCTTTACAAACCCTTTATTAGCCCAAGGGGGGGGGGGGGGGGGGGGGGCGATCACCCCTTCGCCCCCCCTTAGATCCGCCATTGGTTGTTCTTAATTTCTAAATTAAAAATAAACCTTTTAAAGTTCCAAAATAAATGCGAAATATTTATTCAATAGAATTTATTTATGTTTCTGCACTTTATCAGTTTTATTACACCCATCACAAAGAATTATTATTATTATTTTTTATTTACTTGTTTTTTTTTTTTTTTTTTTTGGGGGGGGGGGGGGGGGGGGCTGAAAATTTGCTCCAGGTGCCGTTTTTACTTTGCATGGCCTTGGTGCCTCCCCAACATTTCTGGTCACGCTATGCCTATGTTACATCTACATTTAAAAATAAAATCTTCATAGATAAAGCTTGGAAAAGACGCTTTTTTTTTTTGTCTACATAAGTCACTGCCAGTGACAAAATTTCTTTATCTAAAGAACAGTCAATAACAGTTGAAAATTTCATTTATACTTGTTTTGACTGAAAATATCAAAATTATCTTGCAGTGATATTTTGAAAATGAATAATCAAATATACAAAATATCAAACATCTCGATATTTTGAAAATAAATATAAAGTATATGAAAATATCAAAAATCTTGATATTTAAAAAATAAATATTGGATGTATATCAAGATATATATCCATTCATATATATCAACGAACCCTAGTGTTAAGCCCATTCTTCAGCTGCTAGCAGAGATCGTTTCATGGCGTCTGTTCATGGTCTGATCATTTTATGGATCGTTTGCCTTTCATGGCACTTCTGAAGAGCACTTTTACCGGTGTACTTCTCTCTCGAAGTCTCGCTCCTATTTTGAATTGTGCATGTGCCGTTTGGAGTTTTCCATTTTCTCTCAATGGTGAAGACATCACATGTGTCTCTCCTTCAAGATCAAGAGGCATGTTTTTGTTTCGCTTTTGTAAAATAAAATTCTTTATAATTACAGTTTTCCATTTGATTTTATTGAGACTGTCATTTTAATTAGCTATCAATTTAAATATTAGTGTTTGTATACTTTGTTCGCCCTGTAGATTTTATTTGTATACAAAATTTCGTTAATTTTAATTTAGAATTTGGTTTGATGTGATCCCGATTTCTTTAGTGTCGTTTTAGCTTGGTGGAACGCAGGCTTTGCCCTCTGTTTGGAATGCCGGCTCAAAAGTTGATTAATAATGCACATTATCATACTAAAAAATGATAATTCTTGGTGATGTGGTATTGTGTATCATGCCTTAATAATTATATAATCTGTGCTGCCTTTCTTAAATTAAAGAATTTCTTCAAGATTTTTATTTTTGCAAAGAGATTGCCAGTCCAAAATGTAGAGTGACCAAGAGCAAAGTCTTTACTAACCTAACTACTAACGGATTCTGAATAAACAAGTTAGTTTTTTTCACCAATAATCATTTCTTCATTCTGTCTTCAACATTTTGCAGTTGTAAAATAAGAGTTACCCTTTACATTATTAATTATTCTTTTCATGATTTTTTAATTGGATCTGACCTCAATGAACTGCAAATTTGATGGTTTATTGCTATACATACACAATGCAATTTATCAAGTCTTAAATTTATTGTCATACTCCATGCGCTGCAATATATACCTATAAAAGACCATATTTTATTCATGTCGCAGATGCAAAATTTTATAAAACTATTTTTTTTTAAATTTCAGACCGATAAGAAAATTCCATGCCTTTTCACAAATAGAAATCCCCTGCCTTTTCTCGTTTTTCGCCAGTTGCTTACCACCCTAAGTATATATAATATTAAAAGAATTTTAAAAGAAATAAAAATTGCAAGGTTTTTTTTTTAATCATAAAACATGCAGAATATTGCATCTTCTTGTTTTAGGTTAGGCTCAATTCGCCATTTGGTTCTTAGAACGTTAAAAAGAAGAGGCGAGTGGGGTAAAATTTAACCTTATACTTTACCTTCAGACTCATAAAGTTGCAAAATTTCCTATCTTTAGCAATGATAGATTTTATGATCTTGTTATAGGCCAATTAATTATAAGATTCCGAAAATCAATCTTTGTGATTTCAATAGACAATTTTTTAAAGAACGTTATATGTGCTGAACAGGCAATTTTTTTAAGAACATTACATGTAAATATATAGCAAATTAACACCTTGTAATAATATACTAATTTCAAATGCTAAAAGGTGTAAATTAAAACTTTAAAAGCAGTAAAAATATGTTTATTTCGACTGTTTACATGTCATAATTTTTGCCTCCAATTTATACTATCCATCCATTTATAAGAGAAACCATAGAGATTGTAACACACAAAAATACAATATGTAATGGTGCAGCATCATTCCACTTACCAAAAATATGGCTCTAGTTATTCAATGGTTATGAAAATAAAAATAAATTAAACATCCAAGTAAAATAAAAGATACCATACATAATATGAAAGAATACATCGAAATTTGAATGGTGTTTCACAGACCGTGCAATTTTAGAATAGTTTTATTTATTTGTTTTGAAAATGACTCGGGGAGAGTCAAAATAAACGTATTTTTACTGGTTTTAAAGTTTTAATTTATACCTTTTAGCATTTGAAATTAATATAACATTATATGTGCGGAATTCTCGAGTATTGTAATTATTCATGTCCGAAATAAACAAAAAAATGTGCCATAACAAATACAACAAAATGTTTTGGAGTGTTTGGCCCCCTCAACCACCTTGCATGAGAAAAAAAAGAGGGGAGGGGAAGAAACAGGAAATGTGCATTTCGAAACTTTCCTCCTTTTTCACATTTATATGCTGTTATTAGTAATTCTGCAAAAGTTATTGTTTTCATAGATTCCATGATGAAATACTACCTCCCCTCCTTTCCTCTTAGGGAAAGGGAAAGAATTTTTTACAAGAAAGCTACCTTACTCTTTTGCCAAGACCTAATATTCTATAAAATGTCATCTTTAGTTTCTATAAATTTTGAAAGGTCGGATAGTTGGTCATTAAGTAACAAGATAAAGCTAAATAGAGCTAATAAATTAGAAAATTGGGCTTTCAAAGTTTTGAAAGGGATGCTCAGAAATACCTTTTCTCAGATTACGTATTTGCACCAGGGTTGTAAAAAACCCGGGTTTTTTAGAAAAAACCCAGCCCGGGCGCAGTGGCGTAGCCAGAATTTTTCCTTCAGGTTATATATATAGTAAAACCTGTCAAGATGAAATCGTAAATATTGCTAAAAAATTCCATTTTACACAAGTTTTCGTGTTAACAGGTGTATTTGTATAGTATTCTTTTCCGTAGCACTATGGAACATTTCTGTTTAAGACAGAATTCCGTTATAGGCAGGTTTCATTTTTACAAGTTTTGTGTATTTATATAAATAAACTTATTGATGTCATATGAATAGAATACAACTTGTCAAAATAGTAATTGTCTATAACAGAATCCTGTCTTTAACAGAAGCATTACATGGTCTTCTTAATATGAATTGCGATACAATTAAATTTGCTGAAAACCTCTCTGAAAGGGGATTTTTATCGTTCTTTAGTGAAAAATAGTGAAACCTGTGAAGACGGAATATTTCTATAATGGAATCCTGTCTCAAACGGAAGAGTTTCAGAATCCCTGCGAAACGAACAATAGAAACTTATTGAGGTAGTGTATCTTAGAAGCATAATTAATTACACTTCTTTCTATGAAAGCCTGTCTAAAATGGAGCTTTTTACCAGTCCCTTGCAATCTTGTCTTGACTGTGTATGTATAATAGAAGAATTTCGAGTAACTTTAAGAATTTAGGTATATTCTATTTAATTTCATAATTAAAAAAAAAAGCATGGATAAAAAATGTAAGGCCAATCTCTATAACTGCAACTAATAATACAATGAAGTTACATTAATACAGGGTCATTCATAATTCCCTCCGGGGTTTCGAAACGTTATAGTAAAAAAACGAAGACGAATATGAAAAAAAGAAACATATGAAATTATTCTGAAACTATTCAAGTTTTAATTTAATTAGTTTCCAGTAGATGGCAGTAACATCTGTATTGAAGTCAGTTGTAGTAAAGAAAAATGGCATTTACAGGCGAAGAGAAAGCTTTTTGTGTGTTGGAGTTTGCAAAATCTGAATCAGTGGTGTCAGTTCAACGGGCCTTTCGTAATAAATATCGAAAACAGGGACCAACTGACAAAACAATTCATGTGTGGTACCGGAAATTTAAAGAAACGGGATGCCTATGTGACAGGAAACGAAGTGGTCGGCCTGGTCCATCTGCGGACACCGTAGATCGCGTACGGGAAACGTTTTTAAGGAGCCTGACGAAATCAACCACTAGCGGAAGCTGAGAATTGAGGATCTCTCAACCAACAGTGTGGCGAATTCTACGAAAATGTCTTTGTTTGAAGCCGTACAGATTGGGACTGGTGCAAGCATTGACTCCAGCAGATTGCATTTCTCGTTTCACGTTTTGCATTGATGTCCATGAACGTGAAACACTAATGTCGAAATTGATTTTTAGTGATGAAAGCACATTTCACATGTGTGGCACTGTCAACCGCCACAACGTACGCATTTGGGGCACTGGAAATCCCCATTCTGTAGTGGAACAGTATCGGGATTCCCCAAAAGTTAACGTGTTTTGCACTATGTCCTCCTCACGTGTTTATGGGCCATTCTTTTTTACAGAGAAGACCATTACCGGTGTAGTGTACCTGGATATGTTGCAGCTGTGGCTAATGCCGCAGTTAGAGGAACATGAGGATGATTTCGTATTTCAACAAGGCGGTGCTCCTCCCCATTTTTTGTGTGACGTGCGTGAATACCTAAACACACACTTACGTCATCGATGGATTGGACGAGCTTCTGAAGATGACGTACCTCTTCTAAAGTGGCCTCCACGGTCACCGGATTTAACACCGTGTGACTTTTTCTTGTGGGGGTATGTGAAAGACCAGGTTTTTGTACAACCTATGCCACGTGATTTAGCTGACCTGCGTGAAAGGATAACACATGCTATCAATAACATAGACAGTACCATGTTGAGTAGAGTATGGCAGGAACTGGACTATTGCATTGATGTATGCCGTATGACCAAGGGTTCACACATAGAACACCTGTAATGTATGTAAGTAAAACTTGAATAGTTTCTGAATAATTTCATATGTTTCTTTTTTTCATATTCGTCTTCGTTTTTTTACTATAACGTTTCGAAACCCCGGAGGGAATTATGAAGGACCCTGTATTTACCAATGAAAAAGATTCACTATGATGTAAAAAGCTGAGCGCATACTGAAGAGTTAATTAACCCATCCGCTGTCACCTACGAGTATACTCGTGGCTTTAATTTATTAATTACATTGTCATATTTTAGAATTAAAGAAATTGCTTCATTTAATGGCAGAAATTTCGCTGTATTAGTAAAGCGAAATTTACCTTTCTGAATTTGTGGTAGCAAACGACTTTTAATAAAAAAGTTGAAAATTCTTTCTTTATAGTGTTGTCAGCGAATGGGTTAAATCAAGTTTCATATTACATAACATTTGCCTACAATAAAGTTAGGATCAAGTGGTTAAGTTTAAAACAGCAATTTTCATGTTTAGTTTCTTGCCATTGAATTAAGAACTTGTGCTGTAATAGATATTGGATAATGATTTCACATAAGTGTCAATCGCTTAAGCCGTTCATGCGATCCACCGTGCTCCCCATGGGAGTTTTTGAGCTAACATAAATAGCATTAACATTAGCAGCAAGTTTGAATTTTTCTGATATTATTTTGCCGTGACAAATTTGAATTGAGAAATTTGCAGCAAATCTCTCGCAAGGTATATCATCATCCGCTTGCATGAGTAGTTTGTTGTGAAACTGATGCAAGATTGTCTTTAATTCACGAAAGTGACGAAAGCAAAAAATCCCTCTGTTGAGAGAATAGACAATCAGCATATATGCAGAAATGTTATTCGGTAGGCACCGCTTTTTCTAAATGCTATACTTATTAAATACCGAAAAATACTCGAAATGAAAAGTACAAATATTACCTAAACTTGTTTATGGTGATAAAACTGATGCCTGCACCTTCTGACGACACTTTCGCATCAATAGACTTGATCAGGTCTATGGGCCCCTTCGAAGGGGTTAAACTTATAGTGTGATATGGAAAGATTACTATACTTTGCAGTATTTTTGATTACTTGTTTGCCGTCAGTTTGCAATAAATTTGATATAGTATGAATTTAACTTGCACGACAAGTTAGCTGCAATCTCAAAGTGTGGTGACTTCGGCGTTTGCGTTATCTTGCTGCAGTCTTTTATGAACTTTTAGTCTTGTCATGCTGAGCTTACTGCAACTTTGCAGGTTTTCAGAGCAAGACTGTTGCAAATTTTCTGCAAACTAAAAATGCTATGTGGGAAGGTTTTAATTTTAAGAAAAAGATCGTGCTTTTTCAGCTACAGAAACTAGTAATGTAAGAAGCACACACATCAAATATAGTTCATGCTGGAAAAAGCAATTTTGTTACAATTGTCTTATTCAGCCATAATTATTTTGGGTTTCCATGTTTCATGTCTCGCCACTTTTGATACCATATTCGATCTAATAGTTGCTTCCGATATCTGGTCGTCTTTAAGGAAGTTAAATTATTGTAATAAGTTCATTTGTGATGGATTAGCACTTTTGGAAGTATTAGAATGTGTAAAAAATGGTTCATTGTGGTTTCTATTTTTGTACTTCTCAGCCAGTTTATTTTAGATGGTTCGAAACAGTTTTAGAACATTCTCCAAGTTCAGCAGTAAGCTTCGGACGAGTCTGATTTATGCAGCTCTGGAAGGGACACTTAGGAGTTCCGTGGAAGTGGGTAGCGCCCGTCTAGACCATTAATAATCATAAAATTCCGAATCTTCCAATTGCACCCTTAAACAACTTAACAGGAGGATCAAGAACCTCATCTCTGTATATTTCAGCATTCACAGTCGCACTGGTAAAAATGTGTTGGTCACTGCGGCCATTCAAAATGACGTCCGTCCATACCATGATTCCACAACCTTTGTATCGATGCCTTTCACAGATGTTTGCAGCCTTATTGCGTGATTTTCTTCCTCCATATGGTAACACCTCTGTAGTAACTCTCTCAACAAAATCAGGATTCATCGGTAAAGAGAACTCGGTTCCAGTCCGTGGTACTCTAATGACGATGATCTCTGCACCACTTTAACCGGGCGCATTTTGCTACCGGAGTTAGTGGAACACAAATCATGGGTTTCCTTGCATGCAGACTGTCACTCACAGTAAACCAGGATAGTCGAGTTCTTGTTGCTGCAGCAAACTCCCTGCAATCTGAACTGACGTCAATTGCCTATTTCTTTTAGCAATTGTTGGCAAATTACAGTCCTGAGAGCCAATTGTAGTGTGTTTTCTACCTTGAACTGATTGTCTGTGGACATTATACCAGTGTCTTTAAACCATTTCCAGATTCTTGACATGACGCTTTTGGCTATTTTTAAGTCTTTACAGACCCCTAAGAGTGTCTGTCCTGCTTCCATTCTCCCTATCACATGCAATTTCTCAAAATCTGTCAAATGTCTTCTGGACGACATATTCCACCTACTAGAAGCGAAAGCCCTGTAGCAGAAACAGTGCTGCAGATTTTTTTATACCTCACAGATCAATTCTAAAAACTTTCAAAAAATTCTGGGCTAAGAAAATTAACTAAAATATAATTTTTGTCTCTAGATTTATTGTATTTTCTTCTTGTGTTTTCTTTGCAAATGCAAGTTTTACTTATTTTATGGGCTACTATAATTTTTTTATGATAGTAAGCTTGGCCCAGTATTCTTGGTTCGCAGATAAATTTTGGTTTGCTGCAGATTAACACAGAAAATTCTGCTACTGGGAGCGAAAGTTTTACCTAATTCACGAACAATCCTTAAAATTAGACTTCAAATTACCCACATGCGCTCCTTTTCACAATCCTTTTCAATTTTTAATGGTTAACCATTAATTAAACATTACCGACCATCATCAAAAACCGCATTATTGTGAATGAATTGACAATAAAAATGGATGTCACAAACCTATAATATAGAACTGTATGTATAAAATAAAGTACCTTATACTTAATTACAAGAATTAATAAGGAAGAATAAAAAAAAAGAAGAATATGGATTCTGAAAAAATTGAAAAACTTATATATTGAATTATGTTTACAAGAGTACAGAATTCAATGATATAAGCAAATCAGTTGTTTTCTGTGAGAAAAAAGCTAAAAGCTGAAATTTTTTTTTCTCCTGTACTCAAACAACCAATATAACCAAAAGAATAGTTTCAAGATGAAAACAGAACATTATCAAATGGCATGAAATGGAAAAAACACTACAACCCATTAAATATTAAATTTATAGCAATAGAAATCTTACACAACAATATATATATATATATATATATATATATATATATATATACACAGTGAAACTTCTCTAAGGAGACCATAACAAATCGGTCTTTCAGAGAGGTGGTCTCTGAATAGAGGTGATGGGTAAAGCAAAGTTTCATTAAATACATACTACAAAAAAATTATAATTGAATTAGTTTATTATATTTCATGTCTATACAACTTTAAAGAAGGAATTAATTATAGTTTGCTTTGATTTTAGCAATTTCTCATTAACAATTTTTGTTTCTAAACATTCTTTGATCTCTTTAAACAAATTATTTATTTTAGTATCATCTCTTAGATATCAAGCTTACTATCAATCTATCGATTTCAAAGAGTGTTTCTTGACATGAAATAGAAGCTTTAACTGGCTGAAGCTCGTCGTCTGAATCAGAATGAGCTCTTAAAATAGATTTTTTAAAATATCGTTTGCAGTATCATTCATTTTTATAAATGATTGTAGAATTTATTTTTTAATATAAAAATTTGAAAGCCTTACCTTTGTCAAAATTTTATATAACACGATTCCCCTGCTCTTCAGATAAATCATCGTAACACTCAAGAGCTTCCACATATTCATGTCATTTAGGGTCATATTCAAAGGGGTGGGGAGGGAAGAAATGACCTTCATTCGCCAGGTCTAAGGAAGAGGCTTAGCTGAGTGTGTTTCCTGGAGAGTAGTGAGATTTCGAGATTTATCCATCCATGCAGAGGAAAGTAATACTACTCTTCGACTGAAAAGTGGTCTTTCAGGGAGGGAGGCGGGAAATAATGGTCCTTTAATGGAGAGAATTCAACACTGAGGCCATAGCCAAAAATATAGACCATAAATAAATGGTCTTTATGAGAGGTGCTCAGGGAGGTTTCACTGTTTATCATATTATTGGTCATTTTCATTATCTTTCAATGGTATTATTGTACAGATGTACAAAAAGTTTTATAAGATTCAGTATCAAGTAATCAAATTTATAAAACAAAATTTTGAATATAAAATAGTTTTTTTAATTGAAGAATTTTAACAAATGTAAGCTTGTCTTATTTTTTATTCCTCAACATGTTGTACAGTTTAGACCCAACTAAACCAAAATCAGAAGAGACTCTTTTCCAATGAAGCTGTATATAACTGATTATCTCAATTAGACAGTTTCTTTCAATGGCTGTTCTGAATTAATTATCTCGCATAATTATTAGATCTACATTTAAAATAAAAGCTTCAAACATAAAGCTTGGAAAATTTATTTGTTTTCTTCTTTGGCTAAAAAAGTCAATGCCAGAGACAAAAGTTATTTTTCTACAGAATGGCACAGTCAATAACAGTTGAAAATTTTATTTGCACTTATTCTGACTGAACATATCAATTATATTGCACAATCGTTGCTACAGCGCCCCCTTCCGGCGGATTTTTTCAAAATTAAGGAAGGACCTGCCTGTCATTGCCAAAAACTTAAAAAATAATTTGGTTCAATTCTATGCATAACTTCATACACATTTTGATGGTACAATGGCGAACATATCAATTATATTGCACAATGATATTTTAAAAATAAATATCAAATATACAAAATATCAAACATACTGATATTTTGAAAATAAATACATCAAGTATAGTAAAATTCTTTCTTACTTTATAAATTTAGCATACTCTGGTCGTTTCCAATACTGCAAATATTTCAAGTAGCTGATAAAAGCCTTATCCTTCAAATAGTTTCGTTGAGCAAGAACTAAAAAATAGAGAAATTTAAATAAACAAAGATTTTTTTTTTTTCATCAAAATAACATAGAACTAAAAAATTTATGCAAGATGATCAAAAACTGAAATACAGTTAAAACTATTTGGTGAATAACATTTTACTCAACTTATATTTTTAAATTTAAAAATTTCCAGTTATGTAACATTAATAAATAAACTGACCACCTGACCTTTACACTAAAGCTGGAAAAAAATGGAATTTCTGTTAGTAGTCACTGGCCAGTAGATGGCATAAATGAAATATGTTCAAATTAGCAGCTTTTGTAATGATTAAGCTGCAATCATAGCCAGCCAAGCATTGACTGTTACCAAAGCAATGATTGTTGCTTTACAGAAAAAAACTAATTGGATGTGCCAATCCCAAAACTTTCTTCTATCTAATATATTTTAATATTTCAAAATGTTGTTACAAATGTCAATATTTCATTTATTAGTTCAATGCTATATAAACTTTATGAGTTAATCTCCATCATGATATTTATTAAAATATAGTTTTTCGTTATTCTGTTGTATATCAGTTGTTCGCGAGTAACCGGCTTATCAGGATGGGAAGTTCCCGTCACTTCACAAGTCGTTGGTGTATAATAGCTATGAAAAATCAAGAAAATTAGACAAAAATCGCTATTATAGTGCCCCTTTCGGCAGAATACTTCTCAATTCAGGGAGGACCTATAAATTTAGTTCAATTCTATGCATAACTTCATGCACTTTTCGATGGTACAATATTGAAAATGGCATCAAAATAGCTATTACAGCGCCCACTTTCGGCAAAATTTTTCCCACATGCAGGGAAGACCTTGTTACCTTGGCCAAAAACATACACAAAAAATTTGGTTCAATTCTATACATAACTTTATACATTTTTCGATGGTACGATATTGAAAATGGCACAAAAAATCGCTATTACAGCGCCGCCTTTCGACAGAATTTTACCAAATGCAGAGAGGGCCTTCTTGCCTTAACCAAAAGCATACACAAAAAAATTGGTTCATAACTTCATACCCTTTTCGATGGTACAATATTTAAAATCGCGCAAAAATCGTTGCTACAGCACCCCCTTCCGGCAGATTTTTTCAAAATTAAGGAAGGACCTGCCTGTCATCGCCAAAAACTTTTAAAAATAATTTGGTTCAATTCTATGCATAACTTCATACACATTTTGATGGTACAATGGCGACAGACAGACATTTTCTATAAACATGTTTTTTGGGATCTCTGACCCCTAAAACGTGTAAATCTGTCGAAAAAAATTTCGATTACAATACTTTCTTCTATTGAAGATAGAAGTAAAAATTAAGATTAGAAAATTTATCTTGCAGCAATGTTTTGCAATGGCCGATTTGTAAATTTCTTGTTTACAAATATACTGCTTCACTTTTGTTCTTTTATTTGAAATTTTGGTACTTATCTATTATCCTGTCAACGTCAACAACTTTAAAAGAAAACTCACCAAACAATGGGATTTAACATGAATACAATATTTGATTTAAAATGCAGACTATCATGAGATGTACGTATTCCATTTTTATTTGTTTTGTAGATAAGCAAGTTTAATTTTTTTAATGTAGGGTATAAGTTAAAGTTAAGCGCTATTTCTCATTTAAAAGAAAAAAAAAATTATAATGATCTACAGCTAATTTGATGTGATAAACTAAAAAAAAGCCCCCAGCAGCTCTTACTGTTTTTTTATGCACACTCAGTTATGTTCTTCTAAGAAAGATATCGTGAATTTCGTTAATCGGCCAAGGAAAAAAAAATCAGGAAATTTTTCTATAGGTCATGGGGAAGGGGGGAAACATGAAATTTGTGAATCAGTTGAAGGAAAAAAAAAATTATGAAATTTGTAAATCGCCTGTGAAGGGGAAAAATAGCAAAATTTGCAATCAGTAGGCAGAAAAAATCTCAAAATTTGTCAATCTCAGTCAAAAACGTGCTAACTGTTTCTGTTGGACGAGAGAAATGAATCACGAATTTTGCCCAATCTGTTAACTACAAGATGAGACTGCAAAATTCGCCAATCATTCGCAAAAAGTACCTCGAAATTTGATAATCGGTCACAGGAAAAAAATTGCAAAATATGTCAGTCAAGCAGGTGAAAAATTGTAAATTTAGTCATTTGGTTGCGAGAAAACATTGTGTAATTTGTCAATTGGTCCTGTGAAAAAAATAATCAAAAAACACTAAGTTTTTCCAGAATGATGCAAGGACAAAGCCGGAAACTCGCTGTGTCAGTAATGGGTTGTGTGAAAAAATAACCGTGAAATTCGTTGATTGTTCGCAGGAAAATATTGCGAAATTCCCCATTTGTTCACAGAAAAATATCTCAATTCTACTGATAAAAGGGGACTCAAAACAAATCAGTCCAAAATACGCTTTTGAACAGGATGCATGAATGCCCTTTTTGAGAAGTATATCCAGTTTTATTAAATTCTTGCCCGGTGGCCCTTTTGTGCTAGAGTCAACACTAGTAACTGCATCAAAGTTTATGGTTTGTCAGATGAATCAACACCATTAAATAGGTAAAAAATACAGCCTGATTTAAGCAATAGCATGACGATTGGTTGAAATAGATATCTCTGAGCAATTTGTATATCTGACCTTTCAGAAAGGTATTTCAGATAAATCAGAGCGTAAAAAGATCAGAAAATAATTATAAAAAACTAAAAATTGTAAAATAATAAATTATTATAGAATGGTTGGGTGGGTAGATGTTAGAATACGGAGGAGGATGGCGTTGTCTGGATAAGATGCAATAGTTACTTTATTTTAATTAAAAAAAAAAAAAAAAAAAATTGATTTAGAACTACGTTGCTAATACACATTTTATAATGGATGTTGATTCGATACTTTTATATGTATAATGGTGTAGTTATATTTATAAATTCATATTATATTTATTCCTGTTCTTTAATATTTATTAAAGTTAACGATTAACATGTATTTAAATTTTAGCTTACTCGGAACAATATATTAATTTCTAATAGTATACTATCTTAAATCAGAATAAAATGCATAATAAGTGTATTTGTTATACCTAATGCTATGACAGAATGGATTTTAATTTGGTAATTTGTTTTTTTATTTTTCCTCTATCCTTTTTAATCTTGTTTATTTTGAACTTAATTGGTGTTCAATGGTTTATTTCTTGGTTTTATGTGCGTGGTAGCCCCAAATTCATATTCTTTAGCTAATTTATGGCTAATATTAAGATGAAACCACACATTTTATTTGTGGAACTTAAGGCATTTGGGACCCGGCGATTCTGTCTAAGTTCTACACACTTCCATTATTCAATTTCTGCTGTTTTTGGTATCTATGTTAAGTGTGTTGGGGGGAGACTATTTGTTAATGTTATTTTACTCATAATTTCACAGTTTTTGTTGGTGGTTTGTAATGTTTATTTGATGGTTATATTATACATATATATTTTTTCTGTTCTAATGTTTGTTGGTAATTGAAATGTTTTTTTAATGGTCATATATATATATATTTCTCTTACGTAACGCTAAAAAAAGGCTGTATTTGTAGCTTGCTATTTGGCAACAGCCAAAGCGACGTTTCTCAGTGGTAGTTGTGGTCACATGCCCCAACCCCCTCAGCAAATTAAAATCCAGACAGGATCTCTCTTTTAACGCAAACCGTTTCAGCAATACATGAATGACAATTGCTATTGGTCCGTTTTACGGTGACGTAGCTTTTTGATCCAAGGTTGTATTTAGACACAGCCGAAAACGTTTTGTTTACATTTCGATAGCGTGATATGTAGCATGTTTTTATAGCGTCTTATTATAGTTTTAAATTAATTTAAGCCGTGATTTTCCATACTATAGGCAAAATGAAAGGAGAAGGACCCTATGTGACACTAACATGCAATTTAAATTTAAACGGCGTCAATTTCCTGTTCGCTTAGCTTTCTCAATGTTGATCAACAAGTCACAGCGCCAAACTTTTGATAAATGCATTTTTATTTATATTTTCATCAAAATTTTCAATTACTTTTTTATGAATTAAAATATTTGTAAATTTCATATGTTGCTTGCTCGGCTTAGCGGCCCAACTAAAAATATTTTTTATTGTGTTTTCAGTAAGGTTTTTAATTAATTCTGTTTCCAAGGTTTTTTTATTTACATTTTCAACAGTTTCCATTACTTTTTTATACATTAAAAATATTTGTAAAATTAATACGTTGTAATGATTTATGATAGCACTCATTCTGGCTAGAGTTGACATAAACAGTGGCGGGGTAGCGATCCCAATATGAATTGCGTAACAATTCGTGGGGGTTGGCGAGCGTCAGAGAGCAGGGGGCTGAGGCCCCTAGTATATATATATATGCAGACTTGTATAAAACAAAAACTTTCTGTACACATAAATATTTGGTCAAAAACTTTCTACAAATTAATTTAATGTTTAATAAAAATAATGCTACATTATTTTGACGATATGAATTAAAAACAGTAATTTAAAATTATTACCATTAAAATTAACTAAATAATAATTATTTTTGTTAAAACAAGTAATAAAGCTAAAAATCCATGATAGGAAGGGGTGAGAATTTTTATCAATTATTTTGTCAATGCATTTAGAAACAGTTCAATCCTTAATATTGTGACCTCTTCACACAAAATGCCAGTCATGCTGTTCGCAGAAAAAATGTGACATATCTTCTGAAACAATTGCATCACATTTTGTAGGGAGAGGTCCATTCATAGACATCATCATTAAAGAGACCAATGACTTTTTCTGCAGCTTTTTGACAATATTTGCATTTTTTCCTGCGGCCATTAGCTTTTTTTTTCCGCAACCTTTGACAAAATATGTGTTTTTTCCATGATCCTTTGACAGAATTCGCATTTTTTTCTGCGATCCTTTGACGAAATTTTTTTTCCTTAAGATCCTTTCACAGAATTTTTTTTCTTGATCCTTTGACGAAATATGTGATTTTTTTACGATCCTTTGACAAAATGTGATTTTTTTACGATCCTTTGACAAAATTAGTTTTTTTCCTGCACTCCTTTGACGAAATTTGCATTTTTCTGTGATTTTTTTGACAAGATTCGCATTTTTTTACGCAAAATTTTGACAAAATTTGTGTTTTTTCTGCAGCCCCATTGATGAAATTCGCATTTTTCTCCGCAGTACTTTAATGAAATTCTCGTTTTTTCTGCGATCTTTTGGCGAAATTGGTTTTTTTTTCCAGTGACCATTTGTAGAAATTTGCAATATTTTCCAGTGATATTTTTTTGTATCTCAATTTTCTGACTGATGACCGATTTTGGAAATTCGGAACAGAATCATCCTTGGCAAACAGTAAATAAATTGTACATAAAATTGGGGAATATTTTTAATTTTACAGTATTAAAAATAAAGTTACAAGAAGAAAAATTACGTTTTTGTTTTCTAAAATTTTTTTTGTAAAGTTTCAAATTTTGCGTAAAATTTTCTGTGCACGGCATGCATCTATATCAGCAGTTCCTAACCTTTATTTGTATGTGACCCACATAATATGAGGATGTACCTAATATCAGTATGGAAATTATTGTATCACCTCCATAAGCTATTGGCTATCCTATCTTACAAAAAAGGCAAATTTTCATACAAAAGATGCACTATCAACAAAATCAAAAATCTGTAATCCTAATGTGTGTAAGTGGAATTGAAACAAAAGATATATTTTTGAGGCAAACCTCGATTATTCCGCGACCCATAAGTTGGGAATCGCTGGTCTATATTATACAACTCTGTATTTATGATATGAATATTCACATAAATATACAATTTTAGCAATTTATGTTAGCTTAAGGCATATCTACCTGCTAAGTCACAAAAAATACATTTTTTTTCATTGAATTTTCTGCAAGTAAAATTAGTAAAGAATCTATATATGTAAAAGACAAGGCTGTTTTATCAGTCATCTACCTTGATCTTTCTACTGAACCAATTTTACATTTTTATTTTTTTTTAAAGAAAGCTGTTCATTTGTAGATATGCCTGTACTAGCTATTTTTTTTTTTTTTTTTTTAATATTCTGTTATAGAATATTTAACAATATTCTAGTATCTACAGATTCTCAAATTATCTTAGTATACCCCTCCCCCCCCCTTTTTTTTTGTGCTCCTTGTAAGAATTCTTAAAGTCTAATATTATTCTACTTGTTTAATTCATGTTTCTGGGGCAGTGTTTTTCAACAACAAGCAGGTGGACAGAACAAGTCCCCCTCTCTCAAGGGCGGCACCAGATGGGGGGAGGGTATATGCCCCCCCCCCCATCGGGATCGAAATTCAGTGTCATCGGGGAATATATTTTGACTGTCGAATTTCGGCCTGGTCGGGTTCGGTCGCGTTGTGGAGCTCATTTTTTTTCTTTGCAAGTTGGATCGATTAAACTAATTCTTCCGAGTACGATTCGATTTCTGATTGAATTTTGATTCTTTTAGGTTAGGTTCAGGTGAACCCGATTTTTCGAAAAAAAAATGTCCAAATACCTTCAGATAAAAATCTATATATTTAATACATGGATGACTCTTGGCATGTTTATTTTCCAACATAAAGGATAAAATTTATCCTGAAGTTATGATCGTATGCTATTTTTTTTATAACTATATTAAATTGAGGACCAATTTTCACTCATTGTGGAATTTCGGGTTCGGTTAAGAATACGGAGGACAAAGATTATTTTGTCAGGATCAGGTTGGGTGGCAAGTAGAGGGCTGCATCTGGTCGGGAAAAGTGAACCTGGTCCAACTCACGGTCTGAACCAGATCGGATTGGACCTAATCTTGTGTCGTTGCGGGTCATATTCGAATCGGGTTAAATTTAATTGTTTCAGGATCGGGTTGGATGTTGACACTTACTGTTCTTGATTCAGAAGAATTTACAAAATTATTTCAAGATGAAAATCTATACATTTGTATATGAACGAGTGCATGTATATTGAACTTTTTACTTAAAAGTTAAAACCTATACTAGAGGTATAATTCTAGGGTAGACTACTTTTACATAGTTGCATTACAATATGGATTTACATAAATATATATATATTTTTTTTCCTTTCATCATTTAGAGTTGGGGTTTAGTTGAGGTTAGAACATTTCAGGTTCAGGTCGAAATGTGGAGCATGAAATTTTTTTGTCGGACTCTTATAGCGTTTCAGGCAGGGCTTAATTTCTATGAAAAGAAGTACCGGAGCCCAAATATTCTGCAGTACTAAAACCGTAGCGTGCCCCCCGCCACGCCATCATTCCGATCCGCATATTTATATTTCATGCCTTATTTGCAAAATTTAAAGCATCTTTTTTTTCTTTAGCAAAATAAGAATTTTAAATATATCTGCCTGCATATACTTAACTGTCAACTATTCCACTCTTTAGCTCATCACTCCTTCGAATAGAAACCTTTGCCTAATTTTAATGTTAATTAATTGCAGAATCCTGCAATTTAATAAGGTAAGGATTATGATTCGGAAAGTGTTAACACACACACACACACCAAAAAAAAAAAAAAAAAAAATTGTTCGCAGCTATGCATATATGTAGCTAATGAATGAACAACAGGTAAAAACATTTATAAGAAATATGTTCAGAAAATCTTATGCGCCGTTTCCTCTCCATCCCCTACATGGGCGATACACCACATAAGCGTTTTGATAGAAAAGAATGCAGAAACTTGGAGATCAGAGGGAAAGGAAAGAGTAATTTAGGCCTCGGTTTTTCGAAATCGCTATTGCACTGGACTCCGGAGCCCTGTATTTATGAGCTCCGGTGAATTCCGACCAATATTTAAATATTTACTTAAAACAGAGAAGTACCGGAGCCGAGCTCCGGTGGGCTCCGGCGCAAATTAAGCCCTGGTTTCAGGTGGATTCCTGTATTGGCTTGGGCAAACTAAACTAAACCCGACTGATGGTTTTAGTTGCATCCAGCTAAACTGTATCATTTTTCACAGAGGTTCGGATTAATTTCTATTTTTTGAGTTGGGTTAACTTTAATTGTTTCTGGCGGATGGATTCGATTCTACCAGATTCCTCAAAAGATTCTGCAAAATACATTTTAAAAGGAAAAAAATATATATATTATTTGAGTATCAACGAGTACATATACAGATATATTGATTTATCTACATAAAAAATATAATTGATACTAGAGATATAATTGCAGGCTACTTTTCCATTAATCCATTACAACATGTTTTTTTTTTCCTTTTGGGTGGGATTGTGTTCGGATTGAAGCCTGTCGGTTCTGGGTCGAAGTTTGTGGGATTCGAGTCAACTAATTTTTTTTAAACTGGTTTAGGCTGAATGGATATAGAATTTCCAGGTTCGGGTCGGGTTTAACCAAAACCACGCAGAACTAAACTAATCCGTGAATTGAGCTAATTTTTCGCTTGATTATCTTTTGTTAAAACATGAAAATTTGCGCTTTGCTACCCATCTCCTCCACCCTCCCCCCCCCCCCCCCCCCCAAAAAAAAAAAACCTGAAATACTCAAACCTAAATCAGCATGGTCGTCAAATTACATGACTGTTCCGGCAGCTGTGCTGCTTGGTACTTTTTCGTATTAGAAACGTAATTTATAAATCTTTTTATCTAAAAATAAGTAAAAACTACGAACCTAAGCCCAAACCATCCTAAAATTCTTCGGTCAAAAGATAGAAATGTCTAAAAATAACAGAAAAATCTCTTCAAGTCACTGGGATATTCTGGTATTCTCTGGCTGGGCTCGGACCTTAAAATTTCAGCTCATGCAGACCTCTACTAGAGTCCTGTATCAGGTCGGGTCGTCCGCTTTTACCCGCACCCGACCCTAAATTAACAATAGATTTTTGTTGCGTGTCGGGTCAACTTTCATTGTTTCGGGTTCGAGTTGGGTCTTATCTCTTGCGGATCCGGTTCTGATTGACTCAATAATTCAAAAGAATGTCCAAAATATTTTTCAGGTTAAAATTCTTATTTACAAAAAAACATCTATAGTGGATACTACCAAAAAACGGACATCTCTATTTAGTCTTTTTCAATTCCTAACACTTAAATATTTGTATATTTTACCTCTTTGAATAGTGGATACCTCCCAATCTACATACATGTAATGTATAGGTGAGCTTATATTATCAAAAATACGGTGCATGAGTTATTGTGTGTATTAAACACGAAAAGTTAGTAATATTTTTCATATTTCGAAAGCAGAAAGAATGGTTTTTAAAGAAATGATAATCTTACCACACTTCTTACCATTTTATTTCTCATGCAGTAATGGAATATATACTTATTCATATTCTATTCAAATACGTATTTATTTTCATCTGATAACACCTACGAGGGACGATAAATGTTCGACGTTTTCACAATACCCAAATTACATAAAAAAATTTCTAAATTCAAATTTTATTTCTTAGTCTGAGACGAGAGAATTCAACCACAAGACAGCCACAGTAAGTCGTCACAACGGCCGGATGTTACCGAATACCTTATACTTTGTCCAGAACTCGTGTGCACTTCTATTCAATGTTTATTCGACTGACCGCAATCTTTAGGTGTCTATACGAAATAAGCTGAAGAAGAGATAAGATATGCGAAAATCCATCTGCTCACTTCAAACCTTTTTAACTTTATTAAAAAGTGTTTGGTGAGTATTTTTATAAATGAATGGTCAAACAAAAAGTGTTTTTATGTTATTGTTCAAATTAACATAGTATCAAGATAAAAACTGTTGTTCGCCCAGCGGGATATAAAAGATAAACATTCGTGCATTTCACGTTATAAAAGCAAACATATCATGTCGGCCCGGTGAGTCTGGTTCCTTCGCAATCTTTTGGCAAAACTTGCAGTCCCTTCGCAATCTTTTGACAAAACTTGCGGTCCCTTCGCAATCTTTTGACAAAACTTGCGGTCCCTTCGCAATCTTTTGACAAAACTTGCGGTCCCTTCGCAATCTTTTGACAAAACTTGCGGTCCCTTCGCAATCTTTTGACAAAACTTGCGGTCCCTTCGCAATCTTTTGACAAAACTTGCGGTCCCTTCGCAATCTTTTGACAAAACTTGCGGTCCCTTCGCAATCTTTTGACAAAACTTGCGGTCCCTTCGCAATCTTTTGACAAAACTTGCGGTCCCTTCGCAATCTTTTGACAAAACTTGCGGTCCCTTCGCAATCTTTTGACAAAACTTGCGGTCCCTTCGCAATCTTTTGACAAAACTTGCGGTCCCTTCGCAATCTTTTGACAAAACTTGCGGTCCCTTCGCAATCTTTTGACAAAACTTGCGGTCCCTTCGCAATCTTTTGACAAAACTTGCGGTCCATTCGCAATCTTTTGACAAAACTTGCGGTCCATTCGCAATCTTTTGACAAAACTTGCGGTCCCTTCGCAATCTTTTGACAAAACTTGCGGTTCCTTCGCAATCTTTTGGCAAAACTTGCGGTTCCTTCGCAATCTTTTGACAAAACTTGCGGTTCCTTCGCAATCTTTTGACAAAACTTGTGGTTCCTTCGCAATCTTTTGACGAAATTCACGTTTTTTCTGCAATTCTTGGAAAGAATTCGTGGTAGTTTTATGTCCGAATTTTCGGATTGAAGACAGATTTTTTTTTTAATTTACCGGAACTGAATGCCTTAAATTTTCGGAAAATTAGGAACCGAGCCACCCCTGATATATGGTACATATTATTCTGAGATCGATTTTGTGAAGGTTGTCATACAGATCTTTTTATTTGTAGTGAAATTTTTCTATCAGGAAATTATAGAATTCGTTGTTAAATTCGAAACCAATTGCGTATGTTTCTGCAAAATTTCCCCAAGTGGTTAAAATTTCCCTCGTTCCTAGATCGCCGGATCGGACCCCTGGTTTTTTCTGCACCCCTGGTTTTGAGATGTTAAGCAGGGGAAAATATGCTTTTGAGAACTGGCTTTATGCTAGTTTCAGTCCTAGTAGCAGAAAATTTTTAAAGTATCTGCAACAGACATTTTAGGGATAGAAAATAATCTGCAGTAGGGATTGACCGAATACCGAATAGTTTATTCGGTATTCGGTGGTTCGGCATGTAAACCGAATATTCGGCTCCGGCCGAATACTTTTAAGTATTCGGCCGAATAATTGCAGATAAGTATTTTTTTAGAATTAGAAGAATTCTCTTTTACTTAGCAGTAGAATAAGCTAAACAATGAGTTTTAATATTATGTGCATGAGTTTAGAATTCAGCTTGCAGTACAAAAAACAAGTCAAAGGCCATTTTTTATTTAAAAAAACTTTTTCCTTCCTAAAATAGTCTACATAGGGGTGAAATCAAAACAACTGCCAACTAGAGAAAAAAAAAATTAAGGAAGATGCATATCTTTCCCTTATCATTTAATTTTAATTACTTCTATATTAGTTTTTTTAATTTAAATTTATTTAATATGTATTTTCTTTAATATACACATCAAATAAGTATATTAGAGTTCATATCTGTATATCTAAGGTTATTAAAGAAAATACACACATCCAATAAGTATACCCCAATGCTTATCCTATAGCTTTTATAACCGTTATATCAAAATCGCTTAAATTTGTAATCTTCATCACCACAGCGTTAAAATATTAATCAAAATATAAATATCTATCAATAATTTGATAGAAAATAGTTAAATTTACAAATTGATATGATACCTTTTGTATTTTGAGAACATTCCTATTCAATATGTTTATAATTAGACAATCAGTAAATCAGCTTAATAACAACATTGTTTCTTTTTATTTGAATGAACTTTTGTTTTTTTGGCAATCCTTATCCTTAATAATAGCCTGCATAGTTTCAATACTTTCATAGGTTATTTTTGGGTATTGACTACTGATAAAATAATAAAAAATAAGTGATGGGTTAGTAAATTTGTGAGTGGAAAGAAGTCATTAAATTATTTGTTAATTAGATTTAAGAATGAAAATGTAACTGAATTAAATTATTGAGAATTTCATTTCAATTAAAGTTTATTAAAAAAGCTAGTATATGCAAAAATGTGTATTAAAAATTTTCAAGTATTCGGTTGCCGAATACCGAATATTCGGTGTACACTTCGACCGAAGCTTCGGTATTCGGTATTCGGCGAAATTGCTGCTTCGGTCAATCCCTAATCTGCAGGTAAAATATGTTATAACTGAACCATTAGTTTAACAATCACTTACCTGCAACGTTTTCATACTTTTTATTAATAATAATCTAAGTAGGGTAGATGCTCCAGTTTTGGCCACTGTACTAGTTTTGGCCACATTGGATCTATTTGTCCAATATTTAGCCTGTGAATTGATGCTAACAAATAATATGCATTCTTACACTTTAAGCAAACTCTCTTTTATCATTTACAATATCATTTGTTTATTTTTTGATAAAATGTGACTTGCAAAAAAAATAAATGTGTGAAACTATAGTGTGTGCTTACATGTATTAAGATTTTTGCTTAGCTGACAAGTTTCCAGAATTTTTCAACATTAGGCACTTATCGGGTTCTATTTGTTCTCAAACAAATTGCTATTAGGTTTTCTGAGATAAGCTTTCTCTCTACTGCAATTTTACAATTAAATTAATTATTTTAACAGTTTAATGGGGGATGGCCAAAACTGGTGCATTAAATTTGCTATAAGTGCCAGTTATGGCCATGGGGGTGGCCAAAAAGGGTACAACATATGTTCCACTTTTGGCCACATGATTCATTATAGAGGAAATTTTAGCCATTTAATAAATTTAAGAACATTTGGATGAATCAAAATCAATTTAGTTTTGTTTTATATAGTAATGGCTTCAATAATTAAAAAAAAGCAAGGCTAATATTTGGATGAATCAAAATCAATTTAGTTTTGTTTTATATAGTAATGGCTTCAATAATTAAAAAAAAGCAAGGCTAATGGCAGTTCTATAAAAGAGATTTTGTTATTCTCTGTCCAATACATAATTCACTTTAGAAAGAAGGACATTGTGCTAGTCACTAAAGAAAATATAGTATAATGTTTAGTATCGATAAAACAAAAGGGGAGGTGATATGTAATGTTTAGATATGATAAATAAACTAAAACATAAATTTTGAAAGATTTTACAACTTATAAATTAAAAAGTTCAATAAAATTATAGCATGATTTAATTGCTTCTGTTTTTCCTAAAGAAATGAAGAAGTTCTATAATTTTTGCAATATTTCAGGCACACGGATTTAGAAATACTAAATATTGTGAAAATCTTCATTAGAGATATCTAAATACAAGTAAGAATGTATTTCACATTATTTAAAAAGAACAGGATTCATTTTACAAAATTTAAAAGATTCTGTGCTCTTAAAAAATGGCCTAGAGGGAACACTGCTCTAAGATAGGAAGTAAAATTAAAACCATTCAAAATGTAATGCCAGCACTACAAGCTAGCAAAGTTTTGGAGTAACCCGTTCTTGCCTTACAAATTTGCAGGACGGACACCACTTTTCTCTAATGTTGAATCTCAAGTAGTAAATCTAGGAGTAAAAGTAAGTACTAGGAATTGAAGTTAAAAATCAATTAGAAAAGTGGATTTTAGATATTGTCAGAATACTATTTCCTATAAAAATGGAACAACTTTTAAGATTCTGTCCAGAAAATTGCAGCCAGCAAGATAGAAACTCCATTTCAAGATGGAAGACCAGGCATGAAATGGTATGATTCGCTTCTGAAATCACACCCTAAAATAACTTGCAAAGAAGCAGGGTACATAAATAAGGCACAAGCTAATATAAATCAAAAGATGATTTCAAGAAGTATAACTTTTTTGATGAGAATCAAACCAAAATCAGAAAATGCTTTCAAGAAATATAACTCTTTGATGAAGATTCGTGTTCTAAACAAGCCACAATCCATGAATAATTATAAAACTGATTAAATAGTTAATCTTTATGTCCTATAGGCACTGTTGTCCCTTTTATGAATCAAATTTAAATATATTTCTTGTTTTTTTAATTGAAATTTTCAGTTAAAATCAACATAAGTATTATATTTTACTTGATGTTTTTATCAATTCATAAAAAAATTTGCAAAATTCTCTTATTACAGCAAACAAATATATGTGTGGTAAAATATATTGCATAAAAATGCTTTATTTTTACTTATTATCAATTAAAATGTTTGTTAAACTACATGATATTGGAGTGGCCAAAACTGGTGTAGGGTTGGCCAAAACTGGTACAAATTGGAATAATTAACTTGATGAGTTATTACTCACAATCTAAAATATTCTGCAGAAAGTCATTATAGTTAATAGAAAGACAAATTTACTAAAGAATGATGTTATTATGAATTAATATGCTTCAATCGGTCAAGAACTGTAAAATTTCTATTTCAAATTTTCTCTAAAGGTGGCCAAAACTGGTGCATCTACCCTATTTGTATTAAGTATTAAAGACAGGACTTGAAATTCAATTTTTCATAGGAGGGGAGTCTCCCTACCAACATTTATAAATGGAGGGGGGTTGAGCTATTTAGGAGGGAGAAAAAAATATGAAACCCACTGTTATTTTACGTGCTTTTTAAATATTTGCATTAGTTATTTTATGGCAAAATACCATTGGAGCAATTTAAATCAACAATTCAGAATAAAGATGCAAAATGTTTTTTTTTTTTTTTTTCTTTAAAGTAAGAAAGCAGTGGTGATTCTGAGTAAAAAAAAATTTCTGAAACTGACAGCAAATTTTCTGAAAGGTTACAACAGAGGGGGGATGAGGGGGGGGGGATCGCTCCCAGCACTAGCTATGTGTTTTTTCGTGCCCCTTTGACGAAATTTCTGCTTTTTGCGATCTCTTGACGAAATTTGCCGTCATTTCGCGATCTCTTGACGAAATTTGCCGTCATTTCGCGATATCTTGATGAAATTTGTCGTCATTTCGCGATCTCTTGATGAAATTTGTCGTCATTTCGCGATCTCTTGATGAAATTTGTCGTCATTTCGCGATCTCTTGATGAAATTTGCCGTCATTTCGCGATCTATTGATGAAATTTGCCGTCATTTCGCGATCTATTGATGAAATTTGCAGTCATTTCGCGATCTATTGATGAAATTTGCCGTCATTTCGCGATCTATTGATGAAATTTGCCGTCATTTCGCGATCTATTGATGAAATTTGCCGTCATTTCGCGATCTCGACGAAATTTGCTGTCATTTCGCGATCTCGACGAAATTTGCTGTCATTTCGCGATCTCGACGAAATTTGCCGTTTTCCCGCGATCCTTGACGAAATTAGAGTTTTTTGCGTGATTCTTTGACGAAATTCGAGGTGGTTTTTTTTCGTGTTCCCTGGACGAAATTCGCGATTCTTTGACGAAATGTGTGTTTTTTTCGCGATTCTTTGACGAAATGTGTGTTTTTTTCGCGATCCTTTGACGAATTGTGCGCTTTTTCGTGATACTTTGTCGAAATTCGCATTTTCCTGCAATCTTTTGACGAATTGTGCGTTTTTTTTCACGATCCTTTGACAAAATTCATGTTTTTTCACGATTCTTTGATGAGATTCGCGTTTTTTCTCAGCAGCCATTTGACTAAACACTAAATTCATGTTTATTCCGCAATCCTTTAATGAAATTAGCTTTTTTCCGCGATCCTTTGCCGAAATTTGTGATTTCTTTTGCTATCGTTTGATGTAATTTTCGGTTTTTTTGCGATCTTTTGATGAATTCCAAGTTTTTTTCCCGCAATCTGACGAAATTCACGTTTTTCCGCGATCCTTTCACAAATTTTGTGTTTTATTCGCAATCCTTTGCGACGAAATTGGCGATTTTTTCCTCGAACGATTGACAAAATTGATTTTTTCGGCGATTATTTGTCGAAATTCACGATATTTTTCTGTTGAACTGATGACCGATTTTTCACAATTTTCGAAAAATTCGTAACAGAATCACCCCCTGAATTCGCCAATCGGTCGCGGACACTTGTCAACTGATCGAGAAAAAAATAATGAAATTTGTCTATTGGTCGCATCGAAAATTCATGAGTTTCAACGATCTTTCATGGTAAAAAACGCAAAATGTGTCAAACGCAAAATGTGTGGGGAATCGCTCCCCTGAATTCGCCAATCGGTCGCAGACACTTGTCAACTGATCTCGAGAAAAAAATAATGAAATTTGTCTATTGGTCGCATCGAAAATTCATGAGTTTCAACGATCTTTCGCGGTAAAAAATGCAAAATGTGTCAAGTAGTCACACGAAAATATCAGGAAATTTGCAAGCCGTTCGCGGGAGTTAATCGTAATTTCAAAATGCAAAATTTTCTGGAAAATGGTGAAACTTTTTGGACGGGAGTCTTCCGCCCACGATATTATTTTAGGCGGGATTTCAAAATTTTGGGCGCGAATCCCGCCCTGAAAAAGCTAAACAATAATATAAAGTCAAAAAAAAACTCTGATGGAAAGAAAAATCTTCAAAGGGAAAAGAAAATCTACAATGTCTGTCACCTGTCTCGAACTTTCTGCTACTGGGGTTTCAGTTATAGACAGGTTCCATTGTCGCATGTTTTACTGGTTTCAGCAAGCAGTGGATATTTCTATTAAGATATTCAATTACTATTTTTCTCTTTAATAATATACAGTAATATACTTGTTGAGACGGAATTGCGAGAAACCACCAGAACATTCCATTTTAGACAGATATTTTGTCGTAGCAGATGAAATTGCATTGTATTATTTTCGTAAATTTACCTTGGTATATTTTCATTCAAGGTAGAATTCCCCTTTCATAGGATGAATTTATTTATTATATTGCGATTGTTTACATTTTTATGCAAATTTCCGTTACAGAAAGGTTTCATACAAAATTGAATCATGGGTCTAGGTAATGGTAACGAATTTTTGCAAAGACCTCATGTATGGTATATAAAGTAAACTCTGTCTAAGGCAGAATCAATCAGGACCAAGAAAATTTTCGGTAGTAGACAAATTTTACTCTGTCTATGGATTTGTAGGGAATTGAAAATCTTTCCGAGTTAGACAGATTTCCGTCTTACACAGAGCCCACCTTACAGAGAGTTTACTGTAATTAGATTTGCTGCAGTCTTGTGACCATACATTTCATATATGTAGTATTTTAAATGCCAAGCTTTATACTTTATGAAATTTTAAATCACTGCAGCTGTATATAGATAATTTTATCTTTATTTTGACAGAGTTCCTACACAATTCTGGTAAAAAAATTCCTTGACTTTCCAGGTTTTCCCTGACTTTATTCAAAAATTTCCCTGACCGTTCTCAGTAAAAATTCGGCTTATACATTATTGTAAAACCCTTCACAATGGACTTTAATTTAGATAAATGCTAGAAAAAAGTATGTGCTGTATGAATTTCTGATTTTTTAATTATTTTTCATATTGTTATATAGTTTGCATAAATTTTATATAAAAATTTTAGATTGGATTAATTAATTAATTCAAAATTTCTTCATTTACGACGATAATAGAAATTCTGATGGAAGTAGTATATCAAAAATTCCCCGACTTTTCCCTGACCTTTTCAAATATTTAAAAAATTCCCTGACTTTTTGCCTAAATTTTCGAATTCTCTGACCCGTAGGAACCCTGTTTAAGCAATAGTTAAAACTAACGAAAACCCTCCGAAAATTAGAAAATACACCTAATATATGTGTACTAGTATTTATGATTACTTTTAATTAGGAATTGACCGAAGCAGCAATTTTGCCGAATACCGAAGCTTCGGTCGAAGTGTACGCCGAATATTCGGTATTCGGCGACCGAATGCTTGAAAATTTTAAATATGCATTTTTGCATATACTAGCTTTTTTAATAAACTTTAATTGAAATGAAATTCTCAATAATTTAATTCAGTTACATTTTTATTCTTAAATCAAATTAACAAAAAATTTAATGACTTCTTTCCACTCACAAATTTATTAACCCATCACTTTTTATTATTTTATCACTAGTCAATAACCAAAAATAACCTATGAAAGTATTAAACTATGCAGGCTATTATTAAGGATAAGGACTACCAGAAAAACAAAAGTTCATTCAAATAAAAAGAAACAATGTTGTTATTAAGCTGATTTACTGATTGTCTAATTATAAACATATTGAATAGGAATGTTCTCAAAATACAAAAAGTATCATATCAATTTGTACATTTAACTATTTTCTATCAAATTATTGATAGATATTTATATTTTGATTACTATTTTAACACTGTGGTGATGAAGATTACAAATTTGAACGATTTTGATATAACGGTTATAAAAGCTATAGGATAAGCATTAGAGTATACTTATTGGATGTGTGTATTTTCTTTAATAACCTTAGATATACAGATATGAACTCTAATATACTTATTTGATGTGTATATTAAAGAAAATACATATTAAATAAAAAAAAACTAATGTAGAAGTAATTAAAATTAAATGATAAGGGATGCATCTTCCTTACTTTTTTCTTCTTCTCTAGTTGGCAGTTGTTTTGATTTCACCCCTATGTAGGCTATTTTAGGAAGGAAAAAGTTTTTTTAAAATAAAAAATGGCCTTTGACTTGTTTTTTGTAGTGCAAGCTGAATTCTGAACTCATGCACATAATATTAAACCTCATTGTTTAGCCTATTCTACTGCTAAGTAAAAGAGAATTCTTCTAATTCTAAAAAAATACTTATCTGCAATTATTTGGCCGAATACTTAAAAGTATTCGGCCGGAGCCGAATATTCGGTTTACATGCCGAACCACCGAATACCGAATCAACTATTCGGTATTCGGTCAATCCCTACTTTTAATATCCGTTTTCTAAAGAGTAACAAATACTTTCTAATGGGTAATGAGTTTTTAAGTAATGAATACATATGGGTGCTCATTTAGTCGTTATTTTTTCAGCACTAGTAGGTATAAACCCTTAAGGGGCTACTTCACTCAAGTGAAAGCACCAGCTCGCTAATGTTAATCTAATGGAAGAATTTTTTAATATATCGTTTGCATTTCAATATTCTTAATTTTTTTTTTTTTTTTTTTTGAATAGCTGAAGATCTCTATAAAGGCTGTTGTTTACTTTTTTGATTTTGTTTGCAGGGTTTTCTTTTTTTTTTAAATGGGGATACTTTCACTTTCGAAACCGGTTCCGAAAGTGAAAGTACCCTAATAAATAATAAAAAAAAAATTATGCGAAAAACGAAAAAGTAAATACTGGCCTTTGTAGGGATGTACCTCAGCTATCCAATACCACAAAAAAAAAAAGTCATTTTAATAACTTATATAGCGATAAATAACTTATTTTTTATTTTCAAATTGTGTGTTTTTAACTAGCTACTTACAATAGATAATAAAAGTGGGCAAAATGCTATTTTATTGGTCAAATAGACACAAAGAACAGACTTTATATGCATAATAAAGATTTACATTTTACGAAGTTAATGGCGAAAATTTGACTGAAATAGTTCAAAGAAATTAAAAGTACTAAATATTCGCAACAACTTTTTATTGTATAATTATTAATTCTCAATATATATAGAAAGTGTAAGGTTTTTAGTTTTGAATAACTTATTTTCCAAATAGTAATCTTTCTTTCATTTAATCGCAGAATTTGTAATAATATTCTACGATAAATAAGACAAAAATTACTATCCGGAAATAACGGTACTCAAAAGTAAGGATTGTAAGCACCATGCAATATAAAATCAATATAGAATATTAAATCATTTTCAGAACAGTGCAAATAAAAATAATAAATTGACTAATAACCATAATATAAAAGACGTACAATTTAAATACAGCGGATTAGCAAGGCACTGAATAAATTCCAATTCAATTTGAAACCGTAGACGCTGCTGTTCTTCCGATTCTGAAAAATACACATCGTTAATAATACAATTAAAGTATAAAAAAAACAAGGCTAAGTAACTGTTCAAACTTGTAAAAATATGCACATACGATATTAAAGTAACATGCATTACTTTATATATTACAGTACATTAGTAATCACGCATGATCCAAATAAATAGCTATTAAAAAATCATTATTTTTGTTATAAGCTAAAGAAATGCTAAAAATAGGTTACCACAGAGATAGAATTCAATCAAATCAAGAGGAATAAAATAAAAAAAAAAGATATACAGAAATTTACACATGTAATTTTAATTTACCCTTATTAGACATCGACATCCTTAACAGACGGATCCATACATTCAATAAATAATAGCAACCAAAAGACTTGATGCCAGCTTAGTATTTCCTAACTTACTATATTAAAATTTTATAAAAAATTGAAGTATGGTACTGTTCCGATGTCAGGTTTCTGGTTTCAACGATTTCTGAACACTGTAAACAGAAATTGTTAGAGAATTTCCAAAATCAACAATTTTATTCGATTCATCGTTGTATATATAAATGCTCCGTTTCTTTACAGACTTGAAATGTACGCAAATGTCGGAAGGAAATGTAAATACCTCTACCCGTAAAGATACCACATTCAAAAATTTTAATAATAAATCATACAAAATTTTAAATAATTGAATTTTTTGAAATGTTACTTTATAATTAGATATTTTCATACTACGCAATGGAAAAATTAACTTTCACAATCGGATCAAAGATTTATTTAAATGTAATCTTTCTTGAAATGAAACCTAGTAAAACTTAAAAAAAATTATTTATTCAATTAATTTAAAGAATAGTGATGTGTTTTTCCGTGAAATTGCAAAAAGTAATTTTAAAAAAAAATCGAAAAAAAATGCAGAAAAAAAAAGTTTCCTTTTTTTTCCGTTAGGTGGAAAAAAGTCAACTAAACAAAAACAAAGTTTTCAAGCCGCCATCAAGGACATTTTTTTCTCACTCTTTTTTTTCCTACGTATTTTCAGAAAATTTAAAGTTTGTTATTATTTTGTCAATTTGGTAATTTTTTTTTCACACTAGCTCAAAACAGCGTTATACGGATTTTTTATATTTTGCTTTCTTTACTAATATGAATAACATATTAAATGAAAAAAAATTACAAGATATCTGCACTTTCAGACAGCGGTTTTTTATTAAATGTCTGCCTGGACCCTTTTTTTTTTACCACAGCTGTTTGACTTATGCATTCCGAATGACTGTGACGGTTATTACTGTAGTAACGCTGTCAAAGTTTGACAGGTTTTCTTTTTAGAATGGCGGCTTTAGATCGTTTAAAGAAATTTTTTGGCTTCTTTATGAGATTTTAAAGCTGAACCGTGTAAATTCGTGATCATTTAGAAGAAACTTTGTGAAAATTTTCGAACTAATGTTTATCATGTGTAAGCTCAATAAAAAGTAAGTTAAAAAACTTTGAAATTGTTTCAATTTTGATCTAAATTGCATCTTACTTAAATAAGTTAAGCGTTTAATCATATTTTCAATTTAGGCTTACATTTAATCTTGATATGTTTCTTTAATTAGTTTACATATTTGATTCTTTAATAAATAAATAAGAAATAGATTTATTTGCTTTAACTTTTAGTCATTAAAAATCTCTCTCTCTCCAAAAAAAAGGGTTTTTTTTCATCATATTTCCCTCTTCTTTTTTTTTGTTTATTCTTCAATTCAGTGCATATCGCAGATTTCTGTTACAATCATGTTATGAATAAATTTTGGGTGTAATTGTTTTGTAAACTAGGTGGATAATTAAAATTTTTATTTAGAAATTTATTTTTACGTGGTCAATTAAAAAAAAAAAATTAATATAGGTATTTACGATCAAATGTTACATGCTTGATTTGTTTGTTCCCGATCAAATAATCATTTTTCAAGTTGCTAATCTGTTCTATAAACAATTTAAAACTAAATTTTTAACTGAATCAACTTCTTTTACTTAAATTATAATTATGTATTGTTTGCATCACTTTTGAAGGAAAAAAAAAAGACTGCTTCTTTGGAAAAAAATTTCTTATTGCTATTTATGTAGTTACTTTCCAAATTTTTCAATTTAATATGATTGACTTTTTGCTTTTCGCCTTTTAAAACTTTAAATTAATACGAATTGAGTAAATAATAATAAAAAATCCATGTTCCCCCACCCCCCTCCAATATAGTCATTTATACATATTGGAGAAATAAATGTTTGTTTCATAAAGAATGCTTTGTTTGTGACAAGTGTTATTTCTCATATGCCTGTGTTTTAGTTAGATTTTTTTTCCCCTCTGTGATAGATGTCAAAACTTTTGATTCTGAAATTTAAAGCAAATTTTTCATGTATGGATTGATAGTAGTTGAAAGAAATATATTTTTGAAAATGAAATTTCGTATTTTTGACTAATAGGAATCTGTGCAATAATTTAGTAATTGGAATAATTACTATTACTTTCATATGCATTTTAAAGTTATTAATTTATCTTTTGTGTCTTAAGTTTCATATTCATCTACTGAAAACAAAACTTTAAGTTCACTAGTGTAAAAGCTGTAAGAAAAATAAATTTTTAGGGTTTTTAATTATTTTCTTTCTTTCAGCTACTTTTGTTTGTAACAACTGTTAGTAAATGATTAAAAAATATGGCGATATTTTTGTTTAACCACCATTGTGTACATTGTGTAACTGATCTAAATTACTCAAAATTGAAATCTATTTATTAAAAAAATAGCTCGTAGTTAATTTTGGCAATTTTTTAAATTCTAGTAGTTTTTCTGTATACATTTTCTGTAAAATTGTGCTGCTACATAAACATACACTATAGTAGTAGTACTTAGTGTTGACTCTAGAAAGAAAAAGGGAACCCCTGGGCTGGAATTTTTTTTTAATGATGCGCTATTCTCAAAAAGGCACTATTGTACTTTGTTCCCCTCCAAAAAAATTAACTGGTTTATTTTGTGTGCTGCTTTTTCATCAGCAGCATTTTGTGATATTTTTCTTTGACAGATGGAATTTCACGATCCTCCTCCCAACAACTGAGGAATTTCGTAATTTTTTTTTTCTCCTGGTTAACTGACGAATCTCACATTTTTTTCTTGCAACTAATTTATGAGTTCCACAATATTTTAAAGTGACTGACTGAAGAATTTCTCGATTTTCTTTCTAATGATAGATTGCAAATTTCTGATTTTTCTTGAGACAACTGAATGACGATTTTTGCAACTATTTTTCCTACAATCAATTGGCTAATTTCGCAATATTTTATTTCCATGGATTGACATTTTTTTTTTTTTCTTATCAATTGCCGAAACTTGCAAGGTTTTTTTCATTATGGTCGATGCATGAATTTCCAGATTTTTTCCCCACGCCTTACTGGCGTAACTTGCATGGTTTTTTTTTTTTTTCCTTCATGCCATCAATGGTCAAATTTTAAGATTTTTTTTTTCCCAACCAACTGAAGAATTTCACGATTTTTTTCTGTAACCGACTGGTGAATTTCTCAATTTTTTTCTTTTTTTTTTTTTTTTTAATATATATGACTGATTGACAATTTTTGCAATACTTCTATATAGTCAATGGACATATTTTGTGATTTTTTTTCTTCTGCGACCAGGAAAAGAAATTAATCAAAAGGGCATGTCAAAAATTGCAGTAAGGGCCACGGGGTATGTAAAATAACTAAAAAGGGCTGTCGGGTGCATAAAGTAGTTAAAAAAGGGCCGCCGAGCACTGCGCCCTGCCAAATTGCCCTGGAGTCAACTCTAGTAATACATGGTCACACAATTTTTCTTCATATTTGAACATTTTTAAATTTTAAAGACACTCTGTTTTCCAAATTATATATAAATTAATCTTGTTGCTTGTCTCTCTCATACAATTTTGAAACAAAGATATTTTGTATCAGATGTTGCAGACGCACCGGAGCACAGTGATTCCAAATCATGATTATGCAGCCAAAAATCAGAAAATATATTTCATATTTCAAAATGATACATTCCACAATATTCAGAATTATCTGTAGATTTACAGTGCTAAATATTTTGGTTTTATATGCACATGTGAATTCAATATGCTTGTTTGATGTTGGAAGTTTTGAACAATTCTTGTTGTGGCTTAAATTTCATACAAATTCCCTTCATTCACATGCGAATTTAAGCCCTTTTCGCATGCTTTGTTTTGTTTTTTTTCCTTATACTTCTGTAAAAGACCATGAAATTACCTGTATAATTTGGTTTTTGGATTACGGGATATCACAAAAATAAAAAGAGGAATTTTTTTATTACTGTATTTTCTGGGAATAACACGGTGGCGTTAAACTAGATTTTTCTGGTTTGAAAACAAAAAGGCAGCCAATAACTGAGTGCGGTTTGTAAATAGTACCAAATTTACTGCCGATCTTTGTTTAAAAATTTGGAAATCTGGTTTTAAAAAGTAATCCATGATCTTATAACATACACCTGTGGAAAGAAAACAAGTTGGAAATTGCATGTCAAACGTGGCAAATGAAATGCATTCGTACTATAACTAGTTTTATAAATATTTTTTGCACTGCATATTGTACTGTGTGTATATTTTAGTGCACTTCATAAGGGCATATCAATTTCATTCTGTTCGAAAGGCTGTAACATCATTAAAATGCACTTGAAATAATTTTTTCCCTTTGGCCGTAATGGAGAGTTGTATAATATGGACGCACGCCGTGCGCGAAAAATTTTCTGCAAAATTCGGAACTTTGCAGAAAAAAATTTAGAAAAGGAAAACTTTTTTTTTTTTTTTAAATACCAAAAAATTTTAAATATTCACCCAATTTTATGTACGATTTATTTATTGTTTGTGGGCCATTTTCAAAATTCGCTTACATATGCTGTCCGAGAGGGGGAAAAAAAAGAAAATTCAAATATAAATTAACTTTTAAAGTTTAAATTGAGAGTTGGCTAGATTGTACCCCACCCTTCCTAGAAGTTTGTTGCTCTAGTTTTGAATCCCCCCTGTATATTGATGAGGAAATTGCTCTTTTTGTACTATGACCTCAGTAAGATCTATTTGAATACCTGAGAGAGGGAAATATTTATTGAAACTGATAGTGAATTTTATATAGAAGAGAAGTAAATAAAAAGCCTAAGGATGTTCCTGGAAGAGATCTGCTGATAAATTGTATGAAATTGTTCCTGTTTTGGTAAAATTTATTGGAGGAAGTAGAAAAAAAACACATCCTAAACAAAACAGATGAAGAAGATCAAATTAAAATTAATGTTCATTTTGAGCAAATTATAGCAATTCTTCAATAACTAAATTTGTCAATGCGAGGAAACTGAATATTTTATGAGTTTCCAGTTCCACTTAATATTATATAAAAACTGAAATTTGTGTCATGTTGCAATTGAATATATCATTCAAGTATAAGTAAATACAATATATATACAGTAGAAGATCTTTATAACGCAAACCTAAAAACGCAAGGTTGTGCGTTATATAGAATTTTGCGTTATATGGATCACATCATTAAATTCACCTTGTAAACATGGCCAAATATGTCTGAAACATATCAAAATACATTAGAATATCTTTATACTGCATTCCTTGTTACCAAGAAATATCCAAATTATAAATTTTTGCATAATATAGGTCAGACATTGTTAAATTTACTTTATAAACATAATCCAAATATAACTGACAGAACCATCCCTTATATTAGACATTTTCAAAAATGTTTATTGTAATAATAGCATTTTTTTTTTTCAGTAAAAAGGTCTTAAATTAGAAGATAAATTAGAACTAATGTATCAAATTTAATCCTCTAGAGAGTAGCAATATTTTACAATGTGAAAATGCAGGTGCTTTTTAACTGCAAAAATCATTGTTTACATCTGAGAAGTTGTGCGTTATATGGAGAATTGCGTTATATAGAATTGCGTTATAAAGATCTTCTACTGTATATAAACTTTTTGTTGAATTAAACCATTTAAACAGATTTTAATTCTCAGTTACTTCTAGTTCTATTTTAATATTTAGGTGGAATTGCTTGATAAATTATTTGTTTATATTCAAGTCAAATATAGTAATTGATCTGAATATAAAATAATAAAATGATTTATCTATATCAGGGTTGTAGTGGGTAGCTGCCCGGGTACCCGCCCAGCTGCCCGCCCGGGCTGGGTTTTTTATAAAAAACCCAGGTAAAAAGCCCGGGTTTTTTAAAATATATTTCTGGAAAAGAACAGATGATGTATTTGTTAACAGTTTATCGTTATTTTGTTTTATTTATTCACTTCTTTGAATCTTAGAAAATATATTTGTACTAATTTACTTGCACTTTTAGATTGGAAACAATTGGAAAACACACAATTGATAGCTGTGCAATTTAAAATTTGTTTGTTATTTAAATTAAAGGGATCATATCTATAGATGTATTTTAAGAACAGAAAAAAATAGTGACATCATTATTAAGACTATGAAGTCATTCCCATCTATTAGACTATGAAGTGTTCACAAAGATTGTATTTGAGATCAGAATTTCCACTTATTTCAGCAATCAAATTCCTTGCGCTTTCCTGGGCAAAAAATTAAATTTTCCCAGAGTAATTCCTCTGAGAAATTTCAAAATTTAAACGGATAAATTTTGCAAAGAACCAAAGTTTAGTAAAAGTCCTTGTTTTTAATACTCATTTTTAAATTCTGTCAGATTTTCTAGTTTTCCATATACAGTGGCAGCTGTGACCGTTATTATTTGTGAGGAAGGAGGAATCATCATCCACATTTTGGCATTTTAATTTACCCGGGGAAAATTGCCCATTTAACCCGGGTTTTTTAATAAAACCCGCCCGGGCTGGGCTTTTTCTAAAAAACCCGGGTTTTTTACAACCCTGATCTATATCGTAGCTGAAAGAAAAATACTATTTAAATGAAAAATTTATATATAAAGTTGAAAATATGATCATCAGTGATGTCGCTATACTTGAAATATCCTGGGTCTTTTTTTTATGAAAGCGGGTCCCCATCAATAATAGATTCATATTTTACAGGAATAAATGAAACTTGTTTATTTGGAAAATATAAAATAAATGCATTAATTGTTTTAATAATAATTAAATAATGAATTAAAACCAGTATTATTTGCACTCAAATGAGATATTTTTAAAAAATATTAAGAGAAATTTTCTTTACTTTTTTAAAAGTGAAAATGCTAGATACAATTTTAATTATAAAATAATGCTTATTTGAGAGTAGAAGGTATCAAATTCCACTAACAAGTATCACTAATGTTCGCATTTTTTTAAAAAAAGAGGCAAGGCGGGTTTATTGAAAAAGATATTTTTGCTGAAAAAAAGAATACTTATGTTAAGTAAAGGGGTACTTTTTGTTGAATAATAGGTGCTTTCATTGCACTTCTCATTGAGTTATTTGTCAGCATAGATCTGCGTTGGAATCAGACATTTTCCTTGGAAGAGAAATTCACATCTAAATCATAAATCCTCAAAAGGTGGAAGAGATTTCAATGCAGTAAGAAGGGGGGGGGGGGGGGGGGTCACTGGTCCACCCCCAGAAAACATTATCAAAGTACACTGAAATCATGCTGTATATTTAAGAATCTCATAAAAAAAGAAATTAAATCCCATTTTATGAATATTCTACCCATAAGTTTGGTTTGCACATCTTTTATGGTGCTTTGACTAAATTCGCTTTTTTTCGCAATCCTTTGATGAAATTCGCTATTTTTTCGCAAACCTGTTACGAAAATCTTGTTTTTTCCGGGATATTTTGACGAAATGTGATCTTTGTTCGAGATCCTTTGACAAAATTCGGCTTTATTCCGTGATTTTTTGGCGAAATTCGCTATTTTTTCATGATTTTTTTGCAGAGATACGCCAGTTTTTCACGGCCCTTTTACGAAAATCACGTTTTTTCTGCGATATTTTTATGAAATTTGCGCTTTTTCTCGCGATACTTTGACAAAAATCTTTTTCCGCGATTTTTGTGACGAAATTGCTATTTTTTTGCGATTCTTTGATGAAATACGTTATTTTTTCCCGGCCTCTTTACAACGATCGTGTTTTCCTGCGATATTTTGATGAAATTTGCGCTTTTTTTCCACGATCCTTTGACAAAAATCGGCTTTTTTCGTCGAAATTTGCTATTTTTTCGCGATCCTTTGACGAAATATGCTATTTTTTCATGACTCTTTTATGAAAATCGTGTTTTCCCACGATATTTTGATGAAATTTACGCTATTTTTGTGATCCTTTGACGAAAATCTGCTTTTTTCCGTGATTTTTTGATGAAATTACGCGTCCCATGGGACGCGTTTGCGTTTGGGGTTTTTTGTGTTCCGTCTCTGATTTTTCACATAATTTACGCGCTATAGCACGTCCGCGGCATCGCTGATCATTAAAAGTTGTGCTATAATACACTTGACATATGGTAACAGATTTGTGTCAAATCCGTTACCAAATGTCAAGTCTGTTACCGCATAGTTTTTTTATATTTTAATATTAAAATAACTTTTTCACCATTCTATTGTTATTTTTCATTCAACTACGAAATAGAGCTGTAATTTTCTTAAAATTCAATAATTTACATGAATATATATTGTTATTATTAGAAAAAGTTCTTGTATAATTTTCTGTGGGGTCGAAAATTAGGACTATAACAGTCTCTCCCTTCAATTTTATTTAAGTATTATTGATAAATATCATGTTTTGAAATTTAGGGATATAAGTCACTTCAAAGTAAGTTGATTTTAGAAAATTTAATAAAATTTAAAGCTGAGTATTTTCAGTTAGTTTGTACGGTAACAGACTTGAGAATTTGCCATGCAAGTTGACATTAAAATTTAATATGTAAATGCTATTATAAGCCAAAGTGCATGACCAATTACTTTTTCATATACCTTAAACATTCACCATAACACCTGTTTCCATTTTTAAAAGAAATTATTAAGTTTGAAAAAAACAAAAAAAATTCTGAAATGTAAGCGAATAGTGAAAATGGCCCTTGTGCACAATTAAAAGCATGGGTGATTCTGTTCAGATTTTTCCGAAAATTTAAAAAAGTCATCAGTCCAAAAATTCGGACACAAAAAAAAAAAATCGTCAATTTTGACAAACGGTCGCTGTAAAAAAAGATTTATCAATAGTTCACAGGACAAAAATCTCAAATTTCGTCTAAATATCGTGGAGAAAACAAGAATTTCGTCAAATGATCGCGTAAAAAATGCGAATTTCATTAGAGGGTCGCGTAAAAAATGCAAATTTCATTAGAGGGTCGCGTAAAAAATGCAAATTTCATTAGAGGGTCACGTAAAAAACTCTGATTTCATCAAAGGACTGCAAAAAAAAAAACCGCGTTTGTGAAATGATCGAAAAAAAAAACACTTAATTCCATCAAAGGATCGCAAAAAAAACTAATTCCGTCAAAGGATCGAAAAAAAAAACAAATTCCGTCAAAGGATCGCAAGAAAACACTAATTCCGTCAAAGGATCGCAAGAAAACACTAATTCCGTCAAAGGATCGCAAGAAAACACTAATTCCGTCAAAGGATCGCAAGAAAACACTAATTCCGTCAAAGGATCGCAAGAAAACACTAATTCCGTCAAAGGATCGCAAGAAAACACTAATTCCGTCAAAGGATCGCAAGAAAACACTAATTCCGTCAAAGGATCGCGAAAAAACACGAATTCCGTCAAAGGATCGCGAAAAAACACGAATTCCGTCAAAGGATCGCGAAAAAACACGAATTCCGTCAAAGGATCGCAAAAAAACACGAATTCCGTCAAAGGATCGCGAAAAAACACGAATTCCGTCGAAGGATCGAGAAAAAACACGAATTCCGTCGAAGGATCGCGAAAAAACACGAATTCCGTCGAAGGATCGCGAAAAAACACGAATTCCGTCGAAGGATCGCGAAAAAACACGAATTCCGTCGAAGGATCGCGGAAAAACACGAATTCCGTCGAAGGATCGCGGAAAAACACGAATTCCGTCGAAGGATCGCGAAAAAACACGAATTTCGTCGAAGGATCGCGAAAAAACACGAATTCCGTCAAAGGATCGCGAATTCCGTCAAAGGATCGCAAAAAAACACGAATTCCGTCAAAGGATCGTGAATTTCTCAAAGGATCGTGAATTCCGTCAAAGGATCGTGAATTTCTCAAAGGATCGTGAATTTCTCAAAGGATCGTGAATTTCTCAAAGGATCGTGAATTTCTCAAAGGATCGTGAATTCCGTCAAAGGATCACGAATTTCTCAAAGGATCGCGAATTTCGTCAAAGGATCGCGAAAAAACACTAATTTCGTCAAAGGATCGCGAAAAAACACTAATTTCGTCAAAGGATCGCGAAAAAACACGAATTTCGTCAAAGGATCGCGAAAAAACACGAATTCCGTCAAAGGACAGTGTTGGGGGAGAAAAATAATCTAAATACCACATCTCTGTGTCCAACTGTTATTCCATAGCTCTCTCTATATATGATTGAATTAAATCACTGTGTTCATAAGCAATATAAGGAAGATGTGAAGACGAAATGGAAACTAAGTTCATTTTATTTGAAGAATTAAGACATCTGTTATGAACAACCTTGTTCACTGCATGCAAAGAAAATAAGTTTAACAAACACAAACATTTAAGAAAAACAATTCAAATAAACACCTTAGCCTCAACATGGCTGTAAACTCACTACTGTACAAGACATACTTAGAGCTACTGCTGGCCAGGCAAGTACACACACTGAACAAATCTACTGAATTTGTATTTATACTGGCAAACACATTACAGTTAATTCAATAACATTAGCATAGTTTAAGAAAAGGTTATAGTTGCAATTAAATAAAACAGCTCAATAAATAAGTTTAACAAGTAAACATTAACTCTAGTAATTGGTTACCAACCAACCTACCATTACTGAAAACTGTTGACATGGCATTAAGTTTGCAAGCTATGAGTGTGAAGTTACTACCTTCACAAAAAAACATCTTTTAAGTATCTTGCATTAACTAAAGATTAAAAAGTCCCACAGGTATGATAAGGTAATAAATATGAATAATTAACATTTAAACTGTACATAATATGAGAGTAATGGTTTGTTTACTTTCTGTACTAGCCAGCAACATTTAACTTTTAAACCCTTTTCTCAAACATGAATAAACTTTAAAAACAGTAAATGAACTTTTATTAGTTCAAGCATTGTGGGGATGAGTGAAAGAGAGGGGGAAAACTTATTGGGAAATAATTTTAAACTGAGTTAATTTTATTGAAAAAATGCCAACAGACAGCGACTAACTGTTAAGATTCATTCACTAATGATTCATTCTATGTTAAAAGAAAATATTTATGTAAGTTTGCTTTTTCTCTTGTGGCAACAGTTGTTAGCCAGTTCAGTTTGTTGTCAACTTGCCGGTTGATGCGGCAGCATGCACTTAACTATTAAAGCATTCTTTTCTCTATTTTAAGACTATTAAGTAAGTTGTTATGATAACTACATAAAATAATAGGTTATGGGAACAATATCGCTTCCTCCCATGCATTAACTTTATTTAGCGAGCTTATGTTCATGCCGCATTAAGCCTTACTGCACAAGCCTAACCACGTTGTTTCGCCAGTTGAATTCTAAGAAGAAATGGATTTAGCAAAGGTTTAAATTAAACCTTTAGCTGGTGAAAGTGACTGGCAAGTATGGAAATACAGAATAAAGTTTATTTTGAACTGTCATACTGGTGCATTAGAAGTCGTTCAAGGAACTTTAGTTAAGCCTGATGACATCGCCACGGGAGCTGCAGAAGCTGAGCGTACGAAATATGAGAAAGATCTCAAAAGTTATCAGAAAGCCAACACAAGTGCTATGGTTGTCTTAACTAATTCCATGACAGAAGATACTCTTCAAAAGGTAATGCGTTTTGAAACTGCTCGACAAATTTGGATAGAATTGCATAAGTTGTATGAAGCATCTTCTGAAAATCAACTGTATAATATTTGCATGCAGTTTTTTCAATTCAAGTGGAACAAAAATGAAAATATAGCTGCTCATCTCTCGAAATTAAAAAATTTGTGGAACGAATTAAACTCGGGATTACAGAACAAGGATGAGCCCACTTTACCTGAATTGCTGCTAAATTGCAGAATTTTAGATATCTTACCGAAGGAATTTGTTTCATTCAAGTCTAGTTGGTTGCTGCTAGGTGAAGATAAAAGAACAGTTGATGAATTGACAACTCAGTTATGTTCATATGAAAGGGAATTTAAAAATCATGAAAAAGGTACATCTGAACAAGAAGCTCTTTTTGTAAAAGATAAGAAAAATAGAAGTACTTTTTCCAACAGAAAGACAAGCCAGTGTAAATACTGTCACAAGAAAGGTCATTGGGTCAAATGTTGCCCAAAGTGGATTGCAGATGGGAAACCACCTAAGCCTGATTCAAGAAATGCTGGTACTTCCTGTACAGCCACTACCTTAGGTCTAATATCTGTTGAAGAAGAGGTATTTGCTTCAGAAATCCATTCAGATAGTTGGTACATTGATAATGGTGCCTCCAAGCACATAACAATGGATAACAAGAACTTTATTAATTTTGAAAAATTCGAGTCACATCATGGAATTACAACAGCAAATGGAAAAGTTCTTCCAGCTCTTGGTAAAGGTACACTTCAAATTGTCACCATAGTCAACAATAAGAAGCAATTCAAAGAACTGAAAGATGTGTGGTATGTCCCTGAAATAAGTAAAAACCTATTTTCTGTCTTAGCCACCCATGATAGATATATTAACAGTGTTTTTGAATCTACTGCAACAGACTGTTGGCTGAAGATTGACAAGATTTGTGTTTTACATGGCACTAGAAATAAAGGAAGAGAACTCTTCAAAGCTGATATGAAAGTCATTACTCCAAAAAGGTCTATTGAAGTAAATTTAGCCATGCCAGATGTTTCAATGCTTCAACTGTATCATGAACGTTTTGGTCATCAAGATAAACGGCATGTGAAATCTCTCTTAAACTCTGAACTGAACATCAAGGTTAATGTTAAAGATGAATTATGTGAAGCATGCATATATGGGAAAGCCCACAGATTAAGCTTTGGATCTAGAAATAATTGTTCCTCAGCTGGTGAATTAATTTCTGCAGATGTATGTGTGACGATTTAATATTATGAAAGTTGCCGTGAAATAAAATAGGAAGAAGGATGAATAAATAAATATAACGTTCTTACTTAATGATGAGAACAGTAGACACATTGAAGAGACAGCAGTTATAAAAAATCTTCTTTATTCGTTGTTTCACTTGAGAGGTGGAAGGCAATTAGGAGAAGTAGGTCACTGTACACATTCGAAGAAATTCCATGATAAAGATGAATACTGGTTAAAATCATTTTTTAAAGAAGGTCTTGATAATAAAAAGTGCGAAATCAAACATGCGTTAACTTAAAAAAAAAACAAAGACCGAAGATAAACTTTTAGATATCGAGATAACAGCTATTGAAGAACATCGCTCTTTGAATTTAGGCGCTAAGGCCCGAAATTCAAACGACAAATCACATTGTCAAAAATAATACATACTTTCGTAAATCTTAAAATCTGTTAAACTGGCTGCATTGATATATATACTGCATAAAAGGGGTTTACAAAACTACATGCAGAAATGATTTATATCTATTTGTTAAAATTAAATTTACGTATTATGATTAAATCGTATGAAAACAGAGAAAAGAGAAACGAAACTTTACAAGGAGAGAATGAAGCTCTAATCCGCCAAGCGAAGACACACCCCAATATGACGCGGTCGACGTCACTTGCAACACCCTGGTTCTAAAAATAGATCAGGAAGAGGGGGAAAAATCTGAAATCAAAACGTTCTGTTACATACGGTAAAAAGGAAAGAAAAAAGCGATTTGAACGATGTTTTGTGTCAAAAATAAATAGTTTAAAACATGAGATAATAATGCTGCATTACAATTTAAAAAATAAATAATAAATGTGATTGCTACATCACATTACCCCCATTTGCCGAACAAAATTTTGGATGACCAAAATGTGAAAAAGGTAAATCTTGAAAGAGCTTTTTCAACAAAGGGAAAACAAAATTTTAAAAGCCAAGGAGCAAAAAATATGTAGAATAAAATTTAAGTTAAAATTTAAAAGTCATAATAAAAATTTTAAGTGCATGTGCACATTTATGGAATGTAAATGTACAGTGACCTAAAGAGAAAGAAAAAGAATATACATCAAGTAGTACATTCAACTTTCAATAGTATACATAACATGATAGTATCAAGCCCCATTGCAATCACAGGCAAAGAAAGGCACCTTCCTGTGTAAAATGATCTCTATAAATTAAAATATTACTCTTTTAATATTTTAAAATTTTATAAATCCAAAAGCTAAATAAATTTTTAGCCGAAAGAGACCATAAAAAAAATTTTGAATTCAATAAGTTAAAAAATAAGGTACACTTATGAATCAAAATTTATAAAGTTGCAAAAGTAAAGCAACATAAAGTCAGAAGTACCCTCTCTAAATATACTCTGACTGCCTAGGAAAATAAATCATAAATTGAAACATTCGAAATGAAAAATCATTTCTACTAATCAATTTTCTCATAATATTGAAACATTCAAAATGAATAAATAAATCATTTCTACTAATCAATTTCCGCATATTTATAAAAATAAATTGCAATGAGAAAGTCGAGAATATTTTACTTTTATATTCCGACAACCTAGGACTTGAATTTCATTAATCATAATAGTTAAAAAAATTGTCATAATCAGGAAAAATTTTAAATTACCAAGCAAGTGTACCATAAAAATATTTAGTTTAATTCCTTCAATAATTTAATAGTAAAATTTTAATTTCTATGCTTGTAAAAAAAATATTTTAAATTAACTTTAAACAACAGTTGAAATTAAATTAAAGAGCTGCAAAATTAAAAAAATATTGTAGAGTAAACAGACAATTCTTCATGATACCATGGCCAGTGGACACATTCAGTAACTCTGTAAACACATTTATACAAAATACAAAAATACAGCAGACTCCAATGCGCATAAGAGGCTTCTGAGATCTTGTGCAAGAGATAATCAAATAATCAGCATAGAAAACAAAAAAAAATTAGTGTATTTTACAGATGTAAAGAAGCTCTTGGTATAAATCACAAATGGTTGGATATGAATAGTACTGTGAACTATTCAAACACTTCTATTTTGTTGAAAAAAAAGGCACAGTTAGCACAACAACACTATCACCAATTATGAACATTTAGCAGAATATGGTGATATACTTGAAGGAAAAATCGGTAGGCACTGCTGGCAAAAAGAAGACAATGCATGGTGGTACATTTAGGAGTAACACTGCACTTAAGGATGATATAAACACATACACCATGATGAGTAGAGGACAAGATCGGTAGTCAAAATCGGTAGTGAAGAAGCACTTTTTAATTATGATTCTTAGAGAATTGTTGAAGATTCACTGACGAACACTTCAAAAAAAGATGCGCTGGTAAATATGTTCACTAAGAATTAGTGCTTTTCTTCATATGAAAGGTGCAAATAAAAATTTTCTT